>JANFAF010000098.1:0-306263 GCA_024663475.1 Pisolithus thermaeus
GTACTGGGCATATGATTCACTGCAAGCATTTCACAATTATTCTTCAGAAAACATGCTGAAAAAATTGAAGAAAGTGATCCTCTTTTTTGACAGCTGTTTTCAAAGAGAAAAGGCAAAAATAATATTTTCTTTTCTTTGCATGACTTTCCACAAAACATTGATTGATGGTAATACCCATTAGCATAGAAGCTAATCAGCACTACCATCAATTCATTTTTTTGCACAGAAAAGACAAAGAAAACAAAATATTATATTTGCATTTTTTATGTGAACACAGCCCAAATAAAAGAGTATCTCTTCTTTCCATTTTTTCAACATATTTTGGCAAGAAAAATTGTGAAATGCTTGCAGTGATTTATTCAACACTATGAAGACAACGGAAGCACTCCCAAACTGCGACTTCTATCCAATCTGCTCCACCCCAGAGCTCCGTCTCGAACTCACAGGACGAGTGGTCCTCAATCCCTTCCACCCCTTTTACAAGCATACCTGCCTCGATTGCCGACGACTCGGTCATTGGTTGTGTCGCAATGGAAAGGGTTCAAAGTGGACTGACACTCATGGACGTCCTGTTAAGCAGCCCAAGCCAAGGCCTGATAATCGATGCGAACCTGGACCTTCCTTTTGACGATTTTGACTGAATGCCCGTAACAGGGTCATTCCGGTTAAAAGAGAGGGGTAATGTCGTGCACTGGTTCTGTCTTTTCCTTTTCAAGATGCTTACTTCATACATGTGCTATGAGTTGTCCCTTTCCCTGTCGCCATTGTCGTCCCCTATCCCACATCCTAGTGACGTCTCGTTGGACCACTGCCTAGCCTCAGGGGCAAGTCCATGGACTTTACGTTTACGACACAGCTTCGCTTATGTACGTTTTCCTTTTCTTACTTCACCTTTCTCACTTCTCAGATCCCGATGGGATCTGGAAGGCTACTTGACGGTTGCAGTTTGCTTTCCGACGCACGTGACCTTAGTCGCATCACGTCATAGGGGATCTCTGGTTTGCCTCGGGCAAACACTCCAGCATGGTGAGGAGTCATGATGAGTAGGGCACGCGGCGCCCATGACACAATGATTGCGTCATTGTGGGCCTTCAGTCAGGATGACTCGATACCCTGTGGAGGAGATCTTGTTTGTGCAAACCCCATCTTGTTTGTTACCTACGCGTTTTTGGATATGATATGATAGTCGTCTCATTGCCTGTGGGGTATAAAACCCCACAGCATAGCAATGTAGACTCCTTGTGTTTTCGCTACCTAGCTACCTACCTAGCAAGTAGGATCTTCCTTATAAAAACCTTGCTTCTCCCCAAATACTCGAAGGCACTACTCCCGTCGAATGACTGGGCATAGAACCCTATCGCCTATGACAAGATACAAGTCCTACGAGCCTATCAGGAGGTAGTCAAAGTAGTCCCTGTCGGCACATCTCCATATCACTACCGACATATCAGCAAGAGGCCCGCTCGCCATTCGCGTTCTCGCCTATTGCCTACTTATAGGTGTACTTTACTGAAAGGTAAACTGCGCGCGTCGGTTGTTGCCTTGAACAAGCAACCATAATCAACGCCGCGCGACAGTTGTAGGTTAGAATAAAGAATGTAAACCGTACCTCAGACTTCGAGTTGGACGAAGACTGAGGTATGAGTAGAAAATATTCCGGCTAAGTCCAAGGGTGATTATGTAAGTAGGAAAACGTTCCCGCTGACAGAGTATAACACAATACCACAGATTTTTCAACACACCCACTCAGCGAGTAAATGGTTTCTAATAAATAATACCCATACCCTTGGTAAACCGGATATGCTTCTCTCGTGTGAGTCCCTTGGTAAGGATGTCGGCCACTTGAGCATTCGTCGAAATGTAGTCAACAGCAACCTCGCCCATCTCCAGCTGCTCACGAATAAAATGGTGTCGGATTGAAATGTGTTTCGTACGGTCATGAAACACAGAATTCTTTGCTAACGACATAGCAGACTGGTTGTCGAGTAGGAGTAGAGTTGGTTTGGGTGAGGGAATCATGTTGAGTTCACGGATTAGCGTCCGAATCCAAATGGCTTCTTTCGTTGCTGCAGATGCAGCCATATACTCTGCTTCGGTACTGGAGAGTGCGACAGATGTTTGTTTCTTTGAGGACCAGCTGACTGCGCCATTTGCGAGGACAAAAACATAGCCAGTGATTGACCGTCGATCGTTTATGTCGGAGGCCCAGTCTGCGTCTACATAGCCAAAGGGATTTCGCACTGAATCACCTGAGTACACTAGACGTGCATCAGTTGTTCCCCGTAGGTACTGATAGACCCGTTTGAGGGCTGCCCAGTGGGCCTCCCCAGGAGCAGCAGCATGCCGGCTCAACGCACCCACTGAAAATGCTAGATCGGGTCGGGTTGCTAGCATAGCGTACATTAGCGCACCAAGTGCACTCTGATAAGACTTGTTATTGACCTCCGGCTCCTCTAACTTTGCCAGTTTCGAGTTTGGGTCAATCGGCGTAGCAACTGCACGACCCTCGTGCATCCCAAAACGTTCGAGGATACCTTCGACATAGCGCCTTTGTGAAATTTCTATAATCCGCTTGTCACGATCTCGTATGATCTCCATTCCGAGGATCCATCTCGCCTCTCCCAGGTCGGACAGGTCGTACTCCTTCACAAGTGCCTGCTTTAGCTTCTCGATTGCCCTCGTGCACTTTGAAAGAATTAGTTTGTCGTCTACATATACCGCGACAATGATGATTACACCATCCTCGACCTTATAGAAGACGGAGTGATCGGCATGGCTTCGAGTGAAACCCAGAGATTCGAATACGGTACGGAGTCGCCTGTACCAGGCTTTGTGGGCCTGTTTCAGCCCATACAGCGCTTGTCGTAGGCGCCATACTTTATCACCTGTACCACGGAAACCTGGAGGGAGTTTCAAGTAAATTTCTTCGTCAAGTTCGCCATTGAGAAATGCGGACTTGACATCCATTTGGTGGATCTCGAGGTCGTACTGAGCTGCAAGTGCAAGTAAGACTCGAATAGTTGAGAACTTCGTTACAGGGGCAAATGTTTCTGTGTAGTCGATGCCCTGGGTCTGTGTGAAGCCTCGTGCGACGAGACGGGCCTTGTAGCGCTCGATGTCGCCAGTGGGACCTCGTTTTATCTTGAATACCCACTTCGAGTCAATGATCTTCCGATCTTGAGGGCGATTTACCTCCTCGTATAGCCCAATTCTCCGGAACACCTCCAGCTCATCCTGCATGGCCATATACCACCTATCCGAGTCAGCATGCGCCATAGCTTCCTCAAACGTAGTCGGTTCGCCATCATCAGTGGCTCCAGCACGGTACGAGCATTCGTTTTGTTGATTGTTCCCACGCACAGCCACGCTGGCTTCAGCTGGCCGCGCGTCGTCCTCCCCGCTTCTCTGTGGGCCCTCAAGCTCTGCCACACCTTCGTCAACCGGTAAGTCACCTTCACGCTTCGGTAAGGTGCTCTTCTGATAAGCATTTACCATGTATCTTGGGTCATCATCTCGAATAGGTGGTTTTTGAGCTCGAGAAGATCTTCTAATGGCTGCAGGGGGAATTGGGTGTGGGTATGGCATCTGTGGCCCTCTCGCTTGGCTAGGACGTCGTGTGGGTGGCCGAGGATCCTTTCCTGACCCACTAGGTGCAGTACTAGCTGGTGGTTCAGCGCATTTTTGCTCAACTTTCGAGTTTCCTTCATTTAGTGAGTGCGTGCGCTCTGGGATAGATCGGGGAAGATCGGCTCCATCCCCCTTCTCGTTTTCACTTCCCCCCAGCTCCTGAGTGGTCCCGTCATCAGCCTGCGCAAAATCGTCTTGATCTGGCAAGTCCTCGCTGTGTGGCAGATGGTTCTCCTCCTCCTGGTAAGAATTTTGCATTTTCAGGTCTATGTTTCGCACTGACGGCTCTTTCGGGTCCCCCATTTTGATGTCCTCATCGATTAGGACGCGTTCTGGTCCATCTGGGTCCCCTTCATCAAAAACCAGATCCCTTGACTTGATTACCACCCCACTAGGGCTGTGGAGACACCGGTAAGCCCTTTTATTTTCTGCGAACCCGATGTGGACACATTCTATTGACTTGACATCCAGCTTCTTTCTCTTTTCGTCCGGGACATGGACATGAGCTTTGCATCCGAATATTCGCAAGTGAGAGAGTGAGGGTTTGTTGCCACTGTAGGCTTCGAACGGAGTTATGCTGTCCTTCAATGTGCGGGTTGGCGACCTATTGATGATGTATGCTGCATGAGTGATTGCATTGCCCCAGTACTTCTTAGGGAGTCCTGCATCATTTAGCATGGCCCGAGCACTTTCCACGAGAGTTCGATTCATTCGTTCGGAGATACCGTTCTCCTGCGGAGTGTAAGGGTTCGTCTTTTCATGATGTACCCCTTTTGACTTTAAGTAGGCTTCAAACTCCCGAGAGCTATACTCTCCTCCACCATCACTGCAGAGGTAATTGGGTCGCTCGCCAGTCTCCGCTTCGGCTCTTGCAAAATATTCCTTCAGTAGTGACAGCACTTCATCCTTCATCTTCATTAGCTTTACGACTAGGTGATGTGAGTGCCCGTCAATGAAGGTCACGAAGTACTTATGGCCTGTTCGGGCAGTCGTCTCCATCGGTCCGCATACATCCGAGTATGTCCGATACAGGACACTTGGGCTCTCAGTGCCCGACTCGGCTGTAATTGCCTTCCGACTTTGCTTTCCTGCGAGGCACGCTTTACAGGGTGTGTCATCAACCTCCTTTGGGCCAGTTATCTCCATGCTGCTGACCATATCTTTTCCTTCTAGTGCAAGCACTGACTTCGGATTTATGTGACCTAGACGGCGATGCCAAGTCTCGAGTGTCGCCTTTGAAGTCTTAGTCCGAGTTGCGAGAGCGGATATAGTGATCGTAGGGTCGAGTAAGGTTACGGGTCCCTTTACTATGTATGCGGAGTGTGTTCTGGTGCATGGCTTTGCTGCAAGGATGTATAATGACTTTCGTTTTGTTGCCACAGCTGTGACACGACCATTGGCTAGTACCTCACAGGCATCATCCCCAAATGTAACTTGCAGTCCTCTCGCAGTCATTGCAGGGACTGAAACAAGGTTCGTGTCGAGGGCTGGCACGAAGTACACATCACGAAGCATGATCCCTTTTTCTGATCCATCAGGGAGGCTCGTGCTGAGCTCTATGCGACCTTTTCCAATGGCTTGGATAGATCTACCATCTCCGATGATGACCGGCTGGGGGGGAACCAAGGGTGTAAAGGAGGTGAACCAATTTCGTTGACATGACATGTTCGCTGACGCTCCAGAGTCAACCACCCACTCGTGCATGCTCGGTTTGCCTCCTGTGTGTGCCATGAAGAGTTCGAGGTGCTCCGTGACATCTGTAGATGTAACCTGGACGAGTTTAGCTGACAACTCGTTTTTGTCCTTTGGCTTCTCTTTATCCTTGTCCTTTTCACCTGTCTGTGTGTTCTTCGCACCCTCGTCTGCCTTTTTCTTTCGGCAGTCTCTCTTGAAGTGACCAGGGATTTTGCAGTAGTGACATTTCCCTTTCTTCTTCTTGTCCACTGCTTTACCCTTTCCTTTTTCTCCAGTCTTAGCTGCAAGGGCAGTTTGCCCACATGACAACTTCTTCGACCGTTCTTTGACAAGAACTTGTGATATTACACAGTCTACTGTGAGCTTGTCGTTCGTCGACATGAGAATGGTGCGGAGAGTGGAATAGGATGGTGGAAGCGATATGACCATTGCAATGGCTACTAGCGCATCATCCAATGGTTGACCGAGTGACCGTATGATTGATGCCTTCTGCTGCATTGCATTTAGCTGTGTTTCGAGTGAGGAGTCATCCGTGAGGGTATTGCGGAATAGCTCTCCAATTAGATATGCGATGGTCTGCTTTCCTTTTCCCTCGTATCGCTCGCTGAGTTTAGTCCAGGCCTCTGCTGCAGTCTTCGTGTACAAGACACCGCTCAACGGTTCATCCTTCAAGGTAAGGAGGATCTGTGCCCGTGCTTCCCTGTTCTTAATCTCCCATTCGGCATGCTCATCTGGGTGCACTTTGGGGTCGGGTGCTGTTGTGTCTGCACCACCAACCACAGACCAGAGTCCACGCACATCCAACACCATGTCGTGCGGTGTTGATCACGGTTGCTTGTTCAAGGCAACAACCAACACACGCTGTTTACCTTCTGGTAAAGTAAACCTATAAGCCGGCGATGGGTGGACAGCGGGAATGCTGGAGACCGATTGCAGGTATGTCAACAGTAGCTTTATGGCCACTGGTCAACAGGGACAGCTTTGACTATCTTCTTAATATGTTCGAAGACTTTCGAAGTATTGGAGAAGCAAGAGATTTATTGGGTAGGTACCCAACTTGCTAAGTAGATAGCTAGGTAGCAAAAATACAAGGAGTCTCTATTGCTATGCTATGGGTTTATATACCCCATAGGCAATGAGATGACTATCATATCATATCTAAGAATGTGTAGGTAACAAACAAGACGGGGTTTGCATACACAAGACCTCCTCCACAGGGTATCGAGTCATCCTGACTGAGTGCCCACAATGACGCAAGCATTGTGTCATGGATGACGCATGCATCCTACTCATCATGACTCCTCACTGTGCTGGAGCATTTGCACAAAGCAAACGAGAGGTCCCCTATGACGCGACGTGACAGAAGTCACGTGCATCAGAAAGCAAACCACAACTGTCGAGAAGCCTCCAGATCCCATCAGGATCTGAGAAGTGAGAAAGGTAAAACAGAAAAAGGGAGACATACGTAAGCAAGAGCGCGTCATAAACGTAAGGTCCATGGACTTGCCCCTAAGGCTAGGCAGAGGTCCAAAATGAGGCATCGCTAGGATGCAGGAAGGGGAACGACAGTGGGCAAAAGGCGGACTCGTAACGGGACATGTGTATAGTAAGCAACATAAAAGGAAAGAAACGGACTGGTGCATAACATTACCCCCTCTCTTTCAGCCGGAACGACCCTGTTACGGACAACTAGTCGAAGTTGTCAAACGGAAGGTCCAGGTTCGTGTCTAGTACCGGTTGGAGGTCGGGGCTGCTTAACAGGACGTCCATGAGGGTCAGTCCATTTTGACCCTTTTCTGTTGCGACACGACCAATGGCCAAGTCGTCGACAGTCGAGGCAAGTGTGTTTGTAGAAGGGGTGGAAAGGATTGAGGACGACGTGGCTGGTGAGTTCGAGGCGAAGTTCGGGGGTACTGTGGATGGGGTAGAAGTCACAATTTGGGAGTGCTTCCATTGTCTTTGTGGCATTGAATAAATTGAACGTCCAATACTTTTGTTCATCGAAGATTTTGAGAAGGAAGGATCTCCACTTTTCGACTCTTTCTTGTTCAGAGACCCACACATTGTCGCATCTTTTGCCCAGGATCTGGGCCGCAATGTGGAGAAATTTTCGTCCAGCAGTCTCTTCCTCTTCTCTGTGTCGACACTTGTTGACCCAGTGGGCACCTGGAACAGATTCGCCTTCACTCTCTGACTCCCTTTCTTCAGCTGTAGCACCACTTGTCTCTTTCCCGTGGCTGCTAGGAACTGGAGATATGTCCATTTGTTCGGGCTGTAGGCTTTGTGACGTCCTTTCATTCTGTCCACCTTGAGTGTTGTTCCTGGTATCACCTCCATCTCTGCAACGTGTAGCGGCCTTCGAGACGTCGCCTTCATGAAGGCTCTTTCCTCTTGTAGTTGGGCTACTAGCTGCAGCGGTCTCGTGGTCGGTGGGAGTGGTGACACAAAAAGTGACTTGTTTAACAGGGGGTGGAATTTGGCGAAATTCATGAAAGGACTGTACCACCTTACTTCCAAAGTGGCAATGGACGATATTGACAAGTGACCCCAGCATCTTTTGCATGCCTTCCACATTCTTCATTCCTTCCATTTCCATGTATGCAGTTCCTGGAGACTGTTCATCAAGCACGGTATCGCCAACCTTTAGGACATTTGCGATATGGCCGACAGTATCTTCGATGCCTCGGTAGACCTGATGCAACATCCATAGGTGTTCGTGGTCGTTTCCTGAGTTCCATCCCTCCCTGTCCCACTGTTCAAACCCCTCAAACATCCGAATATAACCTTCATACTCTTGTGGGTCACACAAGAGTCCGTAGGGCGGTTGGTCGTTCATTCGGCTTTCATTGGGGACTGGGGATGTGGTCGGTTCATTACCATTTTTACCAAGGGATGTTGATAACTCTGGGTTCGGCGTGTTGCATTGGGCACGGTACACTGGCTCTGGCATGGGGTAAGGGCGAGATCTGGGCGTCATAGGTGTAGCCCTTCTCTTTCCCTTTGAGAGGTATCGTATATTGAACTGAGAGTGGGGGTTTTGTGGCCCGTTCACTGCAAGCATTTCACAATTTTTCTTGCCAAAATATGTTGAAAAAATGGAAAGAAGAGATACTCTTTTATTTGGGCTGTGTTCACATAAAAAATGCAAATATAATATTTTGTTTTCTTTGTCTTTTCTGTGCAAAAAAATGAATTGATGGTAGTGCTGATTAGCTTCTATGCTAATGGGCATTACCATCAATCAATGTTTTGTGGAAAGTCATGCAAAGAAAAGAAAGTATTATTTTTGCCTTTTCTCTTTGAAAACAGCTGTCAAAAAAGAGTATCACTTTCTTCAATTCTTTCAGCATGTTTTCTGAACAATAATTGTGAAATGCTTGCAGTGTGAGTCACGAGAGTACTTGCTCGACACCACGTCCTCCTTCGACACCGACTATGACTTTGCATCCCCTGCATCACCTATGCTGTCCCTCTCTGGTTTATTACTGGCAGACCGCTTCGCGTCAGTCTACAAGTCGACCCTCAAATCCGTTCTTGATGCCAATGCCAACCACTGCAAGCATTTCACAATTATTGTTCAGAAAACATGCTGAAAGAATTGAAGAAAGTGATACTCTTTTTTGACAGCTGTTTTCAAAGAGAAAAGGCAAAAATAATACTTTCTTTTCTTTGCATGACTTTCCACAAAACATTGATTGATGGTAATGCCCATTAGCATAGAAGCTAATCAGCACTACCATCAATTCATTTTTTTGCACAGAAAAGACAAAGAAAACAAAATATTATATTTGCATTTTTTATGTGAACACAGCCCAAATAAAAGAGTATCTCTTCTTTCCATTTTTTCAACATATTTTGGCAAGAAAAATTGTGAAATGCTTGCAGTGAACGGGCCACAAAACCCCCACTCTCAGTTCAATATACGATACCTCTCAAAGGGAAAGAGAAGGGCTACACCTACAACGCCCAGATCTCGCCCTTACCCCATGCCAGAGCCAGTGTACCGTGCCCAATGCAACATGCCAAACCCAGAGTTACCAACATCCCTTGGTAAAAACGGTAACGAACTGACCACGTCCCCGGTCCCCAATGAAAGCCGAATGAACGACCAACCGCCCTACGGACTCTTGTGTGACCCACAAGAGTATGAAGGTTATATTCGGATGTTCGAGGGGTTTGAACAGTGGGACAGGGAGGGATGGAACTCAGGAAACGACCACGAACACCTATGGATGTTGCATCAGGTCTACCGAGGCATCAAAGATACTGTCGGCCGTATGGCAAATGTCCTAAAGGTCGGTGATACCGTGCTCGATGAACAGTCTCCAGGAACTGCATACATGGAAACGGAAGGAATGACGAATGTGGAAGGCATGCAAAAGATGCTGGGGTCACTTGTCAATATCATCCATTGCCACTTCGGAAGTAAGGTGGTACAGTCCTTTCATGAATTTCGCCAAATTCCACCCCCTGTTAAACAAGTCACTTTTTGTGTCACCACTCCCACCGACCACGAGACCGCTGCAGCTAGTAGCCCAACTACGAGAGGAAAGAGCCTTCATGAAGGTGACGTCTCGAAGGCCGCTACACATTGCAGAGATGGAGGTGATACCAGGAACAACACTCAAGGTGGACAGAATGAAAGGACGTCACAAAGCCTACAGCCCGAACAAATGGACATATCTCCAGTTCCTAGCGGCCATGGGAAAGAGACAAGCGGTGCTACAGCTGAAGAAAGGGAGTCAGAGAGTGAAGGTGAATCTGTTCCAGGTGCCCACTGGGTCAACAAGTGTCGACACAGAGAAGAGGAAGAGACTGCCAGACGAAAATTTCTCCACATTGCGGCCCAGATCCTGGGCAAAAGATGTGACGATGCGTGGGTCTCTGAACGAGAAAGAGTCGAAAAGTGGAGATCCTTCCTTCTCAAAATCTTTGATGAACGAAAGTATTGGACGTTCGATTTATTCAATGCCATGAAGACAACAGAAGCACTCCCAAATTGTGACTTCTACCCCATCTGCAGTACCCCCAAACTTCGCCTCGAACTCGCCAGCCACATCGTCCTCAATCCTTTCCACCCCTTCTACAAACACACTTGCCTCGACTGTCGACGACTTGGCCATTGATCGTGTCACAACGGAAAAGGGTCAAAATGGACTGACCCTCATGGACGTCCTGTTAAGCAGCCCCGACCTCCAACCGGTACTAGACACGAACCTGGACCTTCCGTTTGACAACTTTGACTAGTTGTCCATAACAGGGTCGTTCCGGCTGAAAGAGAGGGGGTAATGTTATGCACCAGTCCGTTTCTTTCCTCTTATGTCGCTTACTATACACATGTCCTGTTACGAGTCCACCTTTTGCCCGCTGTCGTTCCCCTTCCTGCGTCCTAGTGACACCTCATTTTGGACCTCTGCCTAGCCTTAGGGGCAAGTCCATGGACCTTACATTTACGACATGCTCTTGCTTACATATGTCTCCCTTTTTCTGTTTTACCTTTCTCGCTTCTCAGATCCCGATGGGATCTGGAGGCTTCTCAACGGTTGCAGTTTGCTTTCCAACACACGTGACTTCTGTCATGTCGCGTTGTAGGGGACCTCTCGTTTGCTTTGTGCAAATGCTCCAGCATGGTGAGGAGTCATGATGAGTAGGATGCATGTGTCATCCATGACACAATGCTTGCGTCATTGTGGGCACTCAGTCAGGATGACTCGATACCCTGTGGAGGAGGTCTTGTGTATGCAAACCCCGTCTTGTTTGTTACCTACGCATTCTTAGATATGATACGATAGTCGTCTCATTGCCTATGGGGTATATAAACCCATAGCATAGCAATAGAGACTCCTTGTATTTTTGCTACCTAGCTATCTACTTAGCAAGTTGGGTACCTACCCAATAAATCTCTTGCTTCTCCAATACTTCGAAAGTCTTCGAACGTATTAAGAAGATAGTCAAAGCTGTCCCTGTTGACCAGTGGCCATAAAGCTACTGTTGACATACCTGCAATCGGTCTCCAGCATTCCCGCTGTCCACCCATCGCTGGCTTATAGGTTTACTTTACCAGAAGGTAAACAGCGCGCATTGGTCGTTGCCTTGAACAAGCAACTGTGATCAATGCCGCGCGACACTTATGTTCTTCTTCAACTCTTCGTGCATTTTGGCATGAACGGTTACATCATCCAGATATATGACAGCTTTCTTTTCGACTCTGAGTCGACCAAACTTCCCATCCATGTATCTTTGGAATGTTGGCAGCGCATTGCATTGACTGAAAAACATCACGGTTGGCTTGAACACCCCTCGAGGTGTTACGAACGATCCTAACAAGGCATCTTCCTCCTTCTCTACTCGGATATTGGTAAAGCCCCAGTGGATGTCAAACTTTGCAAAGAATTTTGACTCCACTAGTTCATCAAGGATTGGTTTTACGAGGGGAAGGGGGTAGCGATCGGGGACTGTGAACGAATTTAGTTGTCGGTAGTCTTGTATGAGTCGCTTCTTTCCATCCTTCTTTCCTATGAAAAAGACTGGTGCCGGTGGGACCTTAAGGATGTCCGCATTTTGGATTTTCTCGATTTTACCAGTTCTGAGGTTTTCCTCGAGGAACTCATCGAGTAAAGTCATTTCGTCGCATGACAACAGGTACACCTTGGCTGGTTTAAAGGTCTTTAGGTCCTTTTCCTTGTCAATTTTTATTGTGTGATCATAGCCGGGTCGATGGGGAGGAAGGGGGCAGTCTTCAGAGAATACCTCTGAATACTTGGAGTACTCTGTGGGGAGAGTTACCTCTTCGTTATGTTGGCCTCAAGTTCTGTTGAGATTGACATTCGATTTATTGAAATAGACACTTGAGGAGTTCCCCATCCGATAATTTGGCGTTTGATCCAATCTATTACAGGCTGAGCTTGTTGAAGCCATGGCATTCCGAGTAGTAGACCTTTGTTTTTCAGTTCCATGACATACACGTGAAGTTTGAAGGTTCGGCTGTGGACTCTTCCCGTGAAGAGGGCGACAGAGTCGATTACCTGTTTAGTAGATCCTTCGAAACTTCTTGGCGACCACAGATGTTCAATTTTTCGAGTTTTGAGACCATACTTCTCTATGACATCTTTGCTAATAGCATTACATTCGGCTCCACTGTCAATTGCAGTTTGTACCACTTGATCGTTTCGTTCCATGAGATATAGTGTTCCTGCGATTGCGTTGATGGAGGGATATTCATTACACATGGCTAGGGACATTATCTCTGGAGCTGAAAACGATCAGAACGTACACCTCTCCTCGGTTGTGGTCTTTCTGAGAGAGGTCTTTAAAAATCCTCCTTCTTCTCATTTCCTAACGCCCTCTTGAGTTCCTTGAACTTGCATGCGCTGTACTTTGACTTTACTTCTTGTAGAACGGAGGTCTTCTGGAAATCTTTCTTTGAAGGGCAGTTGCGGCTGATGTGGCCTTGTTTTCCACATCCATAACACAATCCATTGAAGTCAGCGGAGCATACTTCTTGAAACCTAGGGGGTTTCCTTTTCTGGGGCGTTCTGTATGGAGCTGGCTTCTTTTGCCAATCTACATCCATGGCCCACGAATCATTTTTCTTCGTGCCACTACCTCTTCCTTCATCTTGATACATGTGTAGGACTGTCCGATCTTCCTTTGTGAGGCAACTGTTGTATACTCCAAGCGATGCTTTTGCAGTTTGTGCGTTGACAGCGGCGTCTATCCATTGTTGGACTGTAGTTGGGATTTTGCTGGACCGGAGAATCCATTCGGTGGTTCGGGGATTAAGACCTTTTCTGAAATAGACACTGGCCTGTCGATCATCGTGGGAGATGTTGGCTCGTGTTATGAGATCTAGGAACTTTCCTATGTACTCGCTTAATGGCTTGTCATTTTGTTCAGTCTTGGCCATCTTTAGGAAGGCTAGAGCTTCAGTGTCTCCGACCTTGAAGATTCATTCCATTCAATCAATGAATGTCATCCAGCTGTCCACGATGTAGACATCGCCGCCCTGCGTTGTGCACTCTTTTAAGTAGTTTTCGGCGAAGTGGACAGAGGATCCTTGGCTCATGAACGATAGGGTGAAACCGATCTTCCTTTCATCTGTAGAGTAGATGTGTCGATTGAGATTGAGGTAATTGTTGACAGAGGCAATCCACGCTTCATATTTGCCACTTGTTCTGTCAAAGGCGGGAGGCTTTCCGAGGCCTAACTCCTTTCCTCCATCTGACGGTCTTCCTTCAGCTGGTCGGTTGGTAGAACTTCCTGGGATGGTATATGATGGGAAGACAAGTCCCTGGTGGCCTGTGAGGGCTTCATACCATGCGACAAGTTCTCTGACATTTCCGACAGACTTGCTTTTGAAGGGGTCCATTGTTTGGGTGAATTGCTGGAACTTTTCTGCGAGGTCTGCTATTGTTTCGTGTTCACCGACTCCTGCCATTCCGAGATCTAATGACGTGGATGCTGACTCAGGTGCTGTGTGAGTTTCTTCTTCGTCGATTCTTCTCCCTGCTAGGGGCTCTGGTTCTTGGGCTTTCTGGAAGGACAAGGGTAACTGTGTCAAGGGTTCTTTCCCTTTACTTTGACTAGGCAATACTGGAGTTTTTGCTTCGGGATCTTCCTTTATTGGACTCATGGGGTACAGTTGAAACCTTTGAGATGGAGCTCTTTCAACCTTCTCAGGTGCAGCAGTGGATGACAATGTACATGGGGGAACCACTGGAGGTTTTCGGCTTGGCCAAAACTTTGATGACCCTGCGTCTGATGACACCTTGTCCTGCTTTCTTCAAGACTCGAGGGTTTGCCTCTATCTTGGATACGAGTCGGGAAGTTACTTCGAGTGACCTTTCAGGAATTCCTAGTGGTCCTTCGGCTTACACATTAGGTGTAGCGTTCACCACCTAGTACTCTTCTGATCTAGGCTTTACTCCTTGAATAACTGACACTTGCGTTTAGAATGATGTGGGGGGATACAACGACGAGAGAGTGTCGTTGTAGAAAGGTTTATGATTTGGGGTTTGTCGCAAGAATGATACCTGGCAGACGATTGTGATGCTTTCAGCTATGACCTTGTGGGAGCTGGGATCACGTTCACAGATATGCGACGTAAGGGTATTTTCGCTTTTGTCGCATGGCGTTGATCACTGTTGCTTGTTCAAGGCAACGACCAACGTGCACTGTTTACCTTCCGGTAAAGTAAACCTATAAGCAGGCAATAGGCGAGCACACAGCTTGCAGTGGGCCTCTTGCTAATATATCAACAGTGATATGGAGATATGTCAACAGGGACAGCTTTGACTACCTCCTGGATATGTCAAAGGATAAGTCTTGCTAGTATGTTATGATAGGGATCAGGCCCAGTCGACTAACAGAGCAGCACTTCGAAATAAAGGGGAGAAGCAAGAGTTTTATAGGGACAACCCAACTTGCTAGGTAGGTAGCTAGGTAGCGAAAATACAAGGAGTCTCCTATCGCTACACTGTGGGTTCTTATACCCAACAGGCGATGAGACAACTACCATATCTTAGCTATAAATGTGTATGGAACAAACAAGATGGGGTTTGCTTAACAAGATCCCTCCCCAGGGTATCGAGTCAGAGTGCCCTCGGTGACACACACTGAGTCATGGGTGACATAGTACCCCACTCATCGTGACTCCTCACCATGCTGGAGCATTTGTCCGAGACAAACAACAGATCCCCTAGGTGCGATGCAACAAAGTCATGTGCCTAGGAAAGCAAACCACAACCGTCAAGAAGCCTCTAGATCCCATCGGGATCTAGGAAGCGAGAAAGGTAAAGTAAAAGGAAACATACATAAGCGGAGGCTGTGTCGTAAATGTAAGGTCCATGGACTTGCCCCTAAGGCTAGGCAGCGGTCCAACGAGACGTCACTAGGATGCAGGAATGGGGACGACGACAGATGGCGGGCTCAGGAGAGTCGGAACATGTATAGTAAGCGAGACATGAAAGGAAAAGAACAGACTGGCACACAACAACTATCAGAACAGGTCCAGTCCTTGAGCCCCTTCATCAGCAAAACCCTGGGTTTGGTACAGAGGCACAGACCCACAGATGGTACAGATTTTCCGCAGACCAAGTACAGACCCCTACAGACCCTACAGACTCTACAGACCCCACAGACCCACAGACACCACAGATCTAAACTTTGATTTGCCCATATCTCATCCAAAAATAGACATATTGATGAGATAATCATAGTGACATGATCATGACATCATAACTGTACAGCCACTTTTTTTATTTTTGCAAACTGGGACTCCACAAGAACTTTGCAAATATCTCACCCAAAAAAGGAGATATCACTAAGGTAAAAATACTCCCATGGTCCTGTGATCATAGGCTACAACCTTTATTAGGGTGGAGTTTGAATCTGAGTTTGAAATTTGTAGAGGTGCACCACACAACCCACACAGCTGGCTTCAAAAGTTGCTGAGGTAAGCAGAAAAGGATATTTAAACCCAGCTCACTCCCACACTGCATCTCTTTCCACTACCACCACCATCCCTCTTCCTCATCATCATCTTCATTGTTGCCCCTCCCTCACCACCCTCCTTTGCTACCACCACCCTTATGGTGGGTGCCCTCTCCCTACTAATAGTAATAAGTGACCACTTAGTATAGATAGATATGTATATCCTTGTACCTTGACATGTAATTTAGGTAGCTTATGATAATATGATTCAATTATTGGTCAACTACAACATATGTGAGTGGTGAGAATCTGTAGTACTGAAACAATCTGGGGTAGGTCTGCACAGATATGGATATGTGTACAGAGTCTGTACAGATCTGTACAGGGGGGGACCTGTCTGTGGGTCTGTGGTCTGTACAGACCTGTATAGAGGGGGGGGTTTTGCTGATGTTGGGTTTGCTTGTTGAGTGCCTACCCATCCAGCCATATATCAATCCATGGTCTGTTGACTACTATATTGTGGAGTAAAGTACTATGCAAGTGACTCAGAGTAACCTACCCCCTCTGGGCCTCCAATCACACTTATGTTCATTTTAGTACAACTTCAGGGTATCCCCCACACTCCTTTTTTAAATAGCATTCATTTCTACCATACACATATCCCCAGTACTCTGCCAATGAGAAATCTATGTTGAGCTGTGAGCACACCGGTGTCAGTTGATGTGGGGATCAATGGCAAAAACAACCAAAAACCCAACACAAAGACAAAAGATGCAAGTGGCAGTTTTCCTCAGCAGTATTCTGCTTGAAGGACCTGTAAAAGCAAAGGGGGAGGGGTTCTGTGCAGCTAGTGCAGAGGGAGGTGGGCAGTCTGGACAAAGAGGGAGCTGGGAGATGAAGGGAGATGAAGACAATAGGCTCCTGAGAGCCTGAGGATGACCTGGGGCAGAGGAAAATCAGTGGATAGACCCTTAAGGGAGCCTCAACCACTGGAAGACTGAAGATGATGATAGAGGGGCTTCAAAAGTGATGGAAGATGAGGATATATTGCAGGAGGATAGTCTCCTGGAAGTAAGTATGAATGACATATATTCTGAGCTATCTTTTTTTTCTCTGATACTACAGGGTTTATATACAAGACCAGAGCATAGCCTTTGGCAAATGTGAAGCAACACTCTGTCAGTGATTGGTAAAGGCTCAGTAAGGGATTGGTAAAGGATTGGTGATGATCAGTAAGGCTTGGTAAGGACAGTAAGCAATTTGGTAAACACAGTGGTAAGCATGACACAGATTATCAATAAGCAATGTGACATAAACATGAGTCATAAAAGGAATGGATGAATAACATGCCAAGAGAATGAGTCAGAGTATTGGTCATTTGCTGAGTAAGGGGTATGACTGTGCAGATCTCAATGTGACAGGTCAAGGTACAGTGATTCCAAATAAAGGATGGTGGGGGATTTGTCGTGCCGCTGCTACCTGTCCTTCTTTCTTCGCTGTCGCTCCCGATCCCCGCCACTCCCCTTACGCTCAAACTGTTCGTATGTCTCCTTTTGTACACGCGCTCGGACCCCTGTCGCCCCTATGATGGCAGACAAGTCCACAGACTCTAAACTGTTAAACGTTATGGTGTGTTTATGTTACCTTTCCACTTTTGGTTATGCTTTAAATCTCAATCGAGATCTGTGACTTCTTTTCATTTCCCTGTTTTACTTTTCTATCATGTGACTTCACACGACACATCGTGACCTGTAATGAAGGATGTACTCCGTCCTCTGTTATGACTCGACATGTCCATTACCGCGTTGTTTACGCGTCGTACCAAATGGACTTTCTCTTCCTTTACCATATCCAGATGTTTGTACTTACTAAGGACCTACCGACTGTGTGGTATAAAAGCCATCCAGGGTTCGGTAGAGCTTCCTTGTACTTTACTCTACCTAACAACCTCCCTGGTAAAGGTTGAGAATCTATTCCCTGTAAATTCTCCTCCACCTCTGTTTGAAGGGGATCAACCCTCGACTGTCACGGTTGTAAAGGAAGTCCCTAACGAACTTATCCAAATTCGTTATACCTGCAAGAGGTCCGCTCCCTGAGCTCGCCTATTGCCTTCCTCGGGTCCCAACTTAGTCTATATTCGACAAAGTCATATCACGTGTGTCAGCTCGCGTCGGAACAATGCATATAAGTCAACGCCATGCGACAAAAGAGTAAAGTACCCCTCTTCGCTCCCTGTCTGACCCTTGTGCCCAGATAGTCCTTCGCTTGGGATATCGGCGGGTGGCACAAGTGCAAGTCGACATACCTGAAGAGTACTCAAACCACTCGTCCTATATTGGTGATACAGGATACAGCTCCCCTTGTGGTAGAAGCTGAAAATTCATCGCCCCCGATATTGTTCCAACACGAGTAACCCCACAATCAATTACATCACTTCCCCTATCGCAAGCGTCAGCTGCTTAGAAGGGTAAAGCCTAACAACTGAAGACACTGCAAGCATTTCACAATTATTGTTCAGAAAACATGCTGAAAAAATTGAAGAAAGTGATACTCTTTTTTGACAGCTGCTTTCAAAGAGAAAAGGCAAAAATAATACTTTCTTTTCTTTGCATGACTTTCGACAAATCATTGATTGATGGTAATACCCATTAGCATAGAAGCTAATCAGCACTACCATCAATTCATTTTTTTGCACAGAAAAGACAAAGAAAACAAAATATTATATTTGCATTTTTTATGTGACAGCCCAAATAAAAGAGTATCTCTTCTTTCCATTTTTTCAACATATTTTGGCAAGAAAAATTGTGAAATGCTTGCAGTGAGAGTAACTTGTGTTGAGGTCAGGTCTGCTACCTGAACCAAGAAACAAAGTGAATACCAGTGAAGGTACCTCAGTGGTAGCCCTCAAAAGCAAGACCCATAACCAGTCGAGGCAACTTCAAGTTCGAAGGCCCCAATAAAAAGCGAATCTTAACTCGAAGGTCTCGCAAGCCTTGAGTTCAGAAGATTCATGACTCGTATTAAAGAAGCCCGGAGTAAAGAAGTCTGCAAACGTGTCTTCCGAAGCGGGATCGTCAAAGTTTTGTCCTCGCGGACAACCCCCTAAGGTCCCCCCGCATTCCAACACTACCGCAGCCCCAGAAAAACTCGAGCGGACAACCTCTGCTCAACGTTTCCAACCATATCCGGTAACGAGTCCTACCAAGTCAGAAGGAGGAGAGGGTAACCAGGCCCAGACCTCGCAACAAGCAGTCACACAAACACAGTTTACCCAGTTCCGAGACCCAGAGCCATTAGCTGGAAGGAAGATCGAAGAAGAAGAAACACATACAGCATTAACAGGATCTGCTTCGACCTCCCTTGACCTAAACATGGCTGGAATCGGAGAACAAGAACAAGTCGCCGCCCTAGCCGAACAGCTACACCAGTTTGCCACTACTACCGACCCCTTCGCAGGACGAACAGTGGGAAACGTCAAAGAGCTAGTACAGTGGTACGAGAATCTCACCAGCCACGCAGGACTAGCCTTTCCCGCCTATATGATCCCCAAAACAAACATAGCCGAAGAAAAGGCCCCTGAAGGAAGAGGAGTAGATCGAAAGGAATTAGGGTTAGGAAAACCCCTGCCTTTCAATGGAACGAGCGGAAAGTTCGAAGCCTGGATTGCCTCTGTTAACAATTATCTCAACCTAAACCACCATGTCTACAACACCAACGAACGAAAAATCAGGTTTGCCCTATCTTTCATGAATCAAGGAGCTGCTGTGCATTTCGCCGAAAACTATCTCAAGGAACACACAACTGTCGCTGGCGAAGTCTATCTCTATGACAGCTGGACTACCTTCCTTATCAAACTTCGAAAAATATTCAAAGTCAGTGACACTGAGGCATTAGCCTTCCTCAAAATGGCCGAGATAAAACAAGGAGACATGCCATTGGCCAAGTATATCGGCGAGTTCCTCGATCTCATTACCTGAGCTTTGATATCTCGAGATGATTGACAGGCCGGAGTCTATTTCAGCAAAGGTCTAAATAACTGAACTACCGAATGGATTCTTCGATCCGGAAAAATTCCACAAACTGTCCAAGAATGGATCGATGCCACTGTCGATGCTCAAACCGCTAAAGCAAGTCTCGGGGTGTACAATGAATGCCTTACCAAAGACGATCGAGAAGTTCTTCATATGTATCAAAATGAAGGAACCTCACACAGAAAATCTCAAACACGTGACCCATACACCATGGATGTGGATCGACAAAAGAAACCAATATATCGACCACCCCAGAAAAGGAAACCCGACCCCTATCGGTTCCGGGAAGTACATATGGAAAATAAAGGAGAATGTTTCCACTGTGGAGGAAAAGGTCACTTCAAGAAAGACTGCACGTTAACTGAAGGACAAAAACTTGTCCGAGAAATCAAGACCTTCTACAATGCTGAGGAGTTTGCGAAACTCAGGGAAGCATTAAATGGAAAAGAGGATTTTTAAAGGCCTCTCCTGGTACAACCCTGACCAAGGAGAGTAGATGTACGTTTCGCTCGTTTTGTGCCCCTGAATTAATGTCTGTAGTTCATATCAATGAATTCCCCTCTGTGAGGGCTATCACTGGCACACTCTTCTTAATGGAACGAAACGAAGGGGAAATCAGAGCCATAATCGATAGCGGCGCCGAATGCAATGCAATAAGTCGAGAGGCGGTTGCAAGATACCGTCTGGAGACTAAAAAGATCAAGCAACTGTGGTCACCGCGAAGTTTTGAAGGATCTTCAGAACAAGTAATCGACTCTGTTGCTTTATTCACTGGACGAGTCCATGGAAGACACTTCAAAATTTCTGCCTACGTCATGACCCTCAGAAACGAAAGCGTGCTGCTAGGCATGCCTTGGCTCCAACAAGCCCAACCGGTAATCAATTGGATGACCAGAAAAATAGTTGGATGGGGAACTCCAGAGGTCGCGTCCCTATCAATAAATTGAACCTCGATTTCGACCCAACTGGAGGCACAAGTTAAACACGAGGAGGTTACTCTTCCTAAAGAATACGATGCCTATCAAGAGGTCTTCTCAGAAAACTGCCCCCTTCCTCCTCATCGACCTGGCTATGATCACACGATTAAACTCAATCCCTCAAAAGACCTGAAGACATTTAAACCTGCTAAAATCTACCCGCTATCCCGGGAGGAACTACAACTACTCGATGAGTTCCTTGCAGAAAACTTACAGACCAGGAAGATCAAAAAGGTTCAAAACACGGACGTCTTATGAGTACCTCCGGCACCAGTGTTCTTCGTTGGAAAGAAGGATGGGAAGAAACGACTCATCCAAGACTATCGACAACTAAATTTGTTCACAATTCCAGACCAGCATCCGTTACCGCTTGTAAAACCCATCCTGGACGAATTGGTCGAGTCGAAGTATTTCGCCAAGTTCGACGTTCGTTGGGGGTTCACCAACATCAGAGTCGAGAAGGACGAAGACGTGTTGCTAGGATCTTTTGTTACCCCCCACGGGGTGTTCAAACCCACCGTTATGTTTTTTGGTCAAAATAATGCGCCACCAACTTTCCAACGGTACATGGATGGCAAGTTCGGCCAACTACGAACCAACAAAAAGGGCGTCATATATCTAGATGACATCACCATCCATGCCAAAACGTGCGAGGACCTTAGGAAAAACATCAAGGAGTTTTTAGAAATCGCAAAGAAGGAAAACCTACGCCTCAAGTTATCAAAGTGCGTATTCGAAGCTGAGGAAATCAAATTTCTCGGGTACATCATTCGACATGGGCAGTACAAAACCATGCCAGTAAAAGTCGAGGCCGTAAAGAACTGGAAGACCCCTGCGAATATCCATGATGTCTGACAGTTCCTCGGGTTCTGCAATTTTTATCGCCAGTTCATTCCTTCCTTCGCGATGATCTCAAAACTGCTACACGAATTAACGAAGAAGGATTTCCTGTGGAAATGGGGACCTGCACAGGAAGAAGCTTTCCAGAAGCTAAAAACGTATATGTGCCAAGCCCCTGTTTTGCGACTTCCTGATTTTGACAAATCGTTCAAGGTGTATACAGATGCCTCTAAACTCGGGACAGGAGCCATGTTATGCCAAAAATTCGAAGACGAGCTACATCCAATCGCCTACCTTTCCCAGTTGCTCCAAGGAGCCGAACAAAACTATCAAGTGTACGATCTGGAGATGTTAGCCGTCATCCGTGCCCTAAAGGCCTGGAAACACTACTTGCTGTCACTGCCCAAAGACACTATCATTCATACCAACCACGAAAACCTCACCTACTACTGGGAACCACAAAACCTCACTGGACGACAAGCCCGATGGCTTGCCTATATTCAAGGATTCCCACTCAAATTTAAACATAACCCTGGTCGACGAATGATAGTCCCGGACACTCTCTCACGAAACCCGGCATTCACCCCAACCACCCCGGTAGAAACCACGGTCCTCCCACCGTTGATTTGGCTCGAGAGGGGGGGTGAAACCACCCAAAATGTCCCCGCACCAGTCGAAACCTCGTCCAAACCAACTCTAAATCTCCAAGAAAAACCCTCAACGGTGAAAGGACCAAAGGTACAAATGCCACAAACCATGAGACGACCTGGGATCTGCCGTGTCTCACAAGAGGCGTTCAATGAAATCAAGAACTCGTCAAAAGAAGACAAGAGTTACATCATAGTAAGGAACGAGTTTGAGGAAGAAGTCGAAGAAGACCCTGGAACTGGAATAAAGACCAGAAATGGAAGGATCTATGTCCCTCCCAAGGCACGAAGGAAAACGTTATCGGAGTTCCACAACCACCCGTCTGCTGGCCACCCTGGCATCCGAGCAATGTGCTCCGCCATGAATAAGCACTGTTTCTGGCCAGGAATGTGGAAGAATATCCGAGACTACGTTAAAGGATGCCCCACATGCCAAGCTTCCAAGGTCATCTGACGAGATCGCCCTCCACCACTCCAACCTATCGAATCAAACACGCCACTACTGTTCAAACAGATCTCCATGGACTTCGTTACCGACCTACTGCAGTCCCATGGATGTGACTCTATCCTCACTATCGTGGACCATGGCCTCACCAAGGCAGTTAAGTTCCTTCCTTGCAACAAGGCGATAGATTCCGAAGGCCTAGCGGACCTATGGCTACAATACGTCTATCCACATTATGGCATCCCCAAGTCCGTTATATCTGACCAAGGCCCCCAGTTCATCAGTGCCTTTACACAAAACCTCTACAAGGCCTTACAAATCAAGCCACGGTACTCATCCAGATACCACCCACAAACCAATGGAGAAGCCAAATGCGTCAACCAGGAGGTAGAAGGATACCTACGAATGTATTGTGCCGAGAGGCCGAATGACTGGAGCAAGTACCTTGCTCTCGCTGAATTCGCACATAATTCTAGGGTCCATTCCACCCACGGACAAACCCTGTATTACCTCCTCTACGGATATGACCCAGACCCGTATCCATCAGTCCACATGTCAAAGGCTCCACAGGTTGAAGAACACCTAGAAGCCCTGGCTCTCGCAAGGGATGCCGCTCTAATCGCTCACAAGAAAACTGTGGAAAAGATGGCCAGCTCGGGCCCTGATCCGCTGTCATACCAACCACCAACCAAGGGACAACTTGTTTGGCTTGATGCGTGCGACCTAAAACGCGACCTACAGTCAACAAAGCTTGCCCCGAGACGCGTAGGACCATTCCGGATCAAAGAAGTTCTCTCAGAAATCACCGTGTGCTTAGATCTGCCCAATCATTGGCAGGTCCACCCGGTATTTCATACATCAAGGATCTTCCCGTATCACGAAACTCCTGAATATGGTCCTACTCCGCCACCACCACTTCCGGATTTGATTGATGACGTCCCTGAATGGGAGGTCGAAGCAATTCTTAATCACAAGGAAGTAAAGACGTGCCGAGGCATGCGGACGCATTATTTGGTCAAGTGGAGCGGATACGGACACGCAAGCAACACTTGGGAACTGGAGAGTAACTTGATCAACGCGGAGGAAATACTTGAAGAGTATAAAAAGAGTCGTCAAAAGGCGTCAAAGGACCAACAACCCACTTGGAGGTCCTCTCGTCAAAGAAAATCGAAACACTAAATGTCCTACTTCGATGATGAATGTAACTCCGAGTCACATGAATACTTGTTGGACTCATACATCTCCTATGACGACACCGATTATGACTTCACCCCGTTTTCATCACCTGTCTCCCAAATATCCACACCGCCCGTCGACTCCATCGCGGCCTCCATCCAATCCCTTTTCGACCCCGACGTCGAAATGCTGCACAACCCCCACTCCAGCGTTACAGTACGCACCCTCTCAAAGGGAAAGCAAAAGGTGGTCCCCAGGACTCCCTGAGCGTGCCCGTATCCTGAGCCGGTCTACAGACAGACCTGCAATATGCCACCCCCTGAAGCAACTCCAGCTGCTCACCCCTATACACCCGATGACCAAGGTCGAAACCAACCAGCCACGTCCCAGACCCCCTATGTCCCTCCAACAAGGACCGCTCCCCCAGCCCTCCTCTGCAAACCAGAGGACTATGAAGGCTATATTCGGATCCTTGAAAAATTCGACCAATGGGTCATCTACGGATGGGATGTCGGCAACGACAGTGACTATCTCAGGATGCTGTCCCAGGTCTACAGAAGCATCGAACTTACAGTCCACCACACCATTAACATCCTAAAAACCGGAGATGTGGTTGTTGATGAAGAATCTAAGGGAACTGCGTTTATGGAGTCAGAAGGGATGAAGGTCGTCGAAGAAACACAAAACCTGCTCGTTTCCCTCGTAAACATCATGCATATGCATTTTGGTCCCTCACTCGTCAAGTCCTTTCATTCGTTTCGCAACGTCCTGCCCGAACGTCTCCCGCATCCTCAGATCTCCGATAGTCCCTCCAACGAGAGAGCCAATGAATTTGGTTCAAACGCTGAGGGACGAAAGGAGGTTTCTAGACCAAACGATGCGCCGTCCTCTGGAGATGGCCCAGTTCAAGGAGACCAAGGAAGGACTGATATCGGACGACAAGAGGAGGTACCAAAATCCGAGGTATCACCCATCAGAATGGCAACACCTCCAGTTTCTGGCATCGATCAGGAAAAGAAGAGCAGTGAACCGGCTTCAGAAGGGATCGTACCGAGCGAAGAAGAATCTGTTCTCCTGGGAGTTCGATGGCTTGCCATGGATCGAAGAAGAGAAGAGGAAGAGAACGCCGGTAGAAAGTTCTTATGACTTGCCGCCCAGGTTCTTGGAGAAAGGTGCGATGACCCGTGGACAGAGGAAGAAGAAAGGATCGAACAATGGCGAGAGTTTTTGCTCAAAACTTATGACAACCAAGGGTACTGGAAATACAATCTATTCAACGCAACGTATGCAGTACAGGCCCTCCCAGCAAAACCTTTCTATCCCCTCGAATCTAGCAACCGCCTCCATCTCGAGCTTGGAGGAAGAGTCCAACTCGATCCTCTCCACCCCCTCTATAAACATACTTGCCTCGACTGCCGAAGACTCGGCCATTGGTCCTGCCGAAATGGAAAAGGCTCTCGCTGGACTGACCCTAATGGACGTCCTATTGGACCCTCCAAGGGCAATGCCGGAAGTCGACGAGCTTGAACGACTAATCTTCCGCGATTTCAGAGGTTGATGAGGCCATCAACATCTTCTCTAAGGGGGGGGGTGATGTCGTGCTGCTGCTACCTGTCCTTCTTTCTTCGCTGTCGCTCCCAATCCCCGCTGCTCCCCTTACGCTCAAACCATTTGTATGTCTCCTTTCGTATGTGCGCTCGGACCCCTGTTGCCCCTATGATGGCAGACAAGTCCACAGACTCTAAACTGTTAAACGTTACGGTGTGTTTATGTTACCTTTCCACTTTTGGTTATGCTTTAAATCTCAATCGAGATCTGTGACTTCTTTTCATTTCCCTGTTTTACTTTTCTATCACGTGACTTCACACAACGCATCGTGACCTGTAATGAAGGATGTACTCCGTCCTCTGTTATGACTCGACGCGTCCATTACCGCGTTGTTTACGCGTCGTACCAAATGGACTTTCTCTTCCTTTACCGTATCCAGATGTTTGTACTTACTAAGGACCTACCGACTGTGTGGTATAAAAGCCATCCAGGGTTCGGTAGAGCTTCCTTGTACTTTACTCTACCTAACAACCTCCCTGGTAAAGGTTGAGAATCTATTCCCTGTAAATTCTCCTCCACCTCTGTTTGAAGGGGATCAACCCTTGACTGTCACGGTTGTAAAGGAAGTCCCTAACGAACTTATCCAAATTCGTTATACCTGCAAGAGGTCCGCTCCCTGAGCTCGCCTATTGCCTTCCTTGGGTCCCGACTTAGTCTATATTCGACAAAGTCATATCACGCGCGTCGGCTCGTGTCAGAACAACGTGTATAAGTCAACGCCACACGACAGGATTATGCCAGGGGCCAGATGTTGGGGGTCTCCAGAGGTGTCAGGGCATTAGGATTTCACATTTTTCCCCCTCTTCCTCCTCTCAAAAGGGGTGCTACATCAACAGCTAGTCCTCAGCAGGGTGTGAGGAAGGTGGGGGACCATCCTCTCCCATAAGAGCAGGGAGAAGTGTCTCAAAGTCATCATGAATGTGATCAGATAGCCTAGATGATAGTAACTGGTACTGGATCTGTCACAACCTTGGAAGAATGAATGATGAGAGGGAGAGGTAGATGTTGCAGGGAGTAGGAATGAAAAATCCATATGCTTCTTCAACTGGAGAGACTGATACAACCACATAAGACCTTTCAAGCCTGACAACAGACTCAAGATGACCAAAGAATGTCCTCCTGGATGTCATACTGTACTGACAAGGAGAATGCACTGTCCCAAAGAGATGGATTGGGAGGGAGTGGACAAGGAAGGGATGAACCATGATGCTTCAGGGCAGAAGCTGGTGGGAACTCCTGGGAGGTATAAGTAGTTATGCTCCCTTGCACAGGATGCAAGCAAAGAGGTCATCAATGAGGTGGCCATTGTGATGGGATTTAGTGAAATGAGCATCTGTTGGCAGAAATGCTGTAGAAAATTGTGGAGGGCAAGGACTGTTACCAAACTTGGAAGGAAGGATGGCATAATCAAGGGCTATCAGTTAGCATGGGAATGATGTTGATATCTTTAGAAATGACTGAGATATTCAAAAAACCAGAATGCCATACACAAGTGCTAAAAAGGTTTGACCAGTGCTTGAACAGTTTCTTCCCTAGCATTAAGGATTGTTCTTGTGCAAAGGATGACTGCCAGACATGCCAGTCATTTTTTGCATTAGGGCCACATTCTTCAATCTCCTCCATTCAGCTTGACTCCATGCTCACATCACCAAACACCTTTGGTGTGTGACACCAGATGAAGCATTTACATCTGTTTGTACATGAGCATTCCAATTGTGTAGCACACCATCTTCAGCTTGCTGTACGTAAACATTCCCTACAAAGTATGGTCGACCAAAGCAAACCCAGCCAACAACATCACATGTTCTACTACCGTGATGGTACCCATATCTTCTGAGTGAGTTCACCATTAGTGCAGTTCAAGGATGTTAATTACTCAACCACACACAGGTGCAAAACACATTGTTCAAAGTCCACAAAAGTGTCCTGTCAGACAAATCTCTCACTTTCAAAACCATGCTTGATGCAAGCAATCATGCTGGCATTCCCCAGTCAATGGATTCACTGATGACAAAGCAATTCTCATACCTGAACAAGTCATGGATACTGCATTTGAGTTGTTTCTTTTGGCATGCTACAACAAGTGAGTTTGACAAGCATGGTAGCACCAAAATCATTATAGTGATGTTGTCATTTCAAGGTGGTGTCCAATGCTTGGCAAGCCCCAGAAAGTACCATAGTTGAACTACTCAAGCTGAGCCAAATGTATGAATTGCAGGATGTCTGTGCTTACACAACCAAACAACTCTCTACCTGCTGTTATGTGATCAAACCTATCTACCTAGCCTCTATTTCCCTGAAATACCAGATCAAGGAGACTTTTTGTCATGCATTCCATCAGCTAATTTTCATGTGAGTAAATGACCTGAAGAACACAGAATTTGAGTCACTTTCTTTCCCAGTGTGGATGACTCTCGTTAGAGTCCAGGAACATCTCAACCTACATCGTCATATTGTCACATGTGAGCCACCACATCAGCAAAACCACCCCCCTCTATACAGGTCTGTACAGACCACAGACCCACAGACAGGTCCCCCCCTGTACAGATCTGTACACATATCCATATCTGTACAGACCTACCCCAGATTGTTTCAGTACTACAGATTCTAACCATTCACATATGTTGTAGTTGACCAATAATTGAATCATATTATCATAAGCTACTTAAATTACATGTCAAGGTACAAGGATATACATATCTATCTATATTAAGTGGACACTTATTACTATTAGTAGGGAGAGGGCACCCACCATAAGGGTGGTGGTAGCAAAGGAGGGTGGTGAGGGGGGGACAACAACAAAGATGACAATGAGGAAGAGGGATGGTGGTGGTAGTGGAAAGAGATGCAGTGTGGGAGTGAGCTGGGTTTAAGTATCCTTTTCTGCTTATGGGCAAATCAAAGTTTAGATCTGTGGTGTCTGTGGGTCTGTGGGGTCTGTAGAGTCTGTAGGGTCTGTAGGGGTCTGTACTTGGTCTGTGGAAAATCTGTACCATCTGTGGGTCTGTGCCTCTGTACCAAACCCAGGGTTTTGCTGATGCACCCTTGGTGCACTCAGCAGGCTGTGAGGACCACCAGGGGTGCTTCAATAATTGGCACCAACTGTGGTGGAACAGAATGGGTCACTTCCTCACAGATGGTCATAATCCTGGACCTACAGTGCTGCAGTACAACAATTTCAAGGTCTTGGCTATGGGGGGATGACTCCAGAATGTTGGAGAAAAGTGATTGTGTTTGTCAAGGAGGGAAGGGCATTCCTTCATGAAGATGATCTCATTGACTGCACAGCTCAGGGTTTAGCAGACTTTCTCATCAATGAACCAAGTTTCAATGACACATTCTCATTGTAGTTCCATAATACACTCTCCATGAATTTTTACATTGCAGTTTGTGTTACAAAATTCCCTTCTTACATTGGCCGACTCCCGCATCCCACCTCTACTTCGCACCTATGCCTCTCTGTTTGTTGTATCTATCGCTGCCATCATCATGTCGGCCCTTGCTGCCTATCGTGTTATCCCTGGCATGTCACCTGACGGCCTTATGTTTTGGTAACCAGTTCAACATCGGTTGTGACTCATCAATGTCGCCTTGGCTCGTCAGTTCAACACTGACTTGCCAGTCTCGCCTCCTTCCATCACTCCCCTTTCTATTCATTGACTCATCATTGTACAATAGCTGTGCATGCTGTGCATAGTTGCCTTTCCGGTACTTAAGGTACATCCCTGACTCGTATGATTGTTAGACTTGCCGGTCTGTCTGTGGCTCGTAGCTGTGTACCTACAGGGTATATAAACCCTTCGCTACTCACCATGTACTGTATCTTTTTGCTACTTTGCAACCTGCTATATAACTATCACCGTTCTTCAGAGATATCGTCTATGCTGGCCAAGGGGACCAAAAGCCTCATTGTCCTGAAGTTTTAGTCTTGCCGTCGCTATCCGCACTTGTCCTTTGTTAGGACATCCGTGCACTCCAGCATAACAAAAGCAAAAAGATCTACTCGCTGCTGTGACTGTTATTCAGACATGACGCTCAGCTGTTCTTTTCACATTCCCACTAGTCGATCCTACAACGGGTCAAGCAACTAGCATTGCTACTCTCTTACTCTTTTGGTTGATCCTTCTATGGATCATAATCGATGTATCCCTCAACTTACTCCTCATCGCCCTACGAGTTGCCCAAGGTGTCTTCCGGAGAATCTAGACGACCTCCTAAGCCACCGCCTTCCGCCGTAGGAAAAGGAAAGTTAAGAGCACCCCCTATCCCACCTCGAGGCACTACCAAGTACTCTGGAAAACGCTTCGCTCACCAGTACGGGTTAACTTCGACCCCTACCCCTCCCTCTACTCTTCGTAACCCGGCCATACTTGGGACCTACTGGGAAAAGGAACCCGAATCAGAAACCGATGCCGAGCCAGTACCAGACGACGGACTTTCGGATTTCGGATCAGCCACCGGAGACGTCCCTATCCTGGATCAAGAAGAAGAATCAATAGCTAATCTAATGTCCCACGTAACGGAAGGACTCTCTATCGGAGCCGGAGGTTCTGGACAGGAAGCCAAGAAGTCCGGAGCCCCCCTCTTTAATCGAGAGCCAACTGAAAAGGAATTAGAAGAACTTCTCGCAAAGGCCTTTGGCCAAAAATGGATTCGCAACCCCGGTACCTTCCGTTCTTCGGAAGAAAAACTTAATGGAGGACGCGAGTTCAATCTCAATAAACCCACCATGTTTAACGGCGACCATAAACGACTCCCCATATGGCTTACGCAAATCAAGGGATATCTTCAAATTAACCAACACGTCTACGTAACCGACCATCTTCAGATCGGTTTAGCTCTGTCGTATATGATGGAAGGATCGGCAGCCGCCTTCGCTGAGAACTATATCAATGAACACGCAGATAGTGGCCTCGCCACCTATAATGACACGTGGGACAATTTCAAAAAGACTATCCAAGCTACCTTCGCCAGCGGAGATCAGAAGGCCAAAGCCCAACTGGAGCTTGTTACCCTTACCCAAGGTTCCGCTCCCCTCGAAAACTACATCGCGTGTTTTATGGCGTTGTTTAATCACGCCAAGTTTCACGACAACTCGTTTAATGGAGCAATCTTCTTTGGGAAAGGGCTTAGAAAGGAAATCTGAGACTGGGTTCTTGATCATCATAATCCAGTCACGGTATCTGATTGGATCGTTGCAGCTGGCGAAGCCGTCAGTAAAATCGAAAGCAAGAAAATCCTTGATGGCAAAAGTGCTCCTACGATGTTCTTCAATTATCAGCGTTACAACAATCCCTGCAACCCAAACGCGATGGATGTTGATGAAAGAGGACGGACCCATAACAGGGTAAATGGAAAGGTGTATGCAATCAAGTGCTACAATTGCAGAGATGAAGGCCACATCAAAAGGGAGTGCAAGAAACTGCCAAAACCTAAAGAGGTTAAGGAAATCAAGTTGTATGGCACCCCAGAAAACGCTTATCACGCCTCCATTGAAAAACATCTCGTAAAGGATTTTTAGATGGGCACTCTGGTTCACTTCCATCCAGTTTGCCTTCAGTTAAAGTGTCATCTGCTTACCATGTATCTAGTATCAAGAATGAATCCGACATGTGTGCTCACTCCCCACATGGATACATCAAGCTGATCGACTACAAAGCGGAAGTTAGCACCTTGATCGACTGCGGTGCCAAAATAAATCTAATAGGACCGGTAATTGCGTCAAGGTTGAAAATCAAGACTTATAGGGTCAAATGACCCTGGAAAGTGGTGGGGTTTGACGGAACCACAAGTTGACCAATCACCCAGAAATGTTACTTGAAAACAGAGGTAAAAGGAAGACGATGTAATGTTCTTTGTTTTGTAGGACCTCTGGAGAAAAAGGATCACATCATACTAGGAATGCCGTGGCTTCGAAAAGAGAAACCCATAATTAACTGGGAAACTCATAAAATCGAAGGATGGGGTGACTCCCCCGAACAGTTGTTGAAGAAGAAAGCTGATATGCATGAGGACAAGACTGCCTCTGTAAATCGCACTACGATTTCCACTAAGTTGGAAATGGATGCAGGCCCTACCGCTGTTCTGGATCTACCAGAAGAATATCAACAATTCGCCGAGGTCTTCTCCGAAGACAACATACCCCTGCCCCGGTTCCGAAAGGGTCTAGACCATGAAATTCGAACCAAAGGGGAGTTTCAAAAGGAGAATAGAGGCCTCATGAAAAAGGCTACGTTGTATCCAATGTCGCCAGACGAAATGAAGGCACTCGATGAATTCATCGATGAAAACCTAGCCTGTGGAAAAATTGTACCCTCTGAGTCACTGGTATCGGCACCAGTGTTTTTCGTCGCCAAGAAGGACGGAAAGAAAAGACTCATACAAGATTATCGGTATCTCAACTCGCACACCATACACGATTCCTATCCACTGCCGAATATCCCTCAACTGGTGGATGAATTATGTGAATCCAAATACTTCGCAAAGTTCGATGTCTGATGGGGTTTTACGAATATACGGGTAAAACCTGAAGACCAATGGAAGGCCGCCTTCTTGACACCTCGAGGCTTGTTTGAACCAACTGTAATGTTCTTCGGGCAGTGTAACTCCCCACTGACCTTTCAAAGGTTTATGGACACTACGTTCACCTCTCAAATCCAAAGAAGACAGCAATGTGGATATATGGATGACGTGGTTGTACACGCTAAAACGATACTGGAACTCCGGAAATATGTCAAGGAGTTTCTTGCCATATGTCAAAAGGAACAACTTTGCCTCAAACTTTCGAAATGTCAGTTTGAGTCTGACGAGGTCGAGTTCCTCGGAATGAAGGTAACACAGGGAAATGTTCAAACTGTATCGATCAAAACCGATGCGGTGGAATCATGGCCAGAACCTCATTGCCTGCGAGACGTCCGCTCTTTTCTAGGGTTTTGTAACTTTTACAGACGGTTTATTCCGTCTTTCTCACAGGTCGCAAGACCACTACATAACCTGTCCAAAAAGGACGTCAAGTGGCATTGGGGCAAGGACGAAGATGCTGCATTTCAAAAAATAAAAACCCTCTTATGTTTGGCACCAGTCTTACAAATTCCAGACCATCGAAAGCCCTTTGTGCTTTTTACCGACACCTCGAAGGTTGGAACTGGAGCTGTATTAGCTCAAAAAGGACCTGACGACGAATGGCATCTGTGTCATTTCCTCTCGGAATCCCTCAAAGGAGCAGAACAATGCTACCAAGTTTTTGATCTTGAAATGCTAGCGGTTATTCGAGTGTTGGACGCTTTCCGCCATTACCTCCTGTCCCCCGTTCAACCGACGGTCATTTTTACCGACCACAAAAATTTGACATATTGGCGTCACCCCCAGAAGTTAACACCCCGGCAGGCACGCTGGCTGGACACCTTGCAGGGATACCCCCTGTTGTTTTCTCATCAGTCTGGATGACTCATGGGCGCCCCAGATGCCTTGTCACGACGCTCCGATCATGGTGAGGAACCCGCTATGACCGCTGCCACCCTCCCCGAAGCTATGTGGCTTTCTGAGGGGGTGAAACCTGAAAAACCCATCAATCAAGCCCCTATATCTTTGGATAGTTGCGTCACAAACGACGAGTCAAAGAATGCCGAAAGAAGAAAAGGGGTCTATGTTATATCAAGAGAGGTATATGAACGCGCCACGAGCGAAACGCCAAAGGATTCGACCCTCTCTACTGAAAACGAACAGGTAACAACGGCAAAGGACAGAACGAAGCGATATAAACAAAGGCTGTACATTCCTCCATCTACACGGAAGCAATGTTTACAAGAATACCATGATCACCCATCAGCCAGACATCCTGGAATAAAGGCCATGATGAAGAAAATGATGAAAGAAGTCTGGTGGCCCGGAATGTGGAAAACGGTTAGGGACTACGTCAAGGGATGCCCAGTTTGTCAAGCCAATAAGGTCGTAACTCACCCCATAACCCCTCCAATAACACCCAACAACACCCCTACGAATCCCCTCCCGTTTCAACAAATTTCAATGGACTTCATCATGGACTTACCCGTGTCGGAAGGCTATGACTCAGTCCTTATGGTGGTCGATCAAGGATTGACCAAAGCAGCAGTGTTCATACCAATGAACAAGACTGCTGACTCGGTGGAATTAGCCAAACTCTTTCAGCGCCACATCTATCAACAATATGGACTGCCTCAAAGTGTCATATCTGACAGGGGACCGCAATTCGCCTCTGCCTTCACTCGAGAGCTGTACAAGGCTGTGGGAATCAAAATGAAGTTATCTTCAGCTTATCACCCTCAGACGAATGGAGAAAGCGAACGAGTAAACCAAGAACTGGAAATGTATCTGCGATGCTACTGCGCCAAGCTCCCAAATTCTTGGGCCCGAAAACTTCCTGATGCCGAGTTCGCACATAATTCAAGGGTACACTCGGTTCACGGACAAACCCCCTTCTTCTTACTTTACGGATATGACCCGTCCCCCTATCCGGAAGCCCGTGTAACCACTGCCCCATCCGTGGACGAGCGACTTCAGTCGCTGGCCCTGAATCGAGATCTAGCTGTGGTGTCTCACAAGGCGACACAACAAATGATGAAAGATCGCAGCAAAGGAAGCTATACGCCGCCCAAAGTCGGAGATAAGGTCTGGCTTGATTCGGCTAACCTTAGGACTCACACTGCAAGCATTTCACAATTATTCTTCAGAAAACATGCTGAAAAAATTGAAGAAAGTGATACTCTTTTTTGACAGCTGTTTTCAAAGAGAAAAGGCAAAAATAATCTTTTCTTTTCTTTGCATGACTTTCCACAAAACATTGATTGATGGTAATACCCATTAGCATAGAAGCTAATCAGCACTACCATCAATTCATTTTTTTGCACAGAAAAGACAAAGAAAACAAAATATTATATTTGCATTTTTTATGTGAACACAGCCCAAATAAAAGAGTATCTCTTCTTTCCATTTTTTCAACATATTTTGGCAAGAAAAATTGTGAAATGCTTGCAGTGTCAGGGACAGTCAGCCAAGCTCAAGCTGAGAAGATTAGGGCCGTTTCAGGTTACCGATTTAATATCGCCTGTGGCGGTACGATTAGAACTACCAGTTATGTGGAAGGTTCACCCGGTGTTTCATACATCAAGAATCTTTCCATATATGGAAACTGATGAATATGGGCCCACCCTGGAGCAACCTCTGCTGGAAATGGTTGACGATGAAGTCGAGTGGGAGCTGGAGGCTATCCTCAACCACCGCATCAAAGGGTGCAGAAAGGAACGAGAATACTTGGTAAAGTGGAAAGGATTTCCACATTTGTCCAACACCTGGGAACCTGAAAACCATATAAAAGAACATGCCGAGGAAGCCCTCTACGAGTACAAACTCGCCCGTCGCCTCGCAGTATAAAATGTCTTCACCGCACTCCATCAACACAGAAAATCCCGGTTCTGACTACTACTACAACAGTTTTGATGAATCCGACTTCGCCAGTTCTACCCTTGTCTCGATGGACCTCTCCCCAATCACATCACTCGCAGTACCCGCCACATGCCCCGTCCCTGAGGTACCCTGTCTCACCCCCACCGGCTCAATGTCGACTGGAACGAGTGACACTGCAAGCATTTCACAATGTTTCTCCAGAAAATATGGTGAAAAAATACAGGAAAGAGATACTCTTTTATTTTAGATGTTGGGAAAGAAAAAATGCAGAAAATATGTTCTATTTTCTGCCAGAAAACATGAATTGATGCTAATGCCCATTAGAGTAGAAGCTAATGGTCATTACCATCAATCTATATTTCTGCACAGAGAAGATAACATTATATTTGGATTTTTTCTGACACATCATCCAAAATAAAAGAGTACCTCTTCTCTCTATTTTTTCAACATGTTTTCCAAAGAAAAATTGTGAAATGCTTGCAGTGTGAGGTCTCCACCACCTCTGACGAACCCCTTTCGGACTCCTCTGCCTTTGTCCCCCTCAGCGGGATATCTTTCAAACGACCTGGCCCGAGGGCCAGTAAGGGAAAGAAGTGAGCCCGCCCTTCCACCCCTATCCCCATCGTCCCGCTCATGGATAGACTCTCAGCCACCCCCTACGACTATGACCCTAATGAAGGGCCAAACCCAAATGAGTCCAACCCAATTCCCGCTCTACCCCTCTCCCGACCCATATCATGCAAGCACCTTCCGCCCTGTACCGGGACTCCCTGCAGTTCCCCCTCTGGCTCCACACCCCAACAAGTGGGCCCCACAACATCAGAATTCTTCGACTATTGTTGGCTTCTCACGAAGTACAACGAAGGGTACCCACTTGATGGGACAACAGGAGAACAACGTGAATGTTTACGGCTGCTGTGTCAGATCTTCCGAGGATCAGATGTAGTGGCCTCACATGTCCCTCAGTTCCTAGAATCCACCCAGAGTTGCGACCCGGAACACAAGGCCACCTACATTGAAAGTCTCTTACATGCTACTGTAAGCGCTATGGGTGACATTCAGCATAACGTCATTACCCTGGTACATGAGGACATAGGACCAAGGGTAGCTCATTCCTTTCGCGTCAATAATACCGATCGATCCGTTCGATCTGGGTTGGATGCCTTATGCGAGGTTGCTTCTGCAATCACAGATGGAAGATCACAACTTTGTGCGATGGTCGGAATGGAAATGCTTGCCAGGGGAACGCCTTAGGGGGTGTCTCCCCGAGATGTCGAAACAGGACAAGGACTGCCTATTGGAGTTAGCACGGATCGGCTATCTGTCCCTAAAGGAGAGACTCCGACGTCGCCACTGCCCTTCCGAGAAGAAAAGGAAGTCACGTGTGAAAGGGTCTTTTGGCAGGCTGCTACCATCATCGCTGACTCAGCCCGGAACGGAGGAACCGTTTATGCCTGGGTCGACCTGTTAGAAAAGGCCTGTTGTGATTTGGATTTCCATTTTATTCATAACATCGTACAAACACAAAACAAAATCCCTGCTCACCCCTTTATTGCTCTCGCCCTCGATGATCAGCTGCACCTCTATCTTGGCGGACGCCTTCCCATACCACGCGACCACCCCCTCCATCCCTATACTTGCTTCGACTGTGAGTTCCTGGGACACTGGTCTTGCCGTCACAGAAGAGGCTCCAGATGGACCACGTCCAAGGAACTCATTCGCTTATCCCCCAACCCCCCTTCGACTCCTGCGTCCAGTCGTTCACCGACAACAACGTGTGCCTCAGGACGCCATCAATCAGGGGCTCGTCGATCTTAATGGGGGGGTAATGGTACAAAATTCCCTTCTTATGTCGGCCGACTCCCGTGTCCCACCTCTACTTCGCACCTATGCCTCTCTGTTTGTTGTATCTATCACTGCCATCGTCGTGTCGGCCCTTGCCACCTATCGTGTTATCCCTGGCATGTCACCTGACGGCCTTATGTTTTGGTAACTGGTTCAACATCGGTTGTGACTCATCAATGTCGCCTTGGCTCGTCAGTTCAACACTGACTCGCCAGTCTTGCCTCCTTCCATCACTCCCCTTTCTATTCATTGACTCATCATTGTACAATAGCTGTGCATGCTGCACATAGTTGCCTTTCCAGTACTTAAGGTACATCCCTGACTCGTATGATTGTTAGACTCGCCGGTCTGTCTGTGGCTCGTAGCTGTGTACCTACAGGGTATATAAACCCTTCGCTACTTGCCATGTACTGTATCTTTTTGCTACTTTGCAACCCGCTATATAACTATCACTGTTCTTCGGAGATATCGTCTACACTGGCCAAGGGGACCAAAAGCCTCGTTGTCTCGAAGTCTTAGTCTTGCCGTCGCTATCCGCACTTGTCCTTTGTTAGGACATCTGTGTGCTCCAGCATAACAGTTTGTTACAGGTTGTACATACCACCTTCCCAAAAAAAAAGTGTGGGGGCAAAATTAAAAAGTTGTGTGATCCATCTACTTGCAAAAAAAAATTGTGTGGAGGCATATAAAAAAAGTTGTGGGGTCTGTGCAAAAATTGTGCACAGCCAGAAAATAAATATTGTATTATTAATGTTACAGATCCAGCATCATACCGCACAGTGAGCTGAATGATATACCAATATGTATCCTTCTCTGGGTTACCAAGACAAACATAATTTAACCATATATCATTTAATGAAAATTTTTTCAATGTCCATTTATGGAAATGGTCAAAGCATGGAAAATAATCACTAATAACTGTACAGTACATACAATATATATAATCCCTACTGGAGGGACCATTTCGAGTTTTTCACTCTTGCCTCTGACTTTGATCTTCGAGTCAGAGTAAGGGTCAGTGAACTTAGGTAAGTCCAGATGAGAGATGCCTAAATTAGGTAAGCATAACCATGTCTAAATTTGGTATGTCTTTATTATTTCAGTTGGATCATGGGTAAGTAGGCTATCGTGGAAAATTCACTTGCAGTGTCAGGAATGCCCCAAACATGGCAAGGGCTGTCACAGGGGCTGTACATGTTCCATCTGTTATGATTAGAGTGGTCTATATAGGGTTTTTGAAAAGTGAATAGTGGTTAATCAATTTATTATTATTTGATTAATAAAACTATTGATGTTTTCTTTTGTGTCTGACAAATAAGGTCAGGCCATATTGAGATTATTATGCAATGGAACAGCTAACATTTGCTATTTGATGTTGCCATATCTATCTTTTTGATTCAAGTAGCAACTGCACCACATGCAATATAGTTTTGATCCAAGGCTTAAAGCATTACAATGTCATATCTGACATTTGATTTATTTTGAGTACTAGATACTCTCTGCCAGATGAATATATGACATTGGTGTTAAAGTAGGAATCCAATGATATAACCATGTACCACTTACTAGCACAACCCTCTTGCCATTCTAGTTGCTCTAAGACGCCGACAAGTGTATTTACCGCACATTTACATTGTTTGAGTGAGACACGGCCGTCGATGAGTTCTGTCTTGACTATGGCACGCTTTGGAAATCGCCATAGGGTTGTTTTGTTCTACTTGCAAATAAATCACTTGTTTACTTTTTGTTTGTATAAATGACCCTCCTGTCTTGTTAGACTCAAGTCTCATCACATGGAATGTTGTCGCATCTTCTGTCTCAGCACATTGCACTTGTCGGGGCCATGCAAGCCCTTGCCATCCCATTGACAGAAAGATCAGAGATTCATATAGCGCCATTGATGAGGCCGCAAGCTCCAATGACCTTGCCGCTAACCATAGTTAGGGCGCTCATGCCAACGGAGAGGACACTAAGTGCAGTCGGATTCGACTCGTTATCATCACCTTCCCTGCTCCCGAAGTGAAGCACCAAGTGGTGGTTAAAATCGAAGATGTCACTAAATGAGGTATCCAACATGTCTGAGCACTGCGCAAGGCCAATTCCAAGATTGCAAACACCCCCTGCCATGACTGCATGGGCTGTCGGGGAGTGGCGGTCGTTAAGTCCTCCCTTCTTGCCTGGGCGGACGTTAAACATGGCTTTGGGTACGGACACCTGACGTGATCGTTCAACACCCTGCGGGAGGTGTTCATTCCCGAGGTCGGTAATCTTCGTCACCCCAGCCTTGGTCGTTGAGCGAGCTTCCTCCTCTGCCAACTTGACTGCCGCATCCAGACTCGCGAGAAGCACCTTTCGTACATCGCGTGCATAATCCTAGATCCGTAGTAGGCCATGGTATGCTGGCAGACTAAGACAGTGATCCACACCAGGCCGACCCTGCCCCACGCGGTCTACAGCAGTAGAAAGGATGACTTTCGTCCTCTCCTGGCTCTTAGATGCACCCGTTTCTTCAACACCCTCCAACGCGTCTTCGAGCGCTTCACAGCTGTTCTTCATCTTCTCCTGGCAGACAGGCTTCGAACGTAAGAAGTCATCCTTAGCCCGATCGACGTCTGATTGGGCGACGATGGTGTTCGTTCCGGCCAACAAGTCAACCTCGCTCAACAGGTTAGAAGTCCCCGTGTGTTGGAAGATGCTGAATTAGCTGATACAGGGGCTATTTTACTGTACTCGTCTCCCCTTCTTTATGTATATAACCACGTATGTTGAGGCTTGAAGCTTGAAGCTTGAATCTCTAGCTTTAGCGACCGCCAAGCCTGAGTTCATCCATTTCCTGTGAACTGATTCGTGTCGGTGGTACTCAAATGGAGCTAGCCGTGCACTCGTGAGCCGGCCCTCTGAGATGAGAAAATGGTAGGCTGCTGACTAAAACCCCGCATTGCGTCACTGTCGGTTCGTATATAGAGGCGCTCGCTCTTCAGAGCACACAATCTCTACGCACTAACAAAATCTGTGCTTACTGCGTGCTTCAAGATGTCCACCATGCGAGCCGTCTTAATCAAAGATGATGAAGGCCCCATCGAGAACCTATACATTGGTGAGACCGAGAAACCGGTACCAATGGAAGATCAAGTATTAGTAAAGGTCAGTGGCCCTCTCGGTCTCGGCGAGTCACTCAGTCACGTCGGTGATTGGGGTTCATGGTTCGCCTCGTAGGTCGTTGCGTTTGGCCTGAATCGTATGGACCTGCTTCAGAGGGAGGGAAAGTATCCTCCCCCTCCCGGTACCTCAACCATTTTAGGGGTTGAATTCTCTGGACGTGTCGAATATCTTGGACCTGGTGTCACCAAGTGGTCAACGGGTGACGAAGTGTTTGGTTTATCCGGTGGTGTAAATCGGTAGGAAATATGTACAGCGGCGGCGATCTCATTACGCTTTCCTGCTAGGGCGCATATGCTGAGTACATCGCAGCCCACCAAGATTTGTTGATTAGGAAGCCCCCCCACCTGTCTTGGGAAGAAGCAGCAGGTATTCCAGAGAATTTCATTACTGGTGGGTTGCTTTTAAGTTCCGTATTCATGAATATTGCTAAATACCTCCTTCTTTGTACCCTTAGCACAGCAGGCCGTGATTTTATACGGTGAACTGAAAAGGGGCGATGACGTTCTCGTACACGCTGGCGCATCAGGGGTAGGCATCGCAGTGATACAGATGGCTCGCAGTCTCGGCGCGTGCGTAGACTGCGCTGCGTACTTGATCAGACACATTGATTCCTCCCTCTTTTTGACGTGCAGGAGGTCCGTTACGGCAACAGCATCAACCAAGGAGAAGTTGGACTTTCTTCTGTCCATCCCAAACGGTGCTACTGAGGTCGCAAACTACAAGACAGAAGACTTTTCAAAAACAGTCAAAAACGCTACTGGTGGAAAGGGTGTCGATGTGGTAGTTGACTTCGTCGGGCGTACCCACTGGGAGAAGAACATTGAATCCCTTGCTGTTGACGGAAGGATGATAATACTGGCTATGCTGAGTGGTGAGAACGCTCTTTATCACCTTGCTGTTGACTCGATGCCAGTCACAAAGGGAGCGTGGTTCCTACGGTAGACTTGGGCCCCATCCTTCGCAAACATCTTAAGATCCAAGGGTCGACTCTGCGTTCTCGAAGCTTGGAATATCAGTCCAACCTCATTAATAGGTGTGTTTGGAATTTTGCAGGGATACCAAGAGGAAATGGGTTTAACACTCTTGCAGTGCACCTTTTCAGGAGGTAGTCTCCAAAATAACGGGCAGGGAGGGGGACGGGCAAGCGCGTATTTATATTCACAAGGTCCGTACATGTCTGCTTTTCATACAGCCATGGATAGGGACGCTCTTCTTGGGTAGGTATTTCCCTGGACGGAGATCCAGAAAGCCCATAAGGAAATGTCGGAAAATAAGAACATGTAAGTAGACCAGTTTCGAAAACACCGAAGTAACCCAGATTGTTTCTAGAGGGAAGATCGTTTGCAGGATTTCGTAGATGTACGCAGCACCTGTACTCTAGGGACTTGTAGCCCTCGTGAGTTTCGTTGTCACCGTTGTAAGAAGGTTAACGCACATTGGTTGTGAACGAAGAAATAAAGCGTCATACTCCTTTTGCGCGTATACTAAGCGCCGAGATATACTATAACCTTCCCCGAATTCCGGTCCGTAATACCCCTGTCACCAGAGCACCTGAGTGGTGTCCTTCTAACCATTCCAAAATAACGTCCACCACTTCATCTTGACGCTAAAGATAGTAGTGGTGTGTGTTACGGCATAGTCGTCGATATTAGTAGGATCACTTACCCCAGTGAAATTATGATCGGCGTCCTCCATTAGATGAAGGACGTGTGTCCCGGGAGCCCTCGAACCAAACGCACGCGCGTAAATAACGGCATCATAGCTGGTATTTTTAGTGAGATGGCGACGTCCTACGAAAAGAAATATGTCCGTGCTTACACGGGTACCACGCCATCAGCGAGTCCATGTACTGTGAGGACATTAATCGTGGGTGGGAAGTTATCCCACACGATGCCAGTATCCCAACTTGCAAATTCCTCTAGGTCCTTTGGGTATACTCTTTGGAGGACCTGTTTGCGCGCAACAGATACCTTCCACTCGTAGTATCCCATAGTATCGAACGCCTCTTTGTAATTACACATCTGATCTAAAAAGATTCAGAGATAGCTACCGAAACAGGACCACTTGCCTACCATAGATTCTCTGCGTGGAGACATCAGTTTACAATAAGACTCGCTGGACGGACGGAGGCACCTACATGCATTCGGTAACGCCCTGAGACATTGACCACGGCAGTAACGCGTTTCCCTTCCTCCGATGTGCACAACCAATGCATACCAACTACAGAACCGCGAGAGTGACCCACTACCATGTCGATTTCGTATCCGTAATTGTCGCGGAGGAAAGCCACGACCGTAACGAGATCTTGAACATCCTCGGCAAATCCACCATACTTCCACTGTCCTCCACTCTCGTGGCTCCCGCTACACAGTAGTCACCTTAACTGGGGGTCTATCTAACGCCAATGACAGATTATCACACTCACCGGAAGTCGAACCGGAAAGAGTCTAACGGCAGGCGCATAGCAAGGCGCTTTTGGAAGAGGTAATCTTTATGACTGCCCGCTAAACAGTTAGCGTCGTGACCTTGAATGTTATCAGGACTTCATTTTCACCCCATGGTCCCATGCAGAATCTGCAGAATCTGAAAGTCATCATTGACCGTATATAACCGATCACCACTTACTAGCGCAACCCTCTTGCCATTCGCAGGTTTATCCGGTTCTAGTTGCTCTAGAGTGCCAACGAGTGTGCAGTTGTCGGCGGGCTGGGGGATATACAGTTTCGTTGACTTCCTACCCGCCATGTTGAAATGAAAGGGAGTCGCTAACTTTGGTGCCGCATGTGCTTCATCGGTTGCCAATGCAGCCGGAGGACCCTGCGTCGGAGTGGCGCGGTCGTGTCTCACGTGTGTGGACAGGACTAGAAGCTAATTGTCTATTTAACAAGAGCTAGTGCGCCGGATCTAATACCCAGGCGCCACCAGATATTTAAACATGTCACGACTTCCCTGCCTTCTTGCCGAGTAACTTATCCTTTGGCGATTTGGCTATTGTACCCTTCACCACTTTTCCCTTTTTCTTCTCCCCGACTTCCGCACTCCGCTTGGTCTTCACTTCCTTATGAGTGATGGAAGCCGCGGGAGGGGGCGACGGGGCTTTTGTTGATTGTTCAATCCGAACCTCAGTGTTCTTGGCGGGCTTGTCCTTCTTTTTCGGTGGTTGATCCACTGGGACGGGTGTAGCGGTGGAGGACTTGACCTTCTTGCCTAGCAACGCGTCCTTGGGAGTTTTGCCGATTGTGCCCTTCACCACTTTCTCCTTCTTCTTCTCCCCGACGTCCGCACTTCGTTTGCTTTTCACCTCCACATGACTGATGGTAGCCACTGGAGGGGGTGACGACAGTTTCTTTGACTGTTCCGTCCGGGCCCCGGCGGTCTTGGCGGTCTTTTCCTTCTTTCGAGGTGGTTGGTCCGTTGCAGAGGGAGTAGCGGTCGAGGGTGACGATATCTTAGCGTGCTTTTTCGATGGTCGATCTGCTATGGCGGGTGTGGCGGCCGAGGATGGTTTTTCACGGACTTTCTTCGGCGGAGGGGGTGAGGGCGAACGTGACCGAGTCTCGTCTACAGACATCTCATCCTCTTCCTCCGATCCGCCGGCACTCAGGCTATCCTCGTCCTCTGGTTCATCGACGGTCAAGCCAGCCCAACGTCCCTCAGCCTCCGCTGAAAGCTCACACGACCATATTGGGAGGCTTATGCTTGAACTGGTTTTGATATGGAGACACTGTATATTCTCCCATCCGTCCTTTATGCGGCTGGCAATAGCCGGTAAGGCGGTCTGGATATTTGCCAGTATCTGCTTCGGCGTTTGTGACAATACACCAACTTTGACTGATCTGAAGGAGAGTTGTGAAGACCAATATTGAGTGATACGGGGATAGTGACACACGTGCATGTCCCTTTGTTTTGGTGCATGTAGGAAGATTCTATGGCGCGTTCCAGTTCGGCCTTGAGGTTCTTGCATTTTAAGTTGACGGGTATAGGTTGTCTTTTCGATAGTTTATAAAACAGTAGAAGGATAAAGTGCGCAGAAAGAACCCACTTTTTGGCCTCAAACCACTTTGATCCGAGAAGACGAGGCAGGAGGGGAATGACACGGTCGTCCGCGAGGAACATGGCGTTTTCTTTCAGGAGCAACCGTCGTGCTTCGAATGCTTTGAATTTACCCCTCAACTTCTCTATCCCGACCACGCGAGATATGAATTTAATGTCGTGTTGCTCAAGGAGATCCTTGTATTCCCTTTGGGGGTCTTTTGTGATCAAGCATACAGCGGACGTCCTAGGATCGACTAGGGTGTATTTTAGAGGGCTGGACAAAGTGGGGTCAGTTGTTCCAATGCGTCGCTAAAAGGACGAAAGGAAGTCCATACGCACATCCTGATGGGTTTCAACTTTTGTATTGGCTGCATCCTCTTTACGGTGACCTGGAGCCATACGTGCTGATCTTTTCCCGGCAATAGTTCGTTTTCTTCCCTTTCCTTCCCTTTCTTTGTGGCGTAGTCGTGGAGAGCTGTTACCGCACGTTTACATTGTTTGAGTGAGACATGGCCGTCGATGAGTTCTGTCTTGGCCATGGTGCGCTTTTGAAATCGCTGTTGCGTTGTTTCGTTCGCACTTGCAAATAAATCGCTTGTTTACCTTTTGTTTGTATAAATGACTCCTGTCTTGTTAGACTCGAGTAGTAGGAAGTCGTTGTCTCTCTCTGTCTCAGTACATTGTTTTTGCACTTGTCGCGGAATATGAACACTATGCAAGGGACCCGGCCCGACTCACGTTCCACGGTATCCATCTGTCGAGTTTATTCCCTGGTTCCATTTCACTATGTAACGGGGGTGTTCTAGCTTACCCTTGCAGATGGATCCGAGTTCGGTATTGTTCTTTCAGACAACTGTCGTGAACAGCAAACTTCTCCTCGGAACAATTTCCCATGATCATCCTCTGGACCTGCCCTTGAACCAGACAACGATCACAGCCGGATCATTTCACGTCATGTTGCAAGGGTCGTAACACTTGAAACGGGGAACGTTGCAGGTCATGCAGTGAAAGTATGTAAAATATGCATCGTGTAAATCTTCCAAACTACTTGCAGCAAGTGTAGAGAGAGAAAAAAGAAAGACCATGGAATCCGGTAGTACAAGGCAATACTAGCGAGGGGAGGAGGATAACTGGTAGGACGAATTGCGAATGAGCGAAGACAGCAGTAGGGAGAAATCCACTGGGAGACTCCGAATGCATGAATTTTGTCTCAAAATTGGCCACTTCGAATGCAAGGCGCGCCTAAACGAAAAGGAACAGTTACAGAACCACCACCGGTCAGAAAAAGCAGCAAAGAGAGGCGGTCAGGCTCGTAATCACAATCGGCTTGAGTAAAGAGAGCGACGGCGAAAGCCACGAAGTAAAGATACCAATATGTAACAGGAAACGTCTGAAGCAAGGCACCGGACCCATATGTTCACACCAAAGACACAATCACATAATAACGCACTTGCAACATGCCCCTGCACCCGAGTCCTCGTCATCCTTTATTGCCTGCTCTGTGTCGTCGGACGGTCGCGTAATACTGATAGTTGGAACCTCGGCATGCAGATACTGTGAAAAAGGTGGAGCCCCGCCAGAAGCGACATTTGACCGGGGGTTTGCTTGCGGTAGCTCTCTTGGCTCCTGGATGGATAATCGAGGTATAGGTCCCGGCGATGAGTCGTGTCTCGTTGGTTCTTCCTCCTCACGGATTGACTGTGGTTGCTCCCGGACCTGTCCAAACTCATCCATAGGTATTGCTTCCTCACGGGGGGATTTGTATTTCGAGTAGTCGAACCCAAAAGTACCTGGAGCCTTCGACGTGGTTTAGTACCCGCGTCTGAGACGGTAGAGCAATACATACCGGTTTTATGACCGTCGGTTCGGGTGGTTTTGGGCGTGGACTGCCGTCGGCTTGCTCGTACTGACCATCCAGACCCTTCTTTCGAGCTACAACTGGGAGCACAACCTGAAAGGGTGCTCAGTACCCAAGTCCGCACGTGTGGGGTTTTGGCCACCTACATCATCCCAAGTCCCTGATTTCTGAACTGGCTGCGTCCATGTCGGTATGGCATTTACCATATCGCCCTCCGGTGTTGGATACACAGCAATGGACTGTCGAGGATCTTCCTTCTGCCGCGATGTTGGTGGAGGCGTTTTGGCTTTGGTCTTTGGCTTCTTTGGTGTAGACGTAGGGGACGATGTTGCTGGGCTTTTGGCACGGCGCTTCGTTTGAGACTGATCTGATGTTTGGGACACCGGTGATGTTGTTCTGGACGCCGTTCGTTCGCGCGATGTCGAAGGATGTCGTGTTGGCATTGTACTCTCTGCGCTAGACCTAACAAGACCTGCAGAAGGCGACTCAGATCTCAGTGGCTCCGAAATGGTCCGAGCCATGGGGACGCGTGCAAGAGTCGTGTCTTCTATCGGGGAATGTACGCTAACTGGGGTTCCGCTTCGTACGTCAGCCGCACTATCAAGTGAGAGTTCCGGCTTGGAAGTGTTAAAGCCGGAGTGCATGGTGTCGTCAGTGCCAACGTAAGCATCATAAAATGTCTCCGTGTCGATATCCGCTTCAGCTTCAATGTCGGTCAGCGGACGCTCGTCAAAAACCATGTCGACGTCTTGTGTGCGTTCGTCATCGAGGAGGAGACTATCTCGCGTGCCAGCACCAACACTCTCGGCTCGCTTCCGCCGTCGGCCATATTCAGAGAAACCGGGGGGATGTTCGCGTGTATGTGCACGCGCAGAACTCTGTATGGTATGTCCGAAATTGGCGATCTGCAGCATTTCCACATGCTTCGCAACGCGCAGTTCGCCCACCCCACCATTTCTATGCACATCTCCTCTATACCAATGTTCGAACGGACGTTCTTCCGAGTCGGTCGATGCTCTGGGTTGCTGGACAGCAGGTTCATGGCCCCTAGAGCGCGTCGGCATGGCAGCTGTTGGGAACGGAGCAGGCTCGTTCATGAGACTTGTGCTAGCCTGTTGCGGGATAGAGGGTGTGGGTGTCTGATCGACCTCCTTGACGACCCATAGGTCTTGAGGGACTTCAGGATTAGGGGATTGATGAGATCCGGGAATGACGCCATTACGACTCTCTGCCCTGGGTGCTAGGCTGTGAGCGGGACTACTTGAACTCGTCGTTCTATTGCGCATTGGGACAGGTATCCGTGTTGGTCTGATGTTAACGTCGAAAGTGCGGGGCGACGCCGAACGGGGATCAAGAGTTGACGAAACATTCCCATTTGGGTGTCCATTTAGCTGGGGATTATCGAATATGGATGGCTGGGAGTAAGTGCGAGCGCGCATGGGAGGGGGGTGAGGAGAGGATGCGCCATTCGGACGCGAGTAGCCGTTGGCCGGAGACTCGTCGTAGCCATCCGGTGTACCTTTGGGATGCTGAAGGCTCGGTCTGGGTATAGCACTACTTTTTCTTGGATCAACAGGAGTTGTGCGGTATTGTCGAGGAAAATGGGGTGATTTGGAAGGAGTGGTCGACCTCGGGGAGTCGTCGGCAGATGTAATGGATGCGACGGACATGCGCTTTGCCAGAATACGGCTTTCGCTTTCCAGCCCTGTAAACTCCAAGGTTGAAGGACGCAGTTAGACTTGTTGAATACGACCCTACTCACGTTTACGCAGTGACGGCACAATGGTCTCGTCCCATGTCGGCAGCACTAACTGTGCCGGTGCAGCCAAGGCCATCCGAGAAAAAAAAAAGCAGAGAACTAAAGTGTAAAAGTAAGACTACGAGACAAGAACAAAAGATAACTGTGAAACTGTTGTGAATGTATGATAGCAGCAGGTAATTTCACAGAGTTGGCAAAACCGCCAGCAAAGCAGTGACGGCGACCGGTCAAACCACGGAACCGAACCCTGACGAGTTCAGCCCAAAACCATTTTACAGAGTCACCTGCGTGGGTCTTCAGTTCATCCTCGTCCGCCCACATCGCTCCCAAGTCGCTCACAAATACCATTTCTAACAGAACATGAGCGCGGCAGCGGCAGTGGCAGCCAACGTTGCGCCAGCCGTACGTGCCTTCCGCAAGCCCCCCAGGATACGCAAGTCGCTCAAGTACGACCAACACGGCTTGCCCATTCCTCACGTCGACGTTGCCATCCGCGACATTGGCCCGTGTCGGCTGCGGGAACACTACTACACCACCGTCCGGGATGATCTCATGTACATGACCTATGTCCACGAGTCTGGCCACCGCCCCCCACCTCGGCAAATCCGTCTCAGGTTCGACCCCAGTGACCCATACTCTAAAAACCGTCGCAACGCACCAGTCGGTGGTGATCAGTTGGGTAGAAAACCTGCGCCCCTTTCCACCCCTCAGACAGTCGTCCAGCTCGACAGGATAGTCCTCCACACTATGCAAAAAGATGCAATCAATAACAGGAGTTCCTTGATCGGTACCATCGCCGCGTTCCGTGCACTCTCTGGGGAGACAGAAAACGGTGGAGGGAGGTCGTCCCGTGGTGGTGTGGAGATTGTAAAGGGAAAGAAGTCAGTCAGCGGCTGGGTCCGACCAGGCTTACCTCTGGGTTGCAAAGTGACCCTCAAGGGTCCCAAGATGTACGACTTCATCGCAACCCTCACAGAGTTCGTTTTTCCGAGGATGCGTGAGTTCAGCGGGATCGTTCTCCCACCAGCTTCCTCGACCATGAGGACTCCAAGCGGTGTAGCAGGGGTCATCAGCTTCGGGTTACCTCCCGAGGCAATGGGACTCTTCCCTCAAATAGAGGTCAACCTGGAAGCCTACCCAAAGCCTATTGGCTTCCACGTACATTTCATCACAAGTGCGGAAGGTGCAGGCGCCCAAAATCGCGCGAGGGCACTACTCTCGGGTTTCCAGATTCCCTTCGCTCGCAAGTAGACGATTACGCCACTTGTCCTACTTCACATTACGCCCCTGTTTAATGAACATTTCGTGTATGACCGGGCATACAACGTCTCCACGCCAATAAAATTGATCCTACGAGAATGACAGGTACAGTAATTCTTAGGCACCTGAACATCAACGCCCACTTTCTGAACGTCCTGCCTCGCGGCGTCTCCACTCGACCCATGATCCTTCATAAGTCGTCTAGAATAGGGCTGCTGCTAGTCCGGAATACGTTTCCCAGCACCAAGGAAGTAGTCGTCCTTATCTCCGCAACTGCTCAATCAATAGATATTATTGCTGTTTCCCTATTGTGCGGTACGGTGCCATGTGTCAAGGAGAGTGTAGTGCGCGGGTAATAAAATAGCAGCGAAAACAAATCAGAGAGAAAAAGTACAACGAAAAGATGCGAGTGCAGAAATTTGATGGTCACCTGTTCCAACTAACCACTAACTGATCCTCTAACCCTACAACATCATCGGCGTGTAACGCCTTGTTGCCATTGTATGTCCCCAAGCCTATGTCTCGACGATGAACGTGGACGCTCGATGCCATATCTCGACGACGATGACGTAGACGTCGAGGAAGTGTTTAGAATAGCCGAGGTCTCGGAGGCCGTTCGCCGCGCTTTCTTGGGAGCGATGACAGAACTGCCCTTGGGCGTGTCGTGACCTTTCAATCCAGATTTGCCAACCGCGGGTTTCAGTGCGGGAGCAAGTGCTGGTAGAATCTCTCTCGCGAGCTCCCGGACGAGGACGGCACCGTCATCCTTGCTCAGCTTGAGCACGATCTCATGCAGGCCGTACCGTTCCACCAGCATTGCCCTGTTTGGATGGACATCGCACACGGTGCGCAAGATGCGCAACAGGTTGAGCCGGACGACGGCACGGCTGTGACCGAGTCGATCGATGATGCGCTTGAAGAAGGAAGCTTTGGCGAGGCCAATGGTGATTGGTATGGAGATTCGGCAAATTTTAAGAAGAGGATCTAGCAGGTTCTCAAACGAATTAGCTTTTGCCGAAACGAAACACTTCAGGAGCGCATCAAGAGAGTCTGGCTGGACAAGCACATCTTCTATCTTGGCAATTTCATCTTGCAGCCTATAAAGTACTACCTATCAGCGTCCCCGAGCAACAGAAAAAATTCAAAAGTAAACGTACCACGAGAGTATCGCTTCCAGCGCGCTGACTTGGAAGTATGGGTCCTCCAAGAGTTTCAAGTACATCCCAAGACCGTTATGCTGCCATAGAAGATTGCGACAACTCTTTCCGGCGCTTGCCAAATCACAGAGGATAGGCAGCGCAAATTGTTTCAGCGGCGAACTGGTTTCGATTACCCGTTTCAGGCAAGGTATAATTCCTGCCTGAGCAGCTTCTTCCTGGCGTGACTTGTTGAGCCGACACAGGTTGTAGCAGGTCTGGAAGATGTGATTGGACATTTCCTGGGTGACAGGGATGTGAACACACAAACAGTCTCAATGCCCAAACGTGGACGTACTGTACTATGTGGACCGGCCTTAACTTCGTCGAGCAGTCTGATGAGAATTTCGATGGCGTTGGCATTCTGCATGACTTCCAGAAGGTTTGCATTCATGGATAGATGCTTTACCGCCTTCAACATTTGTACTAAATACTCTGGCTCCAGCAGTTCGCATGCACGCAATAATCCTGGTAAGGGGTTCCGTCAGCTTGCTGTTCGCAGCGCACAACGATAAGAAAACCCACTTCTTACAATCTTGCGGGTACCAATCGCATTTCGAACGTGAATATCGCTCTGCGTCACCTGCGAAAACACGAGTAGGATTTGTATAATCTTCTGTTTCATCTCCATTGTTGTCGGACTCGAGTTTCCGATGACGTTGAGCAAGGCGGACGACAGCGGATCAAGAAGGCCTTCCTTAATAAACATCCGACAAAAGTCGTTCTTGGTTGTTGGGCTCTGTAACTCAAACACACTCCCAATACCGTTCAGAGCATCTACTACTAGTTCACTTTGTTCGGTGTAGTCTTCGTCGAGGAGGTCTACCAATACCTTGAGGCCACGACATGCAATGAACATTTGCAGAGTCAGCACAGAAGTATGGCAGAGGAGTCGGATGAAGTTTGACGCCTCTGTTCGGCATTCTGAGGGATATTTCTTGGAAGTGAATCCTGAAACCAAGTCAGTGGAGAAAGTGTCATTGTACACGCTACTCACCCATCATCATGGGTATACCACCGACGAGGCAGAAACTCTCCAAGAAACCAAGATCGCTCGTGACAAGCTAGAGTACGAATCAGCCTAACCCATCGAAAGTAACAACATCAGTTACCAGGTTGATGATGTGAAGCAATTTCATCAAAACGTCTCGCGAACACCTTCCCTCCAGCACCTCCAATATTGCCAGCATACCATGCGATGACACCAACTGAACCAGCATTTCCGGGTTCTCGGACATGATGTTAATCTAGCGATGATCGATCTTTACAATGCAGATCACCAAGGACGAGATTAAATGCTTACTAGTTGATCGCATGCGTCCCGCAGTTGGAAGTCGGGTGCGGACGGCGTGAGCTCGTCGATCAGCTGGTTCACTAAACTGCACAGTCGAGCGTGCTTGTCACGTTGCAGATTAGCCTCCAAATCGTCCTCCGCAAAGCCTTCGTCAATCTAAAACATCATGAGATAGTAGACTGACCACAGCGGCAAGGCACACACCTCCGCGAACGGGTCATCTTCGTCGTCTTCATCCCCAAGCTACACAACGGTTAGATTACTGGCTAATGTTCATACTTGAGCAGTGATTACTTACCCAGGACTTATTCGACAGCCGCGTGTTGAGTTGCAGGGTTTGCATTGGTTGCTCCAGAGCTTACTTAGCCGTTAATTCGCTGGAACAAGCAACGCCAAGGAAAACACCCACTGCTCCCGCTAGCCTTGCCAAATACGTCATCATAATCCTCGTTGTCCTCCTCGGCGTACTTGTCGAACTCATGCGAACTCGCACGCTTTGCCTCTGAACGACCAAACGACCCAGACGCATTCGACCCAACAAGCGATGACGACCGAGAATGGGAACGGACGTGACTGGACGAGGGCCCGTTTGGACCAGCGATGTTCAGGGAGGATCGCGACGTTTTACGCGAGAGACCGGGTAAGGGGGCCGACTTCGGACCTGGCGAACTGGGAGTTATACCGAGAACTTTGATGTCATCGGGATGGAAAAGTCCTGGCCGAATAGAATTCTTCATCTGTGGTAGAAAAAGCACAGTAAGCTTGCAGAAAGTAGGCAAACTACACTACAAACCTTGAAATCTGCTACTTTCTCTTGAAGTGCGAGGTCGTCCTCGTCAGCCGCAAGATCTGAGTAGTCCTCGACGATGGGTATCATGTCTGCAGCAGGAGCTTTAGCTAATGGTATTGTGCCGGGACCTGCAGGGCTTCTGCTAGGGCGAATCGTTTGAGAATAGTCGTCGCCCTCTACTTTGTCGTCCTCCATGGAAATCTTTTCAAGACCTATGGAGTGCCTATCAGAAGTGCAACGTAAACCATGCTGATCACACATACCTTGCAGTTTTGTGAAGGATGGCCCATCCTCAAAATCGTCGTCCCAGTTGTCAGTTTGTTCCTCGGGAGGTTGGAGCACGAAAGGTGCCGGCTCACGAATCTTCTCCACCAGTCCGACAGCCGCCACCGGTTTTGTGCCCACGTTACTTGGCGCTTTAAGGGCCAATGGACCTACCACAGACTGTTGGAGGCCAAGCACCGAGTGTTGGAGGAGCGAGATGCCAGGCTTGTCGCGAGTGGCCTGCGTGGGAGACGCAGGGGGCCCTCCTGCCTGGGAACGAGTCCCGTGTTTGGAAGGCCGGGTAGGGGCTGCGAACATCAGCATTGGGAGTAAGTCAAAGGAAAGAACTGTTTTACATTTCAATGCCTCGTTCCACTCTTGGACTTTGAGGACGGCCTCGTCGAAGTTATAGTTAGCCTGAGAGTTCTTCGGTACATGGGAGCTGCTGTCAAATAAGTGGCCATCCTTTCTAGCCAACACACTTAATTGCTTCCTGGCAGAAATCATCCAAGGGTGCTTCAGAAGTTTCTTGGCGGATATGCGAAGATTAGAGTCCTTCTGGAAACAATGAAGCAAGAAGTCCTTGACGATTGGAGAGGCACCCTCGGGTATGGGAGGACAGTCGTCTTGAACAATCCGGAAAAGCGCGGGCATCGGGTCAAGGAAGTGGTATGGGGGTTTTCCCTCCAGGAGCTCAATCACAACGCAACCCACACTCCTGCGATGACAAAAGAAAGGTATATCAAGGTGGATTCCGCCAAAAAGAAACTACATCACATGCCATATATCCGACGCTGTTGTTGCACCTGACTGTTCGATTACCTCAGGTGCCACTACCGCGAAGGAAAATCAGACCTCAACTCTTGATTGGTGGAAAACGCTCACTCCAATATGGGCTACCGACGACGGCATCGTCACTGACGGCGCCGGTCGTCGTGGAACTGGCTACCCCAAAGTCCGCCAGCTTCACACAGCCATCCTTATTAGTTAGGATGTTCGCGCCTTTGATATCACGGTGGATAACACCCTGGTCATGGAGGTATACGAGGCCTTCCAGCACTTGACAAATGTATACTGCAACGAGATTCTCGGGAAACTTTCCGAAACGCTTGCATATGTTATGGAGGGATCCGTTCTCGCAGAATCTATTCGTAGTCAGCACGTTTATATGTACATAGCCGAATTGTACACACTCGAGGATGATGTAGAGGTATTCCGGCGTCTTCACGAACCCTTTATACTTGACGATGTTTGGATGCTTACAAACTATAAGCCAAACCAGTCCCAGGACAGTACGTGCTGCTCACATTGAGATTCTTGAGCAAGTCAATTTCGGACTGCAGGAATGTGTTATTCGAGATGAAGAGAGCATCAGTGGAAAATGCACCATAATCTGAGCCAGCTCCCCCTTCGGAATATTGCTGAGCTGTATTTCCTTGACAGCAACAGTTTCACCAGTGGCCCAATTAAGTGCCCCTACATGGCTGACACTTGAGCTGCACAGCAGAAATGTACGCTGGATAGAACTCACGGTACACCTGGCCAAATGCACCCTTCCCCAGAGAGTCCCCTAATTGCTGAGAGAAGATTAGATGTTGAGCCCAGATAGGAGCGGTTCTCAGGTATTAGATTGACGAACGTAGTCGTTGAGAAGTTTTGAGCTGCCCCTGCGCTTTCCTGGACTTATGGCATTAGTGGCCGACATGACTTGACAACGTAGACGTTGGATGCCAGGAGAGCGGTGGGAGTGTGCGAGGATGTAAAGTGTTTGAGGGAGACTGGTATCCTTCCGAGACTCAAACCGCAGATATAAAAGGGTATGAAAGTGGATTTGGAGATCAAAAGAAAGACTTGGAAACAATAGCCCTCGGCGTCCCCGCCAAAGTTGCGTCCCGCGCTGACGAATTGCAAAGTAGGCAGTGTTAGGCAGTAGTACTGTACCAAGTACTGGACACAAGATGAGTCCGATTTGGATGTCATTACCCGCACTATTCACGTGACTCCTATGTACAGCCTGAGCAACTACGACTCATACGTAGGGTTCTTCCGAATTCTGACTCCCGTACTGTTTCTTGCACTTGAGCGCTTCGCCCTACCTTTGGGGAGTGGCGGAACGGTGGCGCGATCGGATTCAAGACGTCATATTGTTGCAGCGCCTTGCCCACGCGCAACCATCGCCGATGGACTTTGCTACAAGGACTTACAGAACAATACCTGGTGAAAGTCCGACGAAGCGTGCCTCTTTGATGATAACTCGTCAATATCAGTTAATAGACTTTTTTTTTGGCCTACCACTTGAGCAGAAGCAGGCCCTAAGAGGATTCAGTGCCGACTTGCCTAATTCCCCCCGTGCGCAGTGACGTCACTTAGTCGCCGACTGAGCTGCTGCCTCTCGGGTGCTGCCCTAGCGGGAGAAACCATAGTCACACTGACTCAGACATTCGGTAGCTTGACAGTGGGCTGTGCGGCCAAGTAAGTACGAGTCGTACGATGCAACTCTTCCCCTTCAATTGTCATGTCAGACAAACCAGAGACGAACACGCGCCCACTCGACCCCAGCATTTACGATGCTACGCTAAATTCTGAGGTACTTTCATTCATGAAATCATCAACTGGCATTCAGGACGACGGTGAACTCAAGGCACACGTACTAGATATTCAGAAGAAGGCTTATGCCGTGCGTATGGCCCACGATCAACAAGGGTAGGATTCGGGTGCAGTACTGACCTTTGTCCTCCGCAGGTGTATCCTTATCCATGCATAGGTTTATTGCATTTCATGAAGTATGAGCCATGTCCTGCAGGGTGATGTACTGTTAACGCTGAACTCGATGAAAGTCGAAAGATATCTTCTCATGCGTCTTACCAACAAGTCCTTAAGCTCGGACGGGAGCGTGAAGGTGCATTGCTATTGGAAATCGGCTGCTGTTGTGAGTAAATGTATTCTGCTGCAAGGAAGTGCTGCATTAACATGCCTTGAAGTCGGGATGGAAATGAGGAGGGCTGCTGCGGATGGGTTCCCTGCGAAGCAAATCGTCGCATCAGATTTACATGCAGGTGAGTCATGCTTCATGACCTTCCATGGTTTATCGTTCCAGCATTGAGATGAAACGAATGGTCGTCCCTGGCAGAGTTTTGGGAATTCGGCCATGCCCTTTTTCGAACCACGCCGCAGTCATTTCCGGCTACCTTCCTCGCAGGGGACGCGCTCAATCCAGATTTCCTTTCGCCACTTCCAGGCAATCCCAGGCCTCAGGCATCCCTGGATCTGTCAACCCTGACTACGTTGAACCCATTGAAGGGCGATGTATCGGCAATCTATGCGAGATCACTTTTCCATGTGAGTGAGGCCAACAAGTGCCGAAGTCACGTATCCACATCTGACCCATTGGTCATGGCAGCTTTTCAACGAAGATCAACAGTGCCAATTAGCACACTCGCTGGGCAGTCTTCTATCTCCCCAGCCCGGGAGTGTCATCTTTGGCTCCCACATGGGAAATGTAGAGAAAGGCACTATTAAACACAAGGCGACTGGTCGGCAAGACACCACATTTTTCCATAGTCCAGAGAGTTGGAAGGAGCTGTGGTGTGAAGCGTCACCTGGGGAAGGCCAGAGTAAAGATATCCAAGGTCAAGGTAAACTGACGGGTCCAGTCTTTCGGTTTGGGGAAGTCAGTGTCGAAGCAAGCATCAAATTCGTCAGGGCGCCTTCGGGTATGGAAGGATTCCGGATGGATTGGAGCGTGATTAGACTCTAAAGTGAGATGGTATGCGTCTGGCAGGAGGGAAGGCTCAGTCCGGAAATATATATGTACATACTCACAATGTGTCTGAAATCGAATGAAGTGCGAGCGCTCGAGCATTATATTACGTGCGTAGTGATTGACGTCTATCACGTGACCGCGACGCGTGTCTGAAACAACTGGACTTCTTTTGTATCGCGAGGCGACGTTCACACTACGAATTGCATGTAAATTTTCGACAGGCATGGCTTCCATCGCATCCGTCACGAAGCAATTCACGAATCTGGATATCTCCAAAAAGCCCGTAAACAACCCACCTCGCGCCCCAGGCGTACCTTCGCTCCCAAAGGCAACCAGGAAACCCCCCATCATTAACATTGGAAAGTACGACGGTGGATTTGAGATTGACAATGAAAAACGCGGCGAGAAGGTCTATGGCGAGGCTGCCGACGACCTTGCGCTGGACTCGAGTACGTCACGGTGAGTGGCTGTTGTTGCTGACGTTCAACGACATCGCTACAAATCCTACAGAACACGACCTACGCGCGAATGGAAACTTACTGACTTCGACATTGGTCGTCCTCTTGGAAAGGGAAAGTTTGGTCGGGTATACATGGTTCGCACCAAGTGCGAGCCCCACTACATCCTTGCACTCAAATGCCTATATAAATCCGAGATCGTACAATCCCGGGTGGAGAAGCAAATCCGAAGGGAAATAGAGATCCAGCAGAATCTTCGCCATCCGAACGTCCTTCGCCTATATGGCTATTTCCACGACGAGAAGCGCATCTTCCTCATGCTCGAGTTTGCGGGACAAGGAGAGCTGTACAAACAGCTGAGCAAGAAGGGGAGCTTCAGCGAGAAACGTAGCTCAAGATACGTCGACCAGATGGCAGATGCACTTCAATACCTGCATTCGAAGCACGTCATCCATAGAGATATCAAGCCCGAGAACCTGCTTCTGGGTATCAATGGGGAATTGAAGATCGGAGACTTTGGATGGAGTGTGCATGCCCCTGGTAACAGACGGATGACACTCTGCGGAACGCTGGACTATCTACCACCCGAAATGGTGGAAGGAAAGGAGCACAACGAGAAGGTCGACTATTGGGCTCTCGGAGTGCTGACCTATGAGTTCCTAGTTGGGTGTCCTCCGTTCGAGGATAGAAATAGTGCCAACGGTCAGTGCTCGAACAGCCGGATCTTACCAGTTGATTGATCTGTATTGCAGCGACCTATCGGCGCATTGCGAAGGTGGACCTTAGAATACCTCCCCACGTCTCGCCGGAAGCCAGGGACCTGATAGCGAAGGTGAGTGCGTACTCTTGTCTGGCAAAGGCTTGTTAACGTCTTTTGTAGCTCCTAAAGTACAATCCGGAAGAGCGACTTCCGCTGTCTGAAGTAGCTCGGCATCCATGGATTCTCAAGTATCGGTCAAAGGGTACTTCTAAAGGCGGGATTGAAGCATAGATTGAAGAGTGGAGTTCCTTACGCCCTGTTCGACCAACCAACCAAGGAAAGATGTTTTACTGTTTGTTGAGCGTGTTGTACTCGTGTAATTACATGTGCTTCTTGGGGGACTGCAAACCTAGAAGATCGCTGGCTTACTGCTCATCGACGTCGCGGAACCATTCAATCAATTTGGCCCTTTTTTGATCGCGTGTCGATCTCGCCACGTGGTTTGACCTTTTGAGATACTAAAACTACAAGTCACCATCGGACGCCTGTTAGACCGCCAACTGTCATCCGAACCTCGCCTTTTTTTCGCGTCCTTGCCCATCATTACCACCTATTCCCTTCCACTTCCTCAGTTATTGTACGATATGTTAAAAGGATTCGGCAAGTTGGCGAAGAAAGGTTCGACGGCCACCCTTTCAGCTGGTACGGACGAACCCCCGCGTTCCGTCACTCCAACACCAGGCAATCCTGATGGCAAGCCTACATCGCGCACTGGTCTCCTGACGATACGCGTTCTTTGGGCCGAGGGCCTCGCTCTTCCTCCTGGAACGGCCGTTCCACCTGCCGTGCAGGCTGCTCTCTCGACCCAACAAGCGAAGGCCGCAGCCTCTGTTTCACCATCCAGTGTCATGCAAAAGCGTCTTGCCAAAAGACACAGCGCGAAGGATAGCATGCAACGTACGCAGTGTTGGTGGCTTCCTTACCTTGTTATGGAGTTCGAGGTGAATCAGATTTTGATCACCTCTCTGGGCGGCGACCTCGAGAAACCACTTTACATGTACCAGGCGCAGTTGTCAGTCAAAGCCTTCCCTGACTCTTGCAGTGCAGGCTACTGACCATGTTACTAGCGACGTGTCGAGGACTTCTGAGATTTCCATACAATGCTATCTTCGGGCCGAACAGCCCAAGGTCGGGAGCGACGGCTTCGCCGATGACATGGGTAACGACTTCTTCATGGGAGGTATCAAATTTGTCCCAGACTTTGACAATGTCGGTTCCGTGGGCAGCGATCAATGGTACGACCTGAGCGGTGGTCCAGGAAAGATCCAAATTGGCGTTGCATATCAAGCGAGTTCTGTAGGTTCTCCGTGTACCTCACCCTTCTCTTCGACGCTCATGAAAGGAAACAGGGCCAATCACTGACTATAGACGATTTCGAGCTTATCACGGTCATCGGAAAGGGCAGTTTCGGCAAGGTGATGGCCTCGTAGGCCCGGCTCAGTCATGCCTGCTGATGCACACCATAGGTTATGCAAGTCAGAAAACGTGATACAATGCGGATATATGCGTTGAAAACCATTAGGAAGGCTCATATCGTAGACCGCAAGGAGATTACCCACACTTTAGCAGAGCGGCTGGTGCTGGCACGCGTCAATAATCCGTTCATTGTGCCTTTAAAATTCAGCTTCCAATCAGAACAGAAACTTTACTTGGTTTTGGCGTAAGCACGAGCCTCATCTTTTATGTTGGGGATATTGAAACGGCATATAGTTTTGTCAACGGCGGAGAGCTATTCCATCATCTGCAGCGTGAACAGCGCTTCAATGAAGAGCGTTCTCGTTTTTACAGCGCGGAGTTGCTTCTTGCTCTAGAACACTTGCACGAGTTGGATGTTGTCTACCGGTTCGTCTGCAAATACTTTTGGAGGTAAACGCTTCTAAATTCCCTTCAGTGACCTAAAGCCGGAAAATATCCTGTTGGATTACACTGGCCATATTGCACTTTGTGACTTCGGCCTTTGCAAACTCAATATGAAGGACTCGGACACGACAAACACATTCTGTGGTACTCCGGAATACCTTGCTCCTGAAATTCTGAATGGTCAAGGATACAGTAAGAGTAGACCCTCGACGTGTTCTTACAACTTCTAATAAGCCACAGACAAGGTTATCGACTGGTGGACACTGGGCGTCCTGCTTTACGAGATGTTGTCTGGTCTTCCGCCTTTTTATGATGGCAAGTCGCATTCTGCGTTCGCGCTGGTCAACTACTGACTCTGGCTTGCACTCCAGAGGTGACGGATAAAATGTACCAGAAAATCCTGACGGACCCATTGGTTTTTGGACCTGACATTGGGACAGAAGCACGTAGCATTCTCACGAGCCTTCTCAATCGCGACCCGACCAAACGTCTCGGCGTGAACGGTGCAGAGGAGATCAAGAAGCATCCCTTTTTTGAAAAGCACATCGATTTCAAGAGACTCTTGCAGAAGAAGATACAGCCTCCATTCAAACCCAGCGTTGCTAGCCCAGTGGTGCGTGCGAGTTGCGGTCGTCGGTACTCTGGAGAGGACTCGTCTGATGACCTTTGTTCTCCAGGATGTGTCAAATTTCGACACGGTATTTACTACTGAGGACCCTATTGACAGTTATGTCGATGGGTCTCATCTGTCATCCACTGTTCAGGCTCAGTTTGCCGGTATGTGAACTCGTCCATTTCTCGAAGGACTATATTTAGTGTGTCCTCGTACTATCTCCAGGGTTCTCATACGATGGCTCCAACATACCCGCTGACGCCTGAAATATATCAACTTATCGAACGTTCGATTAAAGATTTCCCTAGAACGTGGCTTGTCGTATTGGTTCACACCTCATCATATCTCGCTGACAGCCGCATTAGAGTTGGATATCTCCTACGTCGACTTTTCTGCTCCATACCACTTTCGGATCGGAAATACTGTACAAACTGAAAGCACTAATTTTCTGCGGTATACACGGAATCTCTTTTCTCTTGTGCGATATGTCTAGCAATGGCCACGGATGTGCTTGTAGTGGAGGAAGGATAGATATACCTGGCCATGTTCGTATAGCTTAGTGAAAAAAAATACTTGATTTTGCGTCCGACTACAGTACTCATCGGACGGGCAAAGGGGAACCACTCCTGCGGCATCCGTACGGCCTTCAAGCTTCCGCATCCAGCTTTTTCACGGTAGGCAACATGGAGGCCGTTGGGGGCATGTTGAACCTTATATATATAGTTAATGTTGCTGGATACCGAGACGTTCGTATCCGCGTAGTCGACGACCGGTATTTGGTCAACGGTACTCCAAGTGAAAGTGCACATATCGTTGACGCTACACTCATTAGGCGTCTCGCTCTGGAATCGATTCAGATTACTTCTATACATTACAACAGCTCACCACTCTATCTAAAGCATGAGTAAGTCTCACTATCACATCAGATCATAACTCAATCCAAAATACCTTTGATGCTCAGACACGAGCATGTGAAGTGGTCGGCTATCAGAAATGAATGTTGCACGAGCTACGCATTTTCGCGGTTCGTGTCGGTGAGAGTCACGGCGGGCGGATTCCTTGAAACACACCATCCTCGTCCAATCGGCGAAAATCTGCTCACAGCCTATGTACACGCCTAGGTCTTCCACCACAATGCATCGCTAATGCCCAAATTTGAATAACATTTTCGGGGAACCGGACTCCATGCTGCCGGTTATCGGTCATATCCAAGTCGCAGTACCTCGCTAGGAATTTCTCTGTGATGACTAGTTGGAATCGAGGGACCCGTAAGTAAAGGGGGATTTCATAGGGATGACTAATCAAGAGGTAAAAACAGTACGCCGAACAAATATTATGTAATGAGCTAATGGCCACCATCACACATGTCATCCGGTCAGAGTACGACCCAGCAGACCGCGAAAGGCTCGAACGCGAAACGGGACAGCTCGATGTCGAGGACTTGACCGATCCATGGCAGACAGAATCATCCTTTTCTGCCCAGCGTCGCCTTCGTGCAGCACCATTCTTCGTCCCAGCTACGATTCCATACGACGAGTGGGGGGAACGGTGCGATCATTCGTCGCAATCCAGCCCTGGGCCTTCTGATAGGTCATCTGAAACGACGATTGGTGCATCTGCGGACACCACTGCACATTGGTATAGGTCTCTCGTCAGGACTCGAACAAACCCAACCAGCTCGTCACCCCCGCCGCGTTCCTGTACGGCCCCTCCTCCAGAGGACCCACGAGCACGAAAGAAAGTGTTGCGAGAAGGTATTAACAAAAATAACTGGTTCATCGCCTGTGCGTTGCGCTCTGAACCTGACATGACGCCTTCTCCCCCACCTTCGTTAGCGGAGATTCTTACTCGCGATCCTCCGCCTTTGCCCTCTCAAGAACGGTACAAGCCACCTGTATGGCTACATATTGGTCCATCGAATAAAGGATTTGCGCTGTTACAACGAAGTGGTTGGAACGAAGGCGAGGGTCTTGGTGCTCATGCAACAAGACGGGCCAGAGTCGTGGAACCTAGCTATGATAACGTGGCTCTCACTGAGAGAAAGGATTCGGGTGTGGTTGCGCATACACACGAACGTGCAGAAACTAGTGTCATTGACCTCACTTGGTCAGATTCTGAATCGGAAGAAGAACCAGACGAAGACTTCGGAACATCCGAAGCTGCTTCCATGCACGAACGAATGCCCTCTCAATCGCTTGATGAGACTTCTGCGCCTCATTCACAGAAGTCCTTACTCACTCCCATCCCAACGGTGCTCAAGGCAGACAGACTTGGAATCGGGCTGAAGGCGAAAACCGAGGGGCCATATAGGCGGTCGAAGAAGCGCGTCACACATAACGCGGCCGCGCTGGCTGCGCATATACGGGCCTCTAAAGAGATACGAAGGAAGAAGGCGGAAGTTGGCAGAGGGAGCAAGGGCTTTTCCAAATTGTATAAACGGGAAGAGGAGAGACGAAAGTGGATGCTAGCATATCTCAACGAATAAGATGACGCATTTGCAGCAGGGCTCGTGATGACGATTTTATTACAGTCCTCGTTCCATTGTGATTTACGGGGTATGAGTAGATACAACGTTGGAAGTATTGCTTGATCCAAATGCTAATAAATACCAACCTCAATTGTAGTCGGTGTGCTGTTGCCTGGAGTTGAAAGTATGTTGCAGTGTAAAAGAGAACAGAATGAAGTGATTTATGGTTGTGGCCTCGATAACGATTAGTCCAATAACATCAGGGTAAGATGGAATCTCCCCAGATGCTCTTTACGGACTCGCACCGAACATCGCGCACGTACATTCGTAGCCACTGAACCATCTCTTTGCTGATCTGATGGCAACGGGTTACATCAATGGACGACAGCCGGCGTGGGCCGGGCACAGGGCTGTTACACCGCGTGGACGCAAGGGCATGGATGTAAGCAGATGCCGAGGCGGATGATACGGGCCGGGGACCGGCTGTCGCTGAAACAGGTACCGATGGTAATTGTGACGACTTCCCGGCAAGGCGAGACTCCACTAGCGTTCGCAACGCATCCCATTCCAGCGTGGTACACCCGTCGAGGTTCAACCGCTCGAGCTTAGGACTTATCCAAGGGTGGGAGGCTGGCGGCGCCGAGAGACTCTACATACATTAAATTGATCAGCAAGCTAATCAAAACACTAGATCAGGTCCTTACCTTGAGAAGGAAACATGAAATATCTTCTATATCTATTAATTCCAAGGTTGTAAGGGACATCAGCCGTCTCAGCAAATTAACGAACTTGGACTCGTTAAAAAGGCTGGACTCGATGCGGAGGTGTCGCAGCGGGAGTGAAGTCAGGGATTGTTGTCTCAGGTGCTCCAGGATAGGCGTTAAGTTATCAAGGTAGCCAAGGTCGAGGGACTCCAATGCCGGGAAGGTGATCTGGCTCAGGAGTAGCCTCGTACGCACGTTACCGGCGTAATAGAACGAGGCCTTAGTCAGTCGCGGAAGCTTTACGACTTTGGCTGCGGAAAACTCTTGGTCGTGATGCATGATATGGTCCAAGTCCACATCAGTCATGTTACGGAGTGCAAGCTCCTGAAGATCGGGGCAGCTACGAAGGATATCAAGTAAAGTTTCGACAGACGGCGAATAACCATTCCAATAACCCCCCAAATGGAGAACGCGCAAACCAGCCATGATCCTACGATCCCAACCGAAGTTGAAAGACGTGAAAGAACAGGACCGCAAGCGCGGTGTGTAGCCATTGAACAGCGGAAGACAGGGACCGGGGTGGTGATCGTCCTGCATCGAGTGATATACACATATCGACACTGTCTCAAGGAAGGGAGCGTCCTCCCTGCAACGCAGCAAAGCAGCGTGGGCTTGAGGTCTGTTAGGCACACTAAGGCGGAAAGACCTTGTACGCCAAAGAGCGGGTCGAAGAAGATCCATGGCACGAACGATATTCTCAGTGACAGCCGACGGATTATCAACGCGCGGACTGAAGTTAATAGTAACGTCCAGGGGAACGGATTTGGAGCGAGAGAGCCTCCGACGCGCCTTCTCGATCGAGTCGTGAGGGCTGACGCAGATGGTTGACCACAGCTCTGGCGTATCGACAACTACGTCTCGCCAATATCGGCACACCAGCATGAGACTAGATACCAACAGCGGGTCCTCGTCTCCTGCATCGCAAACTCCGGTGACGAAAATCAACGACAGGAGTTCTTCAGGTAAACGGAAAATGGGAGACTGGGAACGAACAGCTCGCTCCAGATGTGACTCGAGCTCCTGACGTTTACTAAGTAGGGAAGCCACCTGAATATCGAGCGAATCAAGAGCTTCTCGCAGATGTGGAATTGTCACATCTGCGCTACGGTCCCATCCCGGCGGGGACAGACCATGTTTGCGGTGAATAGTAGTGGATATATTGGGAGGGTTGACGTTGGAGGCGTAAGTAGCGGTCTCGACAGCACCGACACTGAGTATCGGGGGCGACCGAATCGCTTTATCGATTATGTGAATATCTTCGTAAGGAGGAGGGGGTGAAGATGGGGACGAGGAGGAAGAGGAAGAGGAAGAGGAAGAGACGCTTGGTGGACGGGAGAAGTACACAGCATCTCCGCTTGGGAAGCTGGATCGATCCTTGGTAGAAGGAACGACACGTTCACCGGTAGTAGGGGTAGAAGGAGACCATGGCATGGCGACTGGAGGGCAAGGATGATTGATTGAGGGTTAATTTGACCGCGTTCTTATGTGGGATCAACGGTGGAATAGGACTTCTGGAAGGTGGTCAAAGATTAAATGTGCACAGCGACCGACTGCGAGAGTACAAGGCTCGAGTCGAGATGAGTAAGGGACACGTACGTCAAAGCTCGTAGCCCATCGTCCTTTGGAAGTGGAGTGGACGGAACGGAGTCTTATAAAGTCAATGGGAAGTACCTGCGAAATATCAGAGCTGGTCGTCATCGCGGTGCACGAGGCCGGGAGCGTGTCGCTGTGTATTACTGCAGGGGGACAACCCAGCCTCGATTGCTTGATGACGAGCTGCAACGTGGGACGGCAAAATGGGCATCTGGAACACGAGGGTCGACAACGAGGCAACATATTGCCACCCGCAAAGTATCCGATAACACGTTCCCATCCATCTGACCGGGCTCACTTCGCCTTTTCATGTTCAAACGGCTCGTCACAATGGAAATTTCCCTCGGGAATCTGCCACACCACCGGGGCCGGTAAATACACATGTCTACTAGTAATCGGATGCATCTCGTCCACATTCATCCACCATCAGCCGAGACACATAACCGTAATAGAAGAACTGGCCCAGTACCTGAATGGGTTTCAGCCGCAGATAAGACCTGATTGCACATGCAGACTCACAAACACATCGAACACCACGGTCACAGTGCTCCCTGGCAAGAAAACAGGTGATTGACATTCACGCTATTAGCAGCCCGCGTACCAGCAATCCAGCTTGCATTCCTTATCAGGTAGTCGCGGTCCATAGACGCTACGCATATGGACAGAGTGTACGTGATGTTTCCAAGGATCGTGAAGCAGAAAAGACCAGGAGCTAGGCCCTCGCATCTAGTTTGGAAATTCTTGTCTAGAAAATGTCAATGAAAACACAGCGCCTCCGTAACCATACTCACAGATTTGTGGTACTCGAGCGCCGACTAGGCAATCCCCTCAATCAGCTTCACCATTTCGGAGGTCACCGGAACTCACTGTAACACAAGGTACAAGTCCATCCAAGAATTTGAGTTTCCAATTCAGCAGAAGGCTCGAGGATCGGACGCGAGGAACTTCCACGATTGATCAGTTGGTTTACGAAATAAGTCCCCGATCCCGCGAGGGCAATAAGGATGACAACACCCATGTACCGCAGTAATACCTGCAAAAGCGGTGACTGTGGATGTTCTCTAGAGGTAAACGTCCGCTCTTCGAGTAGACATGACTGCTCAGATGGACAACCGTCGAGCGCAGCCGCTCTCTGCGTCTTGCGCCTCCACCGGTAATAGTACACCTGAAACAGTAATGTGGAGTCGCATACCGTGTACTTTGGTGGAGCGCCGCATCAGTATCGGCGATCATTCAAGCAGGTAAACACCAACATAAGCAGCAAGAATGATTACTGTGGGGACCAGCTGACCAATGACCCCACCCGCAAAATTGCACAAGTCGCCAAGCAACCACGTGTATACAAATAAGAGGGATAGACCTTCGCCGCTTTGCAATTGGTAGTTCTCTATGAGTTGTGGAGAATATACAATGATCCTAGGAAAAGTGATGTAAAGAAAATACGGAAGGCCATCGCAAAGCGCACCAGCATGCGGTAGATATGGAGCCAAACTGCGTTGTAAGACAATATCAGCGAAAAAAATGGGTCAATTATGTCAGTACGTAGTACATACAATATTGCTGGCTACCTCCCGATCCCCGACCATGGCTACGGCAGCACGATTGGGTTGAAAATGCTGAGCGACGTTCACATACCAGTCACTTTTTATCAGGTTCATGGTGACGCCAGAAATATAGTAGGACTTGCATATCGAATCCTCGGACAACCCGCTGAAAATACGTCAACTACACTCAAGACAGCCAGAGCAAAAAGGTAATGCTTACATTCGCGTAGCCGTGCTTCGTACGATAACGACTCGGAGTAATATTGTGAACTTTTAAGAGGCTCTTGAGGTTGGTTAGCCACGGTCACGTGAGGCTTACCGAAGGGCGGACGAGCATTAATTTGCGTACGAGTCCGACCTGCGACTTGGCTACTAAGCTAAGCCCTCAGCATGAGTAGTCAGGAAGCTTTCAGGAGGTTTGCACAACAACTACAAAGGGCTGGCGGAGCTGGGGGTGGAACTGGCTTACCAGGCGGTCCCGGTCGATTCTTCGCTGGGTCAGGCTTATTGTTGGCTCTCATTGGTGGCGGGATCCTTCTCAATGCCAGTTTGTTCAACGGTACGTGAATGCTGCAACGCAGCTTCTTCTGACTATTGATCGTCCATGTACTAGTCGATGGTGGGCATCGAGCGATAAAGTATACTCGGTTAGTTGGATTTGTGTTTCACAGAGACGGCATCACTGACGTCTTGCAGTCTAAATGGTGTGAAGGACGAAGTCTACAACGAAGGGACTCACATTATGGTCAGTAGCTTCATTAAGAGCTTTCACGCATGCCTTCACGTTGTTACAGGTGCCTTGGTTCGAGACCCCCATCGTTTTCGACATCCGAGCGAAACCCCGCAGTGTTGCTAGTTTGACCGGAACAAAAGGTTGGAATGCGTTCCTCTTATCTTGTTCCTTTTGTTGACATTTTAATAGACTTGCAAATGGTGAACATCACCTGCAGAGTGCTCTCTAGACCGTCGATCCAAGCATTGCCAAGGATCTTCCGTGAGCTTGGGAAGGATTATGACGAGCGTGTGCTACCGTCAATCGTCAACGAGGTCCTCAAAAGCGTGGTTGCGCAATTCAACGCGAGCCAGCTAATCACTCAGCGTGAAATGGTGAACGACGCTAGCGTCGATTTCGGCTGGCTCTTTTGCTTACTTTGTCCCATAGGTCTCCAGGCTGATACGGGATAACCTCACACAAAGGGCGTTACGTTTCAATATTGTCCTGGACGACGTTTCTATTACCCATGTCGCGTTTTCACCTGAATTTACGCATGCCGTAGAAGCCAAGCAGGTAATTTCGTTGAAAGCACCTTTTGCCATCACTCACACTCTAGAAGGTTGCCCAACAAACAGCGCTTCGTGCAGCTTTCTTGGTAGATCAAGCAATACAAGAAAAACAAGCAAGTTTAAGTCTCGCATAGTTCTATTGGCCACTGAACTCGTAAATATAGTCGATCATTGTACGCGCTCAAGGTGAGGCACGCAGTGCGGAGTTGATCGGGGAAGCGATGCGGAATAATAAGGGTTTCCTCGACCTCCGGCGTCTGGAAGCCGCACGGGACATAGCGAATGTATTGGCTAGCTCGGGCAATCGGGTTATGTTAGACGCACAGAGTTTACTTTTAAATGGTAGGTCGTAAGCACCTTGGTTTACTGCCTTGCAAACGCTAATATTTTTATACAGTTACCGGAGAGGACGCTAAGGAGCTTTTGAAAGTTAAAAAATAAAAGTAAACCCGATGCCACTGTAATTTGAACTTATTCTAGCACTTCACATTGCCATCTGCTGTCGCGTGGTTCCCGACTTAGTTATTGCCGTTGGGCCTGAAGCCTAACTTGCAGATTAGTCCTGCATGATAGTCACGTGGTCGGTCATCTTCGCGCGCGTCGCGTCGACTTGCGGCTCGCGTGGCCGAGTTCTACCCTTCTGCAGTCACAGTGCGTTCTATCACGAAGGCGCCGATCTTACCACATGGTCCGTAAATCTAGAACAAAGAAGAAATTTAACACAGGCAACTCTGGAGAAGATGTCGAAATGGATGAGCTGAATGTTCCGAACCGTTCCAAACATGTCAGGTGGGACGTGACCTCGGATTCAAGAGAGGAACCAGCTTCGGGCCCCGCAGACTCGGACAGCGTACCTTCAGAGAAGGCAAGTGTACTGTGGGTAGGCAGTGTATCTCCTTATCCCTAGCCCAGGTCTGCATGGCAGTGTTCTGCCAACAGTGAGTATTTCTCGTGTATTGAAGTACTCAGGCGAAGATCGTGCATCAGTGGTCGTTTAGGCTGCGCATATTATGACCCAGCTACATGCGTGGTCAGTGTACTGGAAGATTGCAGGGAGGCTAGCCACTACGACTTGACGAAAATGCGTTAAGTGGTGCTCTGGATCCAAATTGACCAGCGGTTCTCATGAGTTGGGCTTCTGTAGTCGTCGAACAGAGCAACCCGCGCGTCGTTATTACCAGCTCAAAATCCGACGACGCTTGCATATCTGTTTTGCAGGATTACGGTGCGCTCGCTTTTACTCTCCCTAGGGGATATACGAGCTTTTTACTCATCTTCCCAGCCGAAGCTGCTGGTAGCAACTTTCAGATCAGACCACATAAGGAATTTGCGCCGGCAAAAGGGCGCGAACGATTACTGTCCCTTAAGCTCCTGACTGATTTGGAGGGAAGGGTCTACGACTCTTCGGAGGCACTCTCCGAGATCTCTGAGAGTGGTTTAAAGGGCGCATATAATTTTATGCACGAACGAAAACAGACATCTGGGGATCCTAACATGAAGAGATGGAGCGCTACGATCCGTCTAGCGAATTTCGCATCATTGGACTCTGCTCCGCTCTGTGTATGACACGTCTTCTGTCCTGTTTGAAGGATTAACCTCCAGACAGCTGTCTTCTGTTGGTGCATTGATCGATTTCCTCACTAGAGAAAGGGCCGCAGAATCGGAATACGATGGCCCGGAAGCACTCGAAATTCAAAGTATCGAGGCTTTAGTATTGTTCGTTATTCCAAATTTACAACCTTGAAGCATCCTCATGCCTGGCAGAGACAAGGTCATGCACATCAATGCAGACGCTCTTTAGTAAGTCAAGATGATATAATTGTGTCCTTCGAAATCAGAACGCCCGCCAAGTTCATTGCAGGTCTTTGAGAGTGAAAACCATGCCTCGATGTATTCCGAGAAGACCAAAGAAGGGCTCTCACTCTTCGGTGCGAGGATATGGATATGATTTTATATAACGCTAGACTGCATGCTAGGTATTTTCAATACCACCCGAACGTCGCTGGGTCGCTCTCTCCTGCGTACATGGCTTTTGCGTCCATCCCTATCACTGGAAGTGTTGGAGGCTCGCCATACCGCCATAGAATGCTTTTTGCTTCCAGAGAATACCCCTGCGATCAGTGCGCTGCAGACTCATCTAAAGGGGACCACGAACGTCCCCAAAAAGATAAAAACATTGAAATGCGGGAAAGGAACGGCCAATGATTGGCAAGCTCTTGTAAAGGTTTGTACTGTGTTGCCTTGTCCGGAAAGGACCTCACGTCCATGCCAGTTTACGTACCATTCTTCTTTACTATGTGATGCGTTATCCGAGTTGTACCAGTGCGGAAATGTGGAGGTCGTGGAGAAGGTAAGGCATGTTAATTCATGCTCGCATTGCTAAACCATTCCAGCTTGCAAATGTCCTGGACCTCCGTTCTCTTAAAGAGATTGGTAATGTCATCAATAAGATGGTTCCTTTTCTTTTTGCTCTTGGCTTTCCCTGGAACCTCATTCATCCTTGCAGATCGACTGGGAAGAATCAGCAGAGATGGGGCGAATTTGTATTCGACCGCATATTGATGAGGAGTTGGACAACAGGAAGCATGCGTACTGTGGAATTGATTCTGTTTTGGTGCGCGCACTGGTCGGATTATCGTGCTAATAAATTGCATCTTACGGTCCCGTAGTCGAAGGTTGCCCAGAAAATTTCCCAAGCTGTTCCGGCTGAGTATGCTACCTCCCTTAACGTCGTGTACTTCCCCCAGCTCGGTGCGTGCGACCTCAGGCTCTAACAGCGATCAACTAACGGTAAATTGATCGTTTGTGAAGGGTTCTTGATTACGGTACCCATGCTGGAAGAATGGACGCCTGATGCCGGGATTGAAGTCCTCGAGGGCTGGAGTTTCCAAGTAAGTTTACCGATAGCGACAGCATTCGCCTAGCCGTTCTAAGACTTGTTGGCAGTTTTCTTCTGAGTAATGGGTTTCTCTTCGAATATTTATTATATTTCTGACAATGCAACTGTCAGGTCTCATGTTTACTTCAAGTCTAAGGAGATGCACGGTACGTACCTTTCCGGTCGGCAACGTACCGAATTTCCAATCCCACGCGCAGACATGGATCACCACATCGGTGACCTACATTCAGCGATAGTGGGTACGTACTTTTCAAATTGTTTGTAAGCGAGTATTAACGACCTCAAAGATCGAGAGATTGAACTTGTGCAGGAGTTACTGGAGAAGATCATGCCCTTCCATGATTCCATTATTGGCATATGCGAAGTTTGCGCGGAACTTGACTGTTTGCTTGCTTTCGCTGAAGCAGCCAGGTCATTCGATTATAGACGACCGCAGATGGTAGAAGACTCTATCATTAATATTGTGCAAGGAAGGTAAGAACGCAATAGATGTCCGGGTGACTGCCGCAACTACCGTATCAGGCATCCTCTGCAAGAATTAGTTGTCGATGCTTTCGTCCCTAATGACGCCCGCCTAGTTGGTGGGGTTGGTTTTGGACAGTCCTTTAATGCAGCCGACGGTCTCCCATCCAACAGTGTCGTCCTCTGCACAGGAGCAAATGCATGTGGTAAGGTAAACCGTCTTCCGTTCGTTAACCCTTGTGCGGGTGATTTATGTATCATTGGCAGAGCGTATACTTGAAGCAGGTCTGTGAAAGTCTAGCCGCCGGTCAATTTTTTTCATCGCGTTCCATCTCACAGGTTGCGTTAATTCAGTATATGGCCCAAGTCAGTGTCAGCGCTCTCCCATTTTCAATCTTGCGCTAATCACGGCTGCTTGCAGATAGGCAGGTGTGTAACCTTCCTAGCCGATGCGACTCACTTGTCCTAAGTACGTGTAGCTTCGTTCCGGTTGAATCTGCCACTCTGGGAATCGTGGACAAAAGTGGTGCCAGGTTGTTTCGGGGGCGATACATATGCTGACATGATCCCCAGTTTTCACCCGAATTCAAACAAAGGAATCTGTATCCAAAGTGGGATGTTCTGCAGCCCGATATGTCTTTGATCCTTATTATGTTTGTTTAGGTTCAATCTGCCTTTATGATAGACCTCAGCCAGGTGTCTTTAGCCTTGAGAAACTGTACCTCGAGATCTCTCATCCTTCTTGATGAATTTGGGAAAGGCACCATCCCCACGGGTGAGTGGACTGCAAAGAAAAATAAGTATATTCCAATTTATTTTACATACGCAGACGGAGCTGGGCTCTTTTGTGGTGTTGTCAAGCATCTTCTCAATCGTGGAGCGGACTGCCCCATGGTTCTAGCAACAACCCATTTCCATGAAGTGTTTCGCAAAGACCTATTAGACCCGGATACACTCCCAGTCACTTTCTTGCATATGCAAGTTCTCTTCACGACCAGCAGTGGCGATCCCCTTGACCCAAATGGTCTCACGAGTTCGGATATGTTCGTCGACAGCGAAACGGGACATCGCTCTTGCGTGTCCGCGCCTGGAGAAAGTATTACATACCTCTATCGGTGCGGTCGTACGATCGTTAATACAACCAGTCGTTTAACCGCACAACAGCGTCGCCCCGGGGCTGTCTTACGGCTCGCACGCTACGCAGTGTGCGGCTATGTATGGACTTCCGCATCGTATCGTTGCAAGGGCGCGATATATCAGGTAAGTACGCAACTTGAGGGAAAGCCCTATCCAACTGTGGTGCTTTTACGCCAAATAGCGAACTCCTGGTCACGTACGAGCTTGGAAAGTTGTTGGAGGAGCAGATGAGCGAGGAAGAACTCCTCGACCTTCAGAATGCGGAAAAGGTTGCTCGAGGGTTCCTGGAGTGGGACCTGACCAGCGAAGAAGCAGCACATCAAACGGGTGTGAAAGCAAGGCTTGCGCAAATTCTTGGACAGGAAACTGATCACAACTGATCATGTACATCATAGTGCGGTGTCCTCGGCTAGTTGTTTCCCCGTGTAGCACGGGGCGTCGGGGTGTACCCACTGTATTCCCTTATATCTTCGGTTGACTTGGTGGTTTCTTTAGACACCTCTAGCACCCAGTGCGAGAAATTTGCAGGTGGCGGTGCCCGTGGGAATCGCCCGAAAAGGTAACATCCCTGGCAGCGAGGGCGGGCAACTCGTTCGAGGGGGCCTGCGGGGCTGCATGCGGGCGGTAAGTGTTTAAGAGGGACCCGACGGGCCCTGTTGACACTCCAACTGCATGTATCTACTGTGCTAGCTAGCGAAAAGTGGTCGAAAGTACGCAAAATGTGCCGGGATTGGGAATTTACACCCACTGGGTGGATTCCAACACAACAAAACGTTGCAGATATTCTCATATACCCTCTCGCTTGCGTGTCTTTTCAGAGTCATCAAATGAGTCAATTGCTGGTGTCGCGCTAGGGGGGTGTGTTGGACTATGTTTGGTATGCCTTCGTACTGTAGACTCTGGACTTCCGACTTCACAACGATGACACTTGTCGCGATCACGTGATACGTACATGCATACGTACGGCCCCTTTTCTCTTTTCTCTTCCTCAGCGTGTTGTCAGATGTTTATGATACGTTTGGTGACACTAATAACTGACGGTTTACAGTAGCAACTCTGTTCCTAGGTTAGCGATGTTGTACGAATATAGTGCGTTGTCAAACAGCTGAGCAACCCTGTTCCTAGCTGTCTACGGTTTGTAGTGGCTGCAGGGTTGCCAGGTGTACAGCCTGTGACATATTTACTGGTTTTGATATACCCGTGGCCTCCTGCCACCCACCACAGCAAATATCTACTCATTTTCAACATCTTCACCTCGAAGTTTACATGGACAAGGGGTCCTCTCGACGTTTCCCTTTCAGCATTTTTGAAAAGAAGAGCAAATCCCCCCAGAATGCTCTTCTGACGCCTCTCCCGATCGCTCCAGAACCACAGTTTGGAACTTCAAGCTCATCATCTCTTTCAACGGTTGTCGCCGAATCAGAAGCAGGCCTTTCACCCTCGAATTCTGAGTACCGCCCTCCTTCTGGAGTTGGCTTTTCGCAAGCAAAAAGTATACTTTCAGTTATTGCAAGTTTAGGAGCCGGTTCTATAAGCATACCCGGCCTCCACGTTGCAGGCCAGATTGCGCTCGAGATTGTCAACATCGCCGAGGTGCGTAGATTCCTGGACTTTTCATCATATTTACCATTCCGACCTACGGAAAATAGACCGCCAAGGCCAACAAAGTCAATTGCAAAGACATTGCAACCCAATGCTTTCATCTCACAAGCGTAGTCAGCATTGGGGCGAGAAATCTGGGTGCTGAAGCTGATTCTCTCTTTGTTAAAAATATACAAACTTTCGTGATGTACATTGTTATGATTCATATTGGATTGAGAATCGATTTAACACTGATTCTTCAGAGATCTCCAAGAGATTCACAGGATTGTCGGCATCCTAGCAGGCAGGAAGCAGAGGGGCATTTATTATCACGCAAGAGATGATGCTGTCCACATCGAACGGTGCCGTGAAATGTTGACTAGATGCACAGAGCGACTCCAGGTCAGTATCAGACACCTCTGAGCATCGGTGAAACTTAACCGTTTTGAACAGGTAAAGCTTCAGCTTCAGGAGCACAGCGACCTGCAACAGATTAAGGCCGTGGTTGAATGGCTTAAGGCCAACCAGCCACCAGTGACCAGATCGGTAAGCCCTCAATTTGGTTACCTTTATCAATTTTCTGATCGCATTGCTGAATACACCGATCCAGTTAATCCCTGACAAGTACGTGAACCCAAAGATTTATCATTCATCTGGATTGAATGCTCAAATGCTGTATAGGTTGGAACCGTCTCTGCCACCACATCCGCCTCCAGCTCACTTCTTTGGGCGTGGTGACATTCTCAGAGAAGCTGTGAAGGCAATTCTCTCGGAAGAAGGCATAAACATCTCGATTTTTGGTCCAGGTGGGATGGGGAAAACCTCTCTTTCTCTGGCGATCCTCGACAATGCCACGGTCACAGAGCGTTTCAACTACAACCGTTTCTTTGTATCTTGTGAAGCCATTACCAATGCCATCTCACTTGTTGATGAAATCCTACGTTGCATGGGCTACCGCAAATCAGTGCCCAACAAAGACGATGACCGCATGATACCCCTCTACAACTGCTTTGGCTCCCGCGGTCCTTTGATCCTTGTCTTGGATAACCTCGAAACGACCTGGGTGGCGTCGGGGAAAGACCACGAAGTCTTGAAAATTATTGAACGGATCACGCATTCCAAGGCAGTCACCTTGATCGTGACAATGAGGGGGAATCTTTTCCCAGACCTGGCGTGGTACCCTCTCTTCTCCACCGATGGCCTTCCATCCTTGAACGCTGAATCGGCACGTCAAGTCTACTTGGCCATTGCACCAGTTCCGGATGAACAGATCTCACTCCTTGATGAGCTCTTGATGGAGCTTGGATATGTCCCATTGGCTATCAACCTCACTGCGCATGTTGGGTGCTCACAGTCGCCACTCGTCCTCTTGAAACGGTGGAAAAAAGAGAAGACCAGATTTTTGCAAAAGGACGGGGGATCAGATCGACTGAGAAGCATAGATGTATCCATCGAGGTGTCTCTCAAAGTCTTTCAGATAAAGGATGAGCTGCTTCGGTTCTTCGCCTTCTTGGCCTGTCTAACAGACGGCATCTACGATTGGGAGAATAGCCTTGAAAACATGGCACCTGACTTTCCCAACGTTTATGACTTTGTTCAGACACTGCAATCAGGTTCCCTTATTCACATTCACGATAGCGGGCGGCTTCGGATCCTGTCGCCAGTCAGACTTTACATAAAGGATCATTATGGCGAGCTATGCAAGCAGGACATGATTAAATTGGAGGATTACTATCTCAATTCTATCAAGGAGGCGACGGAGGATGGCATACCGGAGAAGGCTAAATTCCTTATCCAAGACTCAAAAAACATCATGGAGATATTTGAAGGTGCATTACAAGACCATCCATCCCAGTCCCTGGTTCAAATGTCTTATCGCTACTCTAAATTCCTTTATTCCAAATACCAATACAATGTCGAATTCGCTGATGAGTTCGTCATAGCCTGTCAAAGGCTGAAGCTAGGAGACCTCCTGCCACATGTCATTGTCCATGCTGGGGATGTCCATCTCAAGGCATATTTGTATGTCAAAGCAATCAAGCTGTACAACGAAGCCGTATCCCTTTTCAAAGCCCAATCAGACGAAGTCAACACTGCACAATGCTTCGGGCTATTGGCCTTTGCCTCTCAACGAATGTACCACTACCTGGAGAGCACCAAGTTTTACAAAGCAGCCTACGAAATATCCGCCAAGCTGAATGACGGATGTGGAATGGGACAATGCCTCAAAGGGCTTGGAAATGTGCTGGAGATGACAGAAGATTACGCCGGCGCGCTCGAAAAACTTGAAGCCGCCCACCAAATCTTCGACAAGGAGCAGTACGACCTTGGCAAGGTACAATGTGTCCAGGGCTTAGGCGAGGTTTATTGCAAACTGCGTGACTACTCGGCATCAAAGGAGCAACTGGAAGCTGCATACAAGTTCTACGTCACTCTAGATGACCAACTGGGCATGGCTCAGTGCCTCCAGAATCTTGGAAACGTGCTGTCGCTGATGGGAGACCATGCAGGTGCGATGGAAAAGCTGGAATCCGCATATCAGTTGCTTGGAGCAATCAACGAGCAGCTGGGCCAGGCGAAGTGCCTGCAAACACAAGGCTATGTCCTGCGCATTTCTGGCGAATACACTGCATCGATCGAGAAGCTGGATGCTGCATTGAAGGTGTTCGAGAAGACAGGTTCATGTGAGGGGATGGCGCAATGCCTGGAGAACATGGGGCACATGCTGAGAGCCAATGGAAAATACGAAGATGCAAGGAAGAAGACCAATGAAGCATATGAACTATACTCGGGATTAGGGAACAAGGCGGGCAAGGCAGAGTGCTTGCTCAACCTCGCATACGTGTATATTGTAACAATAAGTACTCAGTTCTTCAGTAGAAGCAACTGACATTACCTGTAACAATAAGTACTAAGGTAGAATTAGTACTACGAACAGGTGTGTGTATAGAGTAATAAAGCTCACCTCAGTTCTTCAGTAGAAGCAACTGAGGTTCAAGGAAATACGACGGCAGGAAAAATAGTAACATGATTATGTAAGCAGAAACGTCGTGTCAAACCAAGTATATATTGCAACACTCCCCCTCAAACACGCTGCAGTCCGAGGGCAGCTGCAAAGTGTTTGACTTTGAGGCTCGGGAGAGGCTTAGTAAGCGTATCAGCAATCATGTCGCCTGTAGGGCAATAAACTAAAGAAACGGAGCCTTCGTCAATAACGAAACGAATAAAATGGTAACGGATATCTATATGTTTGGTTCGAGCATGATATGCTCCATCTTTCGCAAGTGCAATTGCGGATTGGTTGTCGCAGTGTAACGTAGTCGGAAATACAAGCGGCCGGAAGGTTTCTTGCAGGAAACGTCGTAGCCATATGGCTTCTTTCGCAGCATGCGTAGCGGCAACGTATTCTGCCTCGGTCGTAGATAGAGTGACTAGTTCTTGCTTTTTCGAGGCCCATGACACCGCACCACCATCTAAAATGAATGCATAGCCCGAAACGGCATGACGGTGCTCTTGACTGGAGCCGTCTGCGTCCGTATAGCCTCGTAGTCCATCTGTAGTACCTCCGTAAGTCAGCGCCAGGTCTTTCGTACCCGCCAGGTAGCGGAATATTCGTTTTACGGCTTCCCAGTGAGCTATACCCGGATTTGAGCTAAATTGGGCAACGGTCGCGACTGCGAATGCAATGTCTGGGCGTGTTCCAACTGCAACATGCATTAACGACCCTACGGCTTCACGGTACGGTATGTGCTTCATGCGGGATGCCTCGGCAAGCGTCTTCGGACTCTGCGAGGCCGAGAGGTGAGCCGTCGTCTCCATTGGCGTAGCAGCAGGTCGAAGATCTGTAAAATTATACTTCGCTAGGATACCTTCTATGTATTTCTCCTGCGAGAGTGAGATCGTGTGGGCAAGACGATTGCGAGTGACTTTCATTCCGAGTAATGATGCAATAGGGCCTAGATCCGAGAGCTTGTATTTTGAAGCTATAGCATGCTTAAAATTCCGAATGCGATCAGGATTATTTCCGGTGACTGTGCAGTCATCAACATGAGCTGCAAGTAGTAGGATATCCGATCCGTCGTGCATGAAAAATACTCCCCAGTCAGCTTCAGAGCGCTTTAGGCCGAGCTCGTGCAGTGCTTTACACAGTTCGTTGTACCACTTCAAAGCACCCTGTTTCGAGCCGTACAGAGCGACATGGAGACGTGCGACGGGATGCTTGATGCTTGGGTTGGTATAATAGAGACCCTGGGGTAGCTGCATGTAAATTGCTTCGTCCTCGTCCAATTTTCCATTGAGAAATGCACTTTGGAAGTCAAAAACATCGACGTCCCAATCGTTGCGTGCAGCAACAGCTAGGATGGTTCTAAGCGAGGCGAGGCGAGCGACGGGGGCATAGGTATCGTAGTAGTCGACACCATGAACTTGTGAGTACCCTTTTGCGACCAATCGTGCCTTGTACTTGTCTATCTCGCCGTCTGCGTTTCTTTTGATTCGGAATACCCATTTACAGCCTACAACGTTTATGCCTTGAGGTTTCTCGACAATAGACCACGTTCGTGCATTTTCGAGTGCTTTGAGTTCCTTCTGCATAGCCTCATCCCACTTTGACCAATCAGACCGTGCACGGGCTTCCTCGACCGTTTCAGGGTCAGTCCCTTCTATCTCCACAGCACTGGTAACCATCGCAAAAACTTCCACATCGTCTTCGTCCATCTCTCCTTTCTCCCCCATCATCCCCAACTCTACTGCGAGGTTTCCGGTGGGTTTTGAGCTTGTCTGGACACCACGGGGCAGTGTTGATGACCTGGTACGACCATCATAGGTTCCTTCTCCATCTCGTAGGCGCTTCACATAGGCTGACTCAACTCTGAGCCTTCCAGTTCGTCGTGGAGGGGCTGGAACTTCGAATTGCGAGCCTAAATGGTCCACAGTGGGCTGGGGTGTCGTAGGTGGTTCATTTGGTTGCTTAGTGCTCTGCTCGACATCTTGCATAGACGATTGGCTGCTTGGCGCTACCAGGCCATTATTTGTTGCATTCCCTCGCTCCCCCTCGAGCGGTGCACTAAGTGGGACTTCAACTTCTGCTGTGTCAAACTTGATGCTTCGCTCAACTCCGACCCGTCTTGTATCCTCGTAATAGATTCTGTGACCGTTGCTGTCCTTGTCATAGCCCACCCATCTTCCATCCTTAGCCCGCATGTCTAGCTTTGATCCATCCGTTGTATGTACCTTGACTCGGCTGCCCCATACTGGTAGGTTTGACAGTTCTGGTTTTGATTTGTATAGCATTTCATATGGGGTTTTGGCGCCAAGTGCACGAGTTGATGTACGGTTTTTCAGCCAGACTGCATGTGCTATTGCTTCTCCCCACAGAGACTTCGGCAGCCCAGTTGCATGTAGCATGGCCCGCACTCGTTCAATGAGTGTTCTGTTGAGTCGTTCAGCCACTCCGTTATGCTCTGGAGTATCATGCACTGTAAGCTTTCGTTCTGTGCCTTTAGATGTGAGGTGCCGACTGAATTCGTCACTTAGGTATTCCCCCCCGCGATCGGATCGCAAGCACTTGATCCGGACATCGAATTGAGTCTCGAGCCAGGCTTCATAGCGGTGATATGCATCTAGGGTTCCATCCTTAGATTTGAGGAGAAAGAGGTTCGTGTAGCGGGTATGATCGTCTGTGAAGGATACGAAGTATTGGCTTTTGCCATTTGTCTGGATGGGTGATGGTCCCCATAAGTCGGTGTGTACCTCTTGTCCAACTTTGTCTTGACGTGGGGGGTCACGAATCTTTCCGATAGGCTTTCGAGTAGCCTTAGCATAGTCACAGGAGTCGCATGATCCCATAGTGGGGAACGTGGGATCTAGGGTTATTCCAGCAATTGTTCCATCTCGTAGCATCTGACGGATTGCTTCAGGAGCAAGGTGGCCAAGCCGTATATGAATCTCTTCCATTGTGAGAGGTTCCTTAGCACTTGCTATGCCAGCTAGGAGTTTCTTCGAGGCACAGACGGTGTAGAGTCCCCTTGTAAGTGGTACTTCGCCAATCTTTTTCTTCTTTGAATTATATATCTGGCAGCGCGAGTCACGGAAAAGTGCTGCATAGCCGGCCTGGTCAAGGTGGCTTATTGATATGAGTGTTACCCCCATGCGAGGGGCATATAAAACATCTTTTAGCAGCACGCGGCTGTGTGCCTTGCCATTTGGGAGGTAGATATACATGTCGCCTTTTCCAACAGCATCAAAGGTTCGTTTGTCGGCTGTGGTGATGGGCTTTGGTGGGATCGGGTTGTAGGTGACGAACTTTTCTCGATATGAAGACATGTGGCGTGATGCACCAGAGTCATAGAGCTCCACTTGCACACCTGCCCGTGCTCCTTCATTTGCGAGGAGTGCCGATGTGTAGGTGGTAGAATACACCTCGTCTTCCCTGTTCTCCATGACTCCGCATAGGTCAGGTAAATCTTCTTCGTCCACTTCGGACAGCCAGTCTGACTGTTCATCCCATCCTTCAGTGCATGCGAGCCAGACCCCATCCGGTTCGCCATCCCCATCACTGTTGTTTTGTGCAGCTGCAGCGTGCTCGCACTTGGATTTGGATTTGTCATCCTTTCCCTTGCCATCTTTTGAGGTTTCTGAGCCCTTTTCTCCGCTTCGACATTCTTTGCTTTTATGCCCTCGCTTTCCACATTTATAACAGTTCCCTTTAAACTTGATTTTAGACTTTCCTGGTCCACCCGCTGAGTAAGCTGCATCGTCGGCATTGTCATTGCCAGAGCCTTTCTTTGACTTTGATGCCCGGCGGTCATAGTCATCGAGTATAGCCTCCATGAGTACTGCAGAGGTAAGCTTCATACCCGTGATTTTTGCTGATCCAGTGATAGAGCTAATGGCAGAGTCATAGGATGTCGGGAGGGAGGTCATGATGGTGGCCATGAAATTCTCATCAGAGGGGGCTTGGTCCATGGCTGCGAGTTGTTCGTAGAGTGCTCGGAGTTTGTCAAAGTGTTCACGAACATTGCCTTTGTCTGAGCACTTTGTGGTCTGTAGTCTGCGGAGTATTTCGACTGCGACCACCTGTGAACGCTTTTCGAAGAGGGCTGCGAGTTTGTCGAACATCTCCTTTGCAGTTGGGAGTCGTTTGACCTGCATAAATAGGCTTTCGGGGATTGTAGCAGCTATGTGCTGCCGTACATTGGCATCGTTCATGGTCCATTCCTTTACTGCAACTTTGTATGCTTCGACTTCCCGTACTTCATCTGCTGTTTTAGGTGACCATTTGTCTCCTCGTCCCGTTAGACTTTTTGGGTCCACTGGCTTGGTCTCAGTTCCATCCAGGTAGCTGAGCAGCCCTCGGGCGGTGACACATAGTAGGAGCCGATCCTTGTAGTTAACCCAATTTTCGCCATCTGCTGCGAGTTTAGGTAGACGGTTTAATATCTTGTCGTCAGAGCTGGACATGGTTGTTAAAATGCACGGAGTTGTTCTACTGGGTTTGGCTAATGAGCGGGGCTCATAACCTGTAACAATAAGTACTCAGTTCTTCAGTAGAAGCAACTGACATTACCTGTAACAATAAGTACTAAGGTAGAATTAGTACTACGAACAGGTGTGTGTATAGAGTAATAAAGCTCACCTCAGTTCTTCAGTAGAAGCAACTGAGGTTCAAGGAAATATGACGGCAGGAAAAATAGTAACATGATTATGTAAGCAGAAACGTCGTGTCAAACCAAGTATATATTGCAACATATATGGCCATGGCCGACCTCAAGACCAGTGCGCAGCTCCTGACAGATGGGAAGGAGCTTTTCAAACAGCTTGAAGATCAACAGGGCACTGCAAAGTGTATTCGCAGCCTTGGGGATGTATGCACAGGACAGGGAGAGTACCACAAAGCTGCTAATTACTGTGAGGAATCGTTCAACACCTGCGAGAAGCTCCAGTACCGGCTGGGAATGGCCTTGGCACTGCGGAGTTGGGGCAGAGCTTTGCTCGAACTAGACCAGCTAACCTTAGCTCGGGAGAAATTGGAGAGAGCATATACTGAGTTCAACGACCTCCATGATAAATTAGGAATGGCACACACCAATGCTCATATGGCCAAAGTTTTGCTACGGCAGAACAGGTGGAAAGAAGCAAAAGAGCGAGTTGATGCTGCTGTGGTTGTGTACAAGAGTATGTCTTGTGAATATGGACTTAGAGATTGTCAGATTTTACTTGCAAAGCTTGGAAGGTTACACCACTGCCAGCTCCCATGTTGGCTGTCCCCATATATGCATGATATGCCCCTTTCTTCCATTCTCTTCTATTTCTATTTCTTACTTGTCTTCACCTTTGTCTGTTCACTGCTAGCTCTTTACCACTACAGTGTCCATGGCCACATGCCACATCACATGTAGCTGGTGGCATACTATATTTCCTGTCCTCTGACAATGTGTCTTTGCTTTCTCTGTGGTCAGTGTTCCTGTTGTTATCTTATTTCTTACCTGCTCTGTAGGAGTAACACTTATAACCAAGAGGCTATTCTCAGTCACCCCTATGAACTGATGTAGAGCACAAGGAAAGAGTTGATGTGCAGAGAGCACAAATGAACTTGATTGGAGTGTACTACAACAAGAGAGACCAGTATTCATACTACAGTACAAGAGTATGTGTACTGCTAGAAAGACAAAGAACATTATAGAACAAACCAAACAAGTGGGAGACAAACACTATCAGCTGCATTGTAACATGCTGAGTCAATGCAGTAACAGATAACTAAGGTAAGCATCTATGTGAGCATCTGTGTAACCCTAACAAAGAGTTGTTGGAGTTTTGTGGTTCTACCCCTTTCCTCTATGTCTTAGTCATTGCACAGCCTTACACAATACCTTTCCACCACTCAGGTTGAACATTCTTCCTTCATCGCACCTCAGACTTGTTGACTAGAAGTCTGAGGTAAATTCCTTTCATTGTACAGTTTCTTACATTACTGAATGACTTGTAGTCTCCCTCTCACAGGTTAGAGTACTACAATATCAGACTTGTTGACTAGAAGTCTGAGTCTCCTTCTCACAGGAAAAACCTAAGTCCGACAGCCAACTTCTAAGAGGTTATGAGCCCCAAGCTCTAACATACTCAAATTATATTTGAACAAGTGGTACCACTAGCTACAAGATATGTCTTCAACATCTGCCTCCAAGGCTGGACCCACTCTGCCTCCTATGAAGGCAGGGACAACCCTGAGTGCAAGCACATCGGCAGCTGGAAGTGCTAAGATCTCTCAAGGATCTAGTAGGCTCTATGACATAGCAGCTCTCACAGATGATGGTTCAAACTATCAAATGTGGAAATTTTGAATGGAGAAAGTCTTGTCAGTTCGAGGACTCTGGAACGTCATTGCTGGTTCCAAGACACAAGCTCCGAACCCTACCTCCCACCCGGATGAACATGAAGAATGGCTTGTAAAGGACAGAGAGGCCTGTGTGCAGATAACGCTCACATTGAAGGATGAGCTACTGAGTGGTGTCATGTATGTGACAACTGCTGTGGAAACCTGGAAAAAACTGAAAGAGTGGTATGAGGGTAAAGGAAAGCAAACAATTGCTTACATTATTGGCAAGCTATTCCAGGGAACACTTGCAGATGACCAACCCATGGAAACCCAACTGAATGCTATGCATCAGAAATCCCACATACTTGCATCACTTGGTCAACCACTCGATGACTCTCTTGTGGCAATTGCCATGGTCATATCTCTTCCGCAATCATACTCCACCCTCTGTACTATCCTGATGGCATCAGATGACAAGCTCTCCGTAGACACCGTCAAAGCCCAAGTCTTAGTTGAGGAAAAGACTCAACAGTTGGCAAAGTCTCAATTGGCACTGACTGCCAAGATGACTGCCAACAAAAAGTCTAAACAAACTGACAAGAAGAAAAAGAAGAAGCAGTGTACTTACAAACCCTGTGGAAAAAATGGGCATACAGAGAATGAGTGTTATAAGAAGAAAGCAGATGAAGCAGCCAAGACTCCCTCGCAGTCAACCTCGCAGAATGACAAGCCTAAGGAGAAGGGCAAACTGTCAGCCAAAATTGTACAGGTCGAAGACGAAGATGATACCTCCCTCCAACTCTTCATGGCATGTACATGTTCTGGTACAGGTGCATCGGAATGGGTCATCAACTCTGGTGCCTCAGCCCATATGTGCTGCCAATGCATGTGGTTCATTTCCTTCAAAAGGTTATACCCAATGCAGCCAGTCATTATTGGTGACAGTAGATCAATCCTAGCCACCAGAAAGGGCAGAATTGAGGTAGCTATGCACCTTGACAATGGCAAGTCAACCCCTTCTATTCTATGGGACATGTACTATGTACTGGATCTTGACACAAATTTGCTGTCAGTACCGGCCTTAGCTTCAAGAGGGCTGCAGGTTACCTTTGGTGAACGAGGGTGCCAGGTCCTTGCTGGAGACAAAGTCGTAGCTCTAGCAACCAAATGGAAATCCTTATACATCCTAGAGGCAAGCATCATGTCTGGCAGTCACTCTGCATACATATCGAATGCACCAGAAGCACTTGACTCTTCAATACCACTGTCAGCTCTCACCACCCGCACCACCATGTCTAGGGCTACACTCGAGGTCTGGCATCATTGGCTTGGACATGCCAACATAAAAAATGTCCTTAAACTCAAGGAGAAGGACATGGTTACTGGGATGGAACTGACTGGCCCTAAGGACCATGATGCGTCTATCTGCAAAGCCTGTCTAAAAGGGAAGCAACACCGCAAACCCATAATGATGAAGTCAGATGTGCAAAATCCAAGCATCCTCCATAGAACTTACTCGGACGTGTGTGGACCCATGGAAACTACAGCATGAACTGGTCACCAGTATTTTGTCATGTACATCGATGGACATTCTCATCACCTAGTTGTTTGGTTGGCCAAATCAAAGGACGAAGTATTTGGATTTACCAAAGAGTACTTTGCCTGTGCAGAAGCTGAAACCAGATGCAAGCCAAACTACCTCCATAGTGATGGTGGTGGTGAATATAGCTTGAAGGAATTTGAAGCCTATCTGAAGACTAAGGGGATACATCATGAAAAGATGAATGCATACACACCTCAGGAGAATGGTGTTGTGGAGAGGATGAACCAAACACTCGTTGAGTGTGCTCGTGCAATGCTCAATGATGCTGGACTACCCAACAAGTTCTGGGGGGATGCAGTACTACATGTGGCCTACATCATAAACCCCCTCCCTATGAAGGCACTTGGCCAAAATTTTACCCCCTATGAGTCCTACACTGGCAACAAACCTTTGGTCGCCCATCTCTGAGTCTTCAGCTGCACTGCACATGCACACATCCCTGAAGAAAAACATCATAAGCTAGATGTCAAGTCCCTCGAGTGCACCTTTCTAGGGTACTCTGCAAGTAAAAGTGCCTACATCTGCATTCATCACCCTACTGGTCAAATTGTGGAAACACATGATGTTGTATTTGATGAAGGGAAGGGAAGTGGACTGGAACAAGTTGAAATCGACCTGGTAACCAAGGAAACAGACCTACGAGTGCCAGCTACCAATGAGAAAGATGCTCGAGAACAAACTCACCTGCCTGCAAGCAAAATGGCACCAGATCTCTCTGATAAGAGCTCTGATGGGGGAGATAGTGAAAGGGGAGATTGGGAGACCCTAAACGAACCCCAAGAGAGCCAAGACGACATGCTGATTGCAACCAATCAAAGCCATTCATCCTCCAAGTCCACAAGGCCACCAAAGGCTGAAAAAATCGATTCTGAGCCAATGCAGAGACAAGCAAATCAATCTACACACCTAGAACACTCCCAGCGACCCTCCCGCATGCCTACACATCGAAACGACACAGCTGCAAGGCCACCTGGACCTTATCCGGTTCCCATTCCACCACCAGCAGTCAGAAGATCTGCTCAACTGAGGCAAGAGCCAGTACCTGATGATGACCAATGTTATTTCATCAATGCATACCAGCCATCAACCCTATCTACCAAGAGGGCTGTAAACAAGAGGTTAGAGAGGATGTGAGAGGCAGAGGAAGCGGCCACAGAGCATGAGGAAGTGTTGAGCCAGAGCAGAGATGAGCACAGTCAGCCACAACAAGTACATACTGCTTACCAAGCAAGCACAGCATGCAACAACGAGCCAAACACGTTCGCAGAGGCAATGCATTGCTCAGACACTGACAGTTGGTATGCAGCAATGGCCGATGAATTGTCGAACTTTGCGAAGATTGGCCTGTACAAGGAGGTTCCATGCCCACATGACTGGAAGGTCATAGACTCAAAATGGGTGTACAAGATCAAACGAGGACCAAATGGTGATGTCGAAAAGTACAAGGCTCGTCTGGTAGCAAAGGGCTTCACCCAAGTCTATGGTGTTGACTATACAGAGACCTTTGCACCAGTAGCTAAGTTCTCCACCATCCATTTTCTACTCACACTCACAGCTCAGCATGATCTTGAGATCCATCAGATGGATGTCAAGTCTGCTTTTCTGAATGGTAAACTTGAGGAGGAAATCTACCTATGGCCTCCCCCTGGGTTCCAAAACTCGAACAATTCTGTATGGCACCTCTATTGTGCACTGTATGGACTCAACCAAGCTCCAAAAGCTTGGTATACCAGACTCAGGGAAGTATTTGAGTCTCTTGGATTCACCTGCAGCTATGCTGACCACAGCCTGTTCTTCAAGGTTGAAGACGGGACCCTTATCATTGTCGCTGTATATGTAGATGACAAACTTATCCTTTCAAAGAGCTGTGAGGCTATTGACCAGCTTAAAAAGCAGTTATCTGCAGAGTATGATCTATCAGACTTGGGTGAGGCATGCTGGATCCTCAGTATGGAGATTATTTGAGACAGGGACAAAGGTACTATCGAGCTATCACAGAGATGCTACATTGAGATTATTCTCAAATGTATGGGCATGCAGGATGGCCATACTGTTGCCACCCCAATCAAGCTGAATCTCAAGCTCAAAAAGCTTGATTCTCTGGAGTGTGACCTCAAGTCATATCAAAGTGGGCTTGGTGCCCTGATGTATGCCATGTTGGCCATGCATCCTGATCTTGCTTTTGCAGTGGGTGTTCTAAGCAGACATGCTGCCTCCCCTGGTGACCATCATCTCTCAGCACTGAAGCGAGTATATCACTATCTTCAAAAAACAGTCAATGCTCATCTCTTGTACTCGAAGTCCTCCCCAGGCTCACTGATTGGGTTTATGGATGTGGACTGGGCTGCAGATATAAATGACCATCGTTCGGTTACTGGCTATGTATTTTTACTGTCCAGCAGAGCAGTAAGCTGGTCTTCTAAAAAGCAGACATCTGTAGCCTTGTCAAGTACTGAGGCTGAGTATATGGCCATATCTGCTGCTACAAAGGAACTCATCTGGCTCTGCACACTCTCTCGTGAATTGGATGCACACAAAATCACACTCCCCACTCCCCTATTTGTCGACAACCAATCAGTGATTGCACTAACTGGTAACACCATGTTCCACGATCATACAAAACATATCTCTATTCAACATCACTTTGTTTGGGAGAAAATAGAGGATGGTGAGCTCGTCATAAAGTATGTGTCCACTACAGAGCAGGTGGCAGATGTCCTCACAAAGGGTCTCTCTTGAGACAAACATTTTCTTTTTTCTGACAGTATGGGACTTATCATCTAAGGCTTAGTTTGCTGAGTGGGCATGTTGGAGTTTTGTGGTTCTACCCCTTTCCTCTATGTCTTAGTCGTCGCACAGCCTTACATAATACCTTTCTGCCACTCAGGTTGAACATTCTTCCTTCATCACACCTCAGACTTGTTGACTAGAAGTCTGAGGTAAATTCCTTTCATTGTATGGTTTCTTACATTACTGAATGACTTGTAGTCTCCCTCTCACAGGTTAGAGTACTACAATATCAGACTTGTTGACTAGAAGTCTGAGTCTCCCTCTCACAGGAAAAACCTAAGTCCAACAGCCAACTTCTAAGAAGAGTGACTAATTATGGTAGACTAAGATACCATTCATAGTGAAAAAATGCAGACCATTACACTATTCCCTCCTATGGCTCAACTTCCAGGCAAGACCAGATAGGCTGCACAGCAGTTAAAGGGCTGGTACAGTACACTACCTCATAATGTATTACATAATAATGCATAAATCAGCTAATGCAAGGGTTTTTGTGTGACCAAGGTTGGGTCCCCCTTACAATGGCTCGCATATGCATAATGCAAAATGCATGCCACTGTGCTTCACTTTATGCATTAGAGCTTGTATGGAAAGCATAGTTTGCCTGAAGTTTACAAACTGCAGGGCTTGGTCTTGTTTGACATGGTGGTGGAATATTCTGGGTCAATTCATTGGAGATTGAAATATGGTTGACTCTCAATGACATTATGTCCTCCCCTCCCCATCTCTCCTATGCTGATACTTGACAGGAACACATCTGGTGAATACTAGTTGAACTCTACCACATCTTAGAGTCAAATGCCACAGCACTGATGGTGACAGAGGATCCTGGAGCAGCTACTGAGCCAAAGTGTGCTGACTGGACCCCTGAGGAAGTTGATGCACTTGTGTGCTACTTACATGAACACCATGTGGAACGAGGCAATACTGGGAGCTTTTGTCAATCTACATATGCCAATGCTGCTGATCATATTTGCCCACTGCTCATCTCTGGAAAGGTAAAGGATCACAAGAATATCTCAATCAAATGGGGTGTGGTAAGTTGTCTTATCTCTCCCTTTCCAGTTTGTCTTACTGATGTCCAACATAGCTCAAGCAAACCTACAATGCAATCATGACTTATCACAGAAAATCAGGTGAACATTGGGACAGTGAACATGGGGCAAACATCAGTGGGGCACTTGCAGCAGAGACTTGGAGCAAATATGTTGCTGTGAAGGTACGTATCCATATCAATGGACGATATGATTTTCTGAAGCTCACTCAGGCAAATATGCAAATGAAGCCTTTCCATAACAAGGGCTGGGAGTATCTGGAGTTTATGGAGGACATTTTTCCACAGGGGGGTGCCACTGGTGCCCACACCTTTCATGCTGGGGCATCAAACCCTGTCTTCACTACAAATACTGATGGTAGCAGCATTTCTGGAACTACTGCCACCCCTGTTGCATCTGTCAGTGATTGTGGTGATTCTATTCCCATCTCCATCATGCCTGTTACTCTAGCTCTCATTGCTGATCCTCCTGCTTCTGACCCTCCCACTTCCAACCCTCCTGCTACCACTTCAGGTGGAAAGTGATCATTCAATGCAATGTCTGCTGATGTTATGGATACAGCACCCCCTTCCCTCTTTTCAAACAACCTTCCCCCAGCAACTACAATGTCATCCATTCCCAAGACCAAGCGCAGTCGAACATTGCTGAGCAAGGCCAAGGCCAATCCTCCTGTGAACTCTCAAACCATTGCAGTTGTTGTGGTTGAAAACACCATCTGGCACTTGGGGGACCAGCTCTTGACCATGTTCATGGATCCCCTTGTCACCATCCAGACTGTCACTCAGTTATTGTACAAGGATGCAGACTTTCTGGCTCACCATCATGCGTTTATGATGTGCCAATTCACAGCCAATTCCAACTGTGCCACCATCTTTATTTCACTACCCGATGATGAGGCATGGTGTGCATATGCTGCAGATATGTATACCAACTCAAACAAAGCAGTGGTGCCAGTGAGCAGTGGGTCTGGAAATATTTTTGCATTGTAATGTCATCTTGCACTGTTCCACTCATTGTCATTTTGTGTTGTTCTGTGTTGCTTCATGTAGCCAAAAAAACATGTATGTGTAGTACATATACGATGTATTGCACCTGGCTACTATCACATTTGGGTGTGCTTCAAGTAACTGCATCGATAAAACCACTTCAAAATTGTGTAGGGTGCAAGGACAAGACGAATACTACACAGTTTGAATGGCTACAACGTACTTGTGACCTCCTCTTTGAAAAAATCTGATCCTGAGTCTGATTCTATACTTCTCTGCACTTGTTCCACTAAGATAGCCTGATAGTCACTCCACATTGCGACTGCGATATCATCCCACAGCCTGCTGGCAGCAAGATCATCCACTTGTGTAGCACTGCCAGCAGCCACCTGAGGACTGACTGGAGTGCCTGGCCACAACTGGTGCTCATCTTCGTCATCAGTATCAAGTGTGATGTCACTCTTGTCTTCCTCATTCTCATCACAGCTGTAAATGAAATTGTGCAATGCACATAGTGCTGCAGGGATGTGCACTTGCACGTTGATGTCATACTCCGGGGCCAGGAGGAGTATTTGGAACTGGTGCTTCAAAATGCCGAAGATTCTTTCTATAATGTTCTGCATGGATGCATGCCATAGGTTAAATAATTCCTCTTTGGTTGTGGGTCTGTGAAAATCAAATAAAAATGATGGAAAGATAAAGAAAGATGTAGTCTTACCATGTGTTGGCATGGCCCCACTCTGCAAGATGATATCAGACACCGTGATAGGGGACAAGTAACTCATGATGAGAAGGGTAGCCAGTGTTGGCAAGAAGATACTTTCTGGGGGGGATTCAAAGATTGGTAGATATTGCATCACCATAGACATGGGCATTGGTTGCAGACCCTTCCCACCCTGTTAGTGCATAAATGAACTTCAGACCAAAGTCACAGATGAAAAGACCGTTCTGCGAAAGAAATCCTTTGCAATTGTGGTAGTTCAAATGAATGATTGCTGGGGGGGATACAGGGATATGACATCCATCTATGGCACCAATAGCATTCCAGAAATATGGCCAGAACTTGGGGTTGCATTGTATTTTTGGATGGACTGATTCATCATCCAGAAACTGCACATGGGTGGAATAGAATGGCTGATCAGAAAATATAAAAAGCATCTTCTTGAAGTAGCTGTTCACAAATAAGGTCAAATATCATACAACTTTCATATGAACTCACCGAGATATTGTGTCATTTGAACACTGAAAGTGTTCCACCACATGCCTGCTGGTCAGGCCAGTCACACATGTGTACAAGAATATCGAGAGTTGTTCTTCCAAGGTGACAAACTTGGAGTCGCAGTGACCCATGGCTTGTAGCTCCCTGATGAGCTGAATGAAGTCCTCCTTGTACATACCAAGTTCGCAGTGGATATGTCCAGGATGACCACTGAGCCCACATTTCACTGGAGAGCCTGGATGTGTGGTATGGTGTTGGTTCACTACGAATCCCTGAGTCAAGAAGCTCGGCCAACAAGGCCAGGAGCACCTGGAGCAGTGTGAAGATCTGCTGTAGAAGGAGTCAGCACACACCATAATACTGATCGGGTGGCATATGTGAACGGGGTTCAATGTTCAATCTCCAACATACATGATCGTGAGGTTGTGCACAGCTCACAAACAAGACCAAGCCCTGCAGTTTGTAAACTTTGGGCAAACTATGCTTTCTGTATGAGCTCTTATGAGCTGCCAGAATAGCTAAGCACATTGTGTTTTGATAGTATAAGTAGGGTCTATGAGGGGTGGGATGATGTCTCACCTTACCAACAATGCTGGAAATCTTGAAAAGAAAACCACATAACCCCCTGAAAAACCTCCCACCAGCAAAACAGCACAACACAGGGGTAAAAGATGCTCCACATACATCTGCTCAGCTTCCGACAACCTCCTCATGCCAAAACCTCACTCTCTCCAACTGGATGACTGTCTACTCCTATGTGGACTCACATCCCAACACTTCTCAGATTGATATTGTTTGGCACTTCAGTTCTCTTGCCACTGGGGCACTTCTCTTTGACCAGTCCACACTGTCATGGCAATTATGAGATTGTCCTAAAATGGAAGCTTGCATTGACAGCAACCCTGTCACACTCTCATCAAAGAGACCATGGGGGGTAACATGACCTGACATAGAATGAGCACTGTATTTATGGGTTCTACACATGGAAAATGTCAAGTTTGGGTCTACTCCAATGATCTCTGATGCTCACAGAGGCCAGGGGATGTGTAAGAAGCTAGGCTGATGTTGACTGATGACTGGCCGATGAAGGCCAATGGACAGCGACATTGGCTGGAGGGTGGCTGAGAGTCACGATGGTGGTGCAGGAGAGGGTGTTGGGTTCAGCTCATGTGCTGCCCCCTTGTACGAGCCCAGCCCAGATGGGGAGGAGTTGGTATTAAGCCAACAACAGAGGAGGAGGCTGGTTGAAGACCGCAGAGGAGGGAACTAAGTTGATATTCATACTGAAGAGACACCACTGAGTGCAGTGTGCTTATATACAGTGGTTGTGCCATCAAGGTGGTACAGTATTGGAATGATGGAACTAACATATGGAGTACAGTAAAATTTCAAGGGACAGAAATGTCAGAAAACTTCAGTCAGGGTATGAGCACAGAAGATGGAGGTGAGGGACAGGACAAAGAAAAAGTAATAGTGCAGAATGGAGTGTCTTTGGAGTGCCCACCAATAACCAATCAGACAATAGGCCGAAAGCCTAAACAGGAAGCAACCCTGCACCATACCATGCAGTGCAGCAGCTGTGCCATACCTGGACCAGACCATCAACCCAAAAGGAAGGTGACCCCTAAACCAAGGGGGAGTGTCACCTGACCACGAGGCACTGGTCACATGGTACTGCCAACAGAGACCGATGGGGTCCAACAGAGAATGGGGTGGGAACATGCCATATGGGTGCTAGAGTGAACAGACAGGTGTGGAGCAGAGCAGAGAGGGGCTGGTGGTACAGGACAGAGGCATGGGCATGACAGAAAATAAGGGTGAGATAGTTACAGGCCCCATGTTACAAGAGAAGCACAGTAGGTTCAAGGAGGAATTTCATGTTCCCAAAGAGGAAAGGCTTTCTGGAGAAGGGTGGCTACACTCATTCTGCAAGACTTACAAGATTCAGGAGCATCAGCAGCATGGGGAGGCTGGTTTAATTGACCTGGAAGCAGTTGAGACTGAGTGACAATGGTACCAAAAAATTCTGGCAAGATTTGCACCACAAGATTGCTTTAATTTTGATGAAACAGCATTGTTCCCTTAGTACAAAGCCATTCCTAATTATGATTGCATCTGATACCTGACCTGATCAGTGCTCCACCTGATTGTGGTTTGGCCACTTGCCAACTCAGTGGAAAAAAGAAAGAAAAATTCTGTATTACTGTTGGACTTGCATGCAATGCTGATGGAAGTGAAAAACTTGAGCCAATTTTTATTGGTAAATCATCAAAACCTTGGTGCTTCAAAAAGCAGACACCAGGGCAATGTGGCTTTTATTATTGGAACAATGAAAAGGCATGGATGACATCAACCATATTTGAAGAGTGTGTTTCTCATCCTTGTCCTACCAGTTGTGTAACCCATTGATTTGTCATTGCAGATGGCTTAAGAAGCTTGATCTCCACATGAAGCATGAGCGACAAGAAATATGCCTCTTCATTGATAATTTTAATGGACACAAGGTCTCTTATGAGCCTTCCAATGTCTCAGTTGAATTTTTTGAGCCCAATATGACATCCTTTGTTCAGCCATGTGATGCTGGCATAATCCATTGTTTCAAGGCTTTATATCATCATAATTTTTGTGCTCGAGCAGTTGATCTGGATGCAGCTGGTGAGCACAACATTTACAAACTCAGCTTACTTGAGGGGATGACTATGGTGAAGGCTGCTTGGGAGGCTGTGTCAGCTGAAACAATCCAACATTGCTGGAACCATACCAAAATTCAGCTGTACATATGGACTACTACAGATAGCAATGACTCAGTATGCTAACACCTCACCATGTCACAGTGATAACTCGAAGTCATTCTGTCCAGCTCACATGGATCCTGTTGTGTGGGACTTCATTCATCAATATGCCACTGGTACAATGACACTGCCAAGTGTAGAAAGCAGCTTACATGCTCATCTTCATGATCAGTATGTTGATAGTGACTGGCAACCTGCACTGAAGGCCATTATGGAATCTGAAGATGATGACATGGCACTTGATGCCATTTCAGCTCTCCACACTGCAAGCATTTCACAATTTTTCTTGCCAAAATATGTTGAAAAAATGGAAAGAAGAGATACTCTTTTATTTGGGCTGTGTTCACATAAAAAATGCAAATATAATATTTTGTTTTCTTTGTCTTTTCTGTGCAAAAAAATGAATTGATGGTAGTGCTGATTAGCTTCTATGCTAATGGGTATTACCATCAATCAATGTTTTGTGGAAAGTCATGCAAAGAAAAGAAAATATTATTTTCTCTTTGAAAACAGCTGTCAAAAAAGAGTATCACTTTCTTCAATTTTTTCAGCATGTTTTCTGAAGAATAATTGTGAAATGCTTGCAGTGCCATACAGCTGCATTGTCATGCTCTGGGATTAAAATCCGTATTCCCATGCTTGTGCCAGTGGCTTCAGAACTCATGCAGAAGCCAAACCAACTGGCCTCAGTGGAATCAGAGATGATGGAGTCTGTCTGACACTTAAAGGAACAGAACTGTATCTTTGGCAAGCTTCCATCTGTTGATGAACTAGTGGAGCCACCTGAAGAAAGAGAACTTCCAGAGCCAATACTGGATGGGAGTATCTGTTGGAGTAAACAACCAGTGTGCTGTAGCATAGCCACCAGATTACATAAGTGCGTAGCACGCACTTACATTTTTCATAGTACTGTAGTTTCTACTCAGTGACTACTAAGTGTCCTACAGATTCCTACAGATTTTATCAGGTTATGAGCCCTGCCTAGTGGCGGAATCTGGAGATACAAAATGGGCAGTTCAGCTGTGCCAACACTCACACTTGATGGAAGGAATTGGAAGGTCTACCGGGCAAGCTTACTTGAAGCTGCAGCCACAAAAGGCTGGTTGGGTATTCTCTCAGGCCAGGAAACAAACAATGAAAGTTTATGATGGGAGGGCAAGGATGCTCAATTAAAAATGCTGTTTTACCAGACAGTACCAATCCTGCTCATACTCAAGATTTGAAATCTCAGGATGTCACATGAGATGTTCGACTACCTAGCAACAAAATTTCGAGACCCTACCCCAATCTCCATACCTACCAAGAAGCCTATTGAGGCACTGAATGATGACAAGATGTGAGAATTGTGCATGAAGCCTAATGAGTTGTCAGTGGAGCCACCAAGTGAGGAGAGGCTCAAGGATGGACTTACTGAGGCAAGAAGTGAAGGTGAAGCTGAGGCTGCAGTAGGAGCAGCCCAGCAGACTCCATCACGAAGCATTGAGTTCAAAGAATACATACCTGAAGTGCCAAGCAACTTGTGTGTGGCATGGAACGAGCTGTGTTATGCCGCGAGTCTGGTAGATACCTAATAAAGGTATCGGAGTCGAGATGGCACAATAAAGACGGTGGCCGACTTCGTGAAGCACCAAAGTAATGGTGTAGAAGGAAGGACGTCGTCCTGAGTTAACCTCGGTGCGTAGTTACCTTAAGCACCCTTGGTCGCGTTCACTCGTATTCCCAAAGAATGGAAATAAATGAAGCGATTTGCAAGGTAGGTAAAAGCTAGGGAAGTACAAAGGGTCCCTAGCGACTTATATACGTACAGTAGTGAGGGCCGTAGGCCCAAGGTAAATGGGGCAGAGGCCCAAGTGGAAATGGGGTCCGTATCGTACACGAGTCAGAACGAGTAACTACTGTGCAAACAAGTGGAGCCGAGACCCAAAGTGGGCCAAAGGCGAGAACATCAACAATACGCAGCACAAGCGCAGCTATAGTACAAAGACAAACAAAGAATGAGTCATACGGACGAAATGGAACGATGAGTCACCAAGAAAGGAAGAAGCGGAAGTTGAACGTAGACCCGTTGAGGGTTTATTGCACAAGGCACAGGGGCGATGGGGTTACACCCGTTGAGGTTTGGATGATCGGTTGAACGATTACCAAAGGTAGACGTCGGCCAAACGACGAGGGCCGATAACGTGGAAAGCGAGTAGAAAGCCGACGAGGGAAATGACGAGGAGGACAAGGGCCGGGATGCCGAAGGTGCGTAACAGGAACTCGACAGAGGAAATGGTAGGTATGGGGTCGTGGCGTAACATCACCCCCCCCTCAAGACTGTCGAGCTCCTGATCGACGGGGTTGTCGGCGAGGGACATGCGGCAAGGACGTATGACGGCCGGAGGAGGACGACGAGGTAGACGTGGCGGTAGGAAGTTGGTCGGACGAGGGAGCAAACGGATAGAGAACGGCTGCATGTTCAGCAGTCGTCCAGCGAGAGCCTGACCCATAACCGCAAGACCAGTGGCCTAAGTAGCCACAGTCGTAGCAAGCGAAGGGGTGAAGGGGATGCTCGATCGGAACTTGAATCCATCCTCCTAAATAGAAACGAAGTTTCTTGTCAGTTTCTATGGCAAGGAAGGGAGCTGACGGGATCGGGTTTCTAGCTTGTACGGCATTATAAGGTTTCAATCCGGCAGCTCCCCAAGCATCTTCGCATGACTTGTCGAGAAAATTCAGCCACTCATAAACAGTGGCGTCGGTCGTCGAGTAACGGGTCAGGACAGCAGTGGCTTGCTGGAAGACATGTTCCTTCGTTCGTTCTTCTGGTTCTGCGGTTTGAGAAGTCGTCTCTTCCTTAGGTTGAGGGACGGAAAGCCCCTTTGGGTCAACTCTGCCAGTCGTTCGGTTTCCATCATGGAGAGAGGCAGTCCACGTCGATGTCTGGTAGCCACCCCACTCACGGGGCGGTGGCGAGAGTACTTGATGAAGGCCCGATCCTCCTGCCTCTGCAGCAGAAGCCACTTGGCATAAGACGTCCAGACCGGTTCTTCCGGGTCTATCGGCTGTTGCACTACGAAAGAAGTTGGCCACGAGAGGGCCTAGGTCTTCGTGTAGGATCCATACAACATCGTGTTGCATGTCCCCCATAGCCGAGATGGCGGCGGTAAGGGTGTTCTCGAGAAAGGAGGCATTGCCGGTGGAGTCTGCAACGCGAGTGGTTACGTCGAGAAACTTGGGGACATACGAGGCAACTACGTCTGATCCTCTGAAGACCTGACACAACAACCATAGACGTTGCTCTTGTTCTCGTGAGACCCCGACAAGTGGATCCCCTGGGTTGTACTTCGTAAGCATCCAACAATAGTCGAAGAACTGTGATGACGTGGGTTCCATAATGGAGACCCCTGGGAACCGTGGTTCGGGAGCGTTGGGAGATTCGGGACCTTCTGATATGTGCTGGCATGGTAAGGCGCCAGGGAGGGGTAAAGCGGGTAACGGTCTGGAGGGACCGGGTTGTTCAAGCAAAGGTCCATTGTCGTAGGCTGTGGCTGTGAGACAATCGGCGATGGGGACCGAGGGCATTGGCGTCGGGACGCATTGGCGGGCTTTGCCCCGACTCGGCTTAGTCCTGCGGATCGTGAGCCCTCCGAGAGGGCAGAAGGCGGTGGCGTCAGAAAGGGGTTGTCCTGATGTGGTAGTCTGGTCGTCGGTAGACACAGAGGCTCCGGTGGGTAGCGGGGCGAGGAACTCGCGACGTGTCGTGGGTGCACTGGAGGGGGAGTACGAGGAAGTGGGAGAGGAGACCTCCATGAGGTCGTCGGCGAGACAAGATTCAAGGGTTGCATCATCATAAGAGAAATAGTCAGAACCAGGGTTTTCAGAATTGACGGAGCGAGGGCTAGCCATTTAGTTAAGGCATTGCGTGAGTTTGTACTGTTCGAGGACCTCCCCAGTGTGGTCCTTTATATTCTCTTTGGGCTCCCACGTGTTTGACGAATGCAGGAACCCGACCCACTTAACAAGGTACTCGCATCCCTTTCTACGCCCCTTGCTCCGATGGTTCAGTATTGTCTCCACTTCCCATTCAATTTCATCATCCACCAGATCAGGTAACGGAGGCAGCGGCGCATTTCCATACTCCTCAGTTTCCGTATATGGATATAGGCGTGATGTGTGGAACACCGGGTGTACTTTCCAAGTGGGCGGCAGACCCAGTCGAACTGCCACGGGTGATATCACCTCGGTAATGGGAAACGGGCCCAGGCGACGGGGTTCTAATTTTGCCGACTGTCCCTGTGTTCGGAGATTTCCGGAGTCCAGCCACACAAGGTCCCTGTTCTTCGGTGGTTCGTACGTTCCTTTCGATCTCGATCGCATCAGCTCTTGTGCCTTCTTGTGGCTAAGCTGGGCTGCATCGCGATTGGTCGCCAGGGACTGGAGTCGTTTGTCCACAGACGATGCGGGCATGGTGCGTACAACCGGGTAAGGAGCGGGGTCGAAGCCGTATAGGAGGGAGAAGGGAGTTTGTCCATGTACCGAATGAATACGAGAGTTGTGAGTGAACTCAGCGTCAGGGAGTTTTTGTGCCCAAGAATTCGGCAGTTCTGCACAGTAGCAGCGTAGGTAAGTTTCGAGTTCCTGGTTCACCCGTTCACTTTCCCCATTAGTCTGGGGATGATACGCGGACGAAAGCTTGCTGCGAATGCCTAGAGACTTGTACAGCTCTTTGGTAAACGCCAACGCGAACTGCGGGCCTCTGTCAGATATGACCGATTCCGGAAGACCATACCGTTGATAGATGTATTGTTGAAAAAGCCTGGCTAGGCCTATGGAATCAATCGTCTTGTTGGTCGGAACGAACACTGCCGCTTTAGTCAGCCCTTGATCGATGATGGTTAACACTGAGTCGTATCCTTCTGACTCAGGAAGATCAGTTACGAGATCCATAGAGATCTGTTGGAAAGGGAGGGGATTTTGTGGGGTGTCGTTCGGCATGACCGGTGGCGTTATCGGATGAGTAACCACCTTATTTGCTTGACAGACCGGGCACCCGCGAACATACTCGTGTATTGACTTCCACATCCCGGGCCACCACATTTCTCAATTCATCTTCGTCGTCATGGCTTTTATTCCAGGGTGGCTGGCAGATGGGTGATCGTGGTTATCGTGAAGGCATTGTTTTCGTGCCTTCGGGGGAACATAGAGTCTTTGTTTATACCGTTTCATACCGTCCGCTTGCTTCTGTATGTCGGGGTTTTTGTCAGCAAGAGTGTCGTCCTTTGGCGTTTCGCTCATGGCGCATTCATACACCTCTTGTGAGATTAGGTAGACCCCTTTGCGGCTCGGAGTTGTCTTTGATGTTTCCGTCGTGTGGCACATTTCTGGAGCCTTTGTGGCAGCGTTTGGCGAAGCGGAGTCAGTTTTGTCGAAATTCACCCCCCCGTCAAGCCACAAGGCTTCGGGCAGGGCAGCAGCGGTGACGGCAGGTTCTTCGCCGTAATCAGGTCGTCGGGACAGGGCGTCTGGCACGCCCATAAGTTTTCCAGGTTGGTGGGAGAAGACGAGCAGGTAACCTTGGAGGGTGTCCAGCCATCGTGCTTGTCTCGGAGTAAGCTTTTGCGGATGTCGCCAATAGGTAAGATTTTTGTGATCCGTATAGACCACCGTAGGGGCAACTGGCGAGACCAGATAATGATGAAAAGCTTCCAACGCACGTATGACTGCAAGCATTTCCAGGTCGAAGACTTGATATCTTTGCTCAGCGCCCTTAAGCGACTCCGATAGGAAGTGACAGGGATGCCACTCATCGTCTGGTCCTTTCTGAGCCAATACGGCTCCAGTTCCGACTTTCGACGCGTCCATAAAAAGTGCGAAAGGTTTTCGATGGTCAGGAATCTGGAGAACCGGCACCGAGCACATAAGCCTTTTTATCGTATTAAAGGCGTTATCTTCTTCGTCAGTCCACTTCCAATGAACGTTCTTCTTGGATAAGTTGTGTAACGGTCTCGCCAATTGCGAGAACGACGGAATAAACCTGCAGTAAAAATTACAGAAACCTAGGAAGGATCGTACGTCTTTGAGGTTGTGTGGGGTAGGCCAGGTCTCAACCACGTCTGTTTTGATCGACACGGTTTGGACATTTCCTTGCGATATTTTCATACCAAGGAATTCGATTTCCTCCACTTCGAAGACGCATTTGGCGATTTTGAGGCGTAGGTGTTCCTTCTTGCAGGTAGCGAGGAACTCTTTGACGTATTGCCAAAGTTCTGGAATGGTTTTCGCGTGTACCACCACATCGTCCATGTATGCACATAACTGTCGTTTGTGCATCTGGCTACCGAACGTGGTGTCCATAAACCACTGAAAAGTTGGCAGTGAATTACACTGGCCGAAAAACATTACCATGGGTTCGAAGAGTCCTCTGGGTGTTAGGAACGCCACCTTCCATTGGTCTTCAGGTTTTACTCGTACGTTTGTGAAACCCCATCATACGTCGAACTTGGCGAAATACTTTGACTCGCACAGTTCGTCAACCATCTGTGGTATGTTCGGGAGTGGATAGGAGTCGTGAATCGTGTGAGAATTCAGATATTGATAATCTTGAATGAGTCTTTTGGCTCCATCCTTCTTTGCCACAAAGAACACCGGGGCAGAGACTGGTGAGTCCGACGGTATGATTTTTCTGCATTGCAGGTTTTCGTCAATAAACTCATCCAAAATCTTCCTTTCTTCTGGCGACATCGGATAAAGCGTCGCCTTCTTCATAAGCGTCTTGTTCTCCTTTCGGAAGTCCTCCTTCGTTTTTATTTCATGATCGAGTCCCGGCCAGAAGTGAGGCAACGGGATGTCAGTTTCAGAGAATACTTCGGAGAACTCGGCGTACTGTTGCAGAAGATCTGGAATTTTATGAGGTCCCGCATTGACCTCCAGTTGTGTTGAAATCATAGTGCGATTAACAGAGGTGTTCTTGTCCTCATGTTGATCGGCTTCTTTCTTCTTCGGCAGTTGCTCTTCAGGGGAACCACCCCATCCAACCACCCTGTGCATTCGCCAGTTTATAACTGGCATTTCCTTCTTAAGCCACGGCATTCCTAGAATTAGATGACTTTTCTCCATGGGACCCATGTAGCAGAGTATTTGAAACTCGTGTATCGGTTTCACGAGATTCCGACATTTCAAAAAGACCTTTTTTGTGATGGTATACCAAACGTGACCGTTGAAGGCCGTTATGTCCCATGTCTTCTTGACCGGATAGGTCCTTAGTCGTAACTTGGTTACCAGCCGTGCTCCTATAAGGTTGACTTCGGCGCCACAGTCGATAGTGGCAGGGATCCTCGCATTTCCGTAGTTGAGTAGCTCGAGAGTTCCATAGATTGATTGCGCGCACATTTCAGATTCATCTGTGATACTATTACAAGAAACTCGAGCACTCAGTACATCTTTAGTTCTTGGCGATCCGAACAAGGAAAACTCAGAACGCCCCTTTAAAAACCCCTTTTGGGTTCAGCTTCTGAAGACCTCGGACCATTTTGAGGGTCGTCTTCATCGTCGGCGGTCACCTCTTTAACGTTCTTCTTCTTCGGCTTGGGACAGTATTTACTGAAGTGTCCCTCTTCCGAGCAATTGAAGCATCACACGAGTCGAACACTCTTCTTGCCTTTCTGTCCTGGACGTCTCTTGTCGACGTCCATAGCGTTGGGGTCGCGAGAAGGGCGAGTGGGGAAGTGGTAACGAGTGCGGGCGTCGGTGGTCCATTTCTTATCGAGGGTACGTTTTTGCTCGATTTTGCTGACCGCCTGCCCGGCATAGGCGATCCATTCTGAAACCGTGGTCGGATTCTTGTGATCCAAGACCCAATCGCGAATTCCCTTCTTCAATCCCTGGCCAAAGAATATAGCGCTGTTGAAGTTGTCGTCGTTATAGCCAGTTCAGTTGAAGACGGAAAGGAAGTGAGACACATAGGTTTCGAAGGGATCATTCCCTTGAGAAAGGGTTACCAGTTCGATCTGTGCTTTATGTTCTGGATTTCCGGAGATGAAGGTACTTCTTAACTTGGTTTCGAATTCGTCCCAAGTATCTTGATAGGTCAACCATCCTCTTCGATCGTGTTCGTTAATATACACCTCGGCGAAAGCCGCGGTGGAACCTTCGGTCATAAAAGACAAGGTTAGACCGATACAAAGATGGTCGGTAGAATAGACGTGTTGGTTGATTTGGAAATACCCCTTGATCTGCATAATCCACATGAAGAACAAGTCATGGTTGCCGTTATATGTGCGGGGTTTATTGAGATTAAACTCACGGCCCCCGTTGGGCCTATCGTCGTTGCAGGGCGGCACCGTTGTGGCGAACCAAGCGCGGATTTCTTCTATTTCTTGAGCCGTTGGCTCGTGGTTGAAGAGCAGCACTGGTCCAGTAGAGGGCTTCCCAGCTTCCTGCCCAGAACCGGACGTAGTTCTGATGTTCAAGGCTTCCGTTGCGTGAGACATGACATGGAAAAGATTCTCTTCGTCAAGGTCGGGTACATGGGTGTCTCCAACTACAGATCCAAGTTCAGATTTGTCGTCGAAGGTAAGACGTTCGTTGTCAGTTTCCGACTCCAGGTCGTTGTCTCGGTAAGCTCCCAGGAGGGCTGGGTTGCGAAGGGAGGACGATGGAGGAGGAGACCTAGGTTGATCGGGGTAGTGTCGTTCGTACGGGCTCCCGGTAGGTTTGCAACCAGATATCTTTCGAGATAGAGGTTCGGGAGCGGCGCGGCGTTTGCCTTTCAAAGACCAGGCACCGAGATCAGAAGGAGGTGGTGGTGGTGGTGGTCGAGACAACACTGTGGGCAATCGATAAGGAGTAGATGAAAAGGTAGAGTGATGGCGGGACATGTTTCGTCAGACTAAAGAAATAGTCAGATTGTGCCTTGATAAATCTTCAAGTTCTCCAGGCCGAAAGAACGGCCAAACTTGCAGTCGATGTTTGAGAGAACAGCAGGCGTCGTGTCTGAAGAACGGTCACAGCTGTGACTAGAGCTTTTACCTTTTGTTATGCTGCGAGTCCGGTAGATACCTAATAAAGGTATCGGAGTCGAGATGGCACAATAAAGACGGCGGCCGACTTCGTGAAGCACCAAAGTAATGGTGTAGAAGGAAGGACGTCGTCCTGAGTTAACCTCGGTGCGTAGTTACCTTAAGCACCCTTGGTCACGTTCACTCATATTCCCAAAGAATGGAAATAAATGAAGCGATTTGCAAGGTAGGTAAAAGCTAGGGAAGTACAAAGGGTCCCTAGCGACTTATATACGTACAGTAGTGAGGGCCGTAGGCCCAAGGTAAATGGGGCAGAGGCCCAAGTGGAAACGGGGTCCGTATCGTACACGAGTCAGAACGAGTAACTACTGCGCAAACAAGTGGAGCCGAGACCCAAAGTGGGCCGAAGGCGGGAATGTCAACAATATGCAGCACAAGCGCAGCTATAGTACAAAGACAAACAAAGAATGAGTCATACGGACGAAATGGAACGATGAGTCACCAAGAAAGGAAGAAGCGGAAGTTGAACGTAGACCCGTTGGGGGTTTATTGCACAAGGCACAGGGGCGACGGGGTTACACCCATTGAGGTTTGGATGATCGGTTGAACGATTACCAAAGGTAGATGTCGGCCGAACGACGAGGGCCGATAACGTGGAAAGCGAGTAGAAAGCCGACGAGGGAAACGATGAGGAGGACAAGGGCCGGGATGCCGAAGGTGCGTAACAGGAACTCGACAGAGGAAATGGTAGGTACGGGGTTGTGGCGTAACAAGCTGTACGAGCAGCCAAATTTGGGGGCAGGAGGGCCACTCAAGAGTGAGCACATTAAAGTGCTAAATGGGATGGTCGAGGTGCCAGACGAGGTCGAGAATATCGATGAGATGGCCCATGAAGACCTACCATTGAAACTGTGCAATAGAAGCACAACAAACAACTTCCCTAGTGCACAAGGATTGCTGCTCAAGGGGGAGCAGGCAGTGCGCATGAGCAGCAGCCCCAGAAACCTGAACAGCATCGAGAACAAGCAGCTGAGGCTCATAAATGTCAACTCAACCTACTACAGACATACTACAGATGTGGATACAAGTTTTCATAAAGTGGATGTCCCAAGTCCAGGCAGCAGCACCATGAATGGCCAGAGCCACTACCCCGAAGAGCTGCAACTTACTGTGTATGACCCAGGCAGCACCCTATGATGGCCAATGGCTCATAGCCAGGAGGCTGAGATGGATGAGGGGGGCTGCTGAGTGCTGCTCAAGGGGGAGCTGGCAGATTGTATGAGTGACCATGCTGGGAGTACAAGCAGTGACAAGAGAAACCTATGAGGGTGTGCAAATACCTTGAGAGCACCAGGTATGCATGCAGATGGTTTGAGAGGGCAAGAGGAGCCCATAGACCTACCAGTTGAGTCAGTGGGCCATAATGGCAGTATGAAAACAACTAGAAATGAATGGCAGAACGTCAGAGCAGCTCAAACAAAGCCAATAATACAAGACTTACCTGTGTCATCACAGCAACTCACAAGCACCTGAAGCCATTCCTATGAGGCCGTCAAGCTGAGATGTTGAAGAGGACGAATTATATTCAAAGCTGGAAACATTAGTAGAAGGCAAGAGGACAAGGAAGCATACCAAAGCTGCAATAATGTGATTCTGCATCCTCGAAAGGGTATTGGAACACCCACAAACCTTACCATTGAGTACAGGACACTCAAGGAGTGCGCTGAAGGCATTAGAAGCCAGTGCAGTGTCGATATGAACCCACCAAGTCAAACTAGAGGACCAGGAGGCCAGGTCAAGGTCAATGAGATGTTCAGAGATGTCAAGGATGAGAGGAAGCATAAAAATGATTGAGAACAAGTCAGGATGGATGGGAAATGGTGCCGGATGGATGGTGCAACAAGCAGCACATGCTATGACTCGAAACAAGTTGAAATGAGACTGCTAACTGGAGATGAGGGCAGTGGTCAGCACAAGTGGCAAAAGCATAAGCCAATCAATGTACCTGAACCACCCACTCCATTGGGAATCCATCTAGGGCGACCTACGAAGCCTGTCAACGAGCCATGGCAACGTGGAAAGCTTAAATCGCAATCTAGAAGTGTCAGGCATAGCAGAGGTACAAGGAAGGACTTACCTTGCTACCAGATCGAATTGAGGATGAAGGGCGCGATTCCAAGTCGAGAGAAACCTTGTGGACGACCTAGAGAAGCTGTGTACAAAAATCCAGGGCGTGAAATGCGAAGATGGGGCATCCGGAGTCAGTCAAAGGCGACCGTATGTGCAGAGACAACACACAGGCCATGAGCATGACACAACTTTCCAGATCGGGTAATAATGCACATGCACACGAAGTGCCACACCCCGACTTGAGGCCGAGCCCGACTATGGACCACAAATCATATCTAGTATTACCTCTGTGAAGTTGCTACTATACAGGTATTTTCTTTTATACTTGTTTTTCATTGTTTCAAGTACCTACACACACCACTGCTTGAGGGGGAGTGTTGGAGTAAACAACTGGTGTGCTGTAGCATAGCCACCAGATTACATAAGCACATAGTGCACACTTACATTTTTGTAGTACTGTAGTTTCTACTCAGTGACTACTAAGTGTCCTACAGATTCCTACAGATTTTATCAGTATCAAGGCCATTGCTGATACAGTACACTTGGAGATGGCTGCTACAAATGGAACAGTCATCGATGTCAACAATAGTGACAATGGTGATGAAGATGACATAGGAAATGTCATGGTGCCAACATGGAGTGAAATCATTGAGTTGTGCAAGCAGCTGGAGGTGGGTTGCATGCAATATGGAAGTGATCCTTGCATTTCACTTGATCTATCCTCCTACCTTATTAAATTTAGAGCTCTTCTACAACGAGAGGAAATTCTGGTTGCAAAACAGATTACACTCAACATGTATTTTGCTTCTTAATATGCTGTATTTCCATGTGCTTCGGAGGCAGGTTACTCTATGTCACATGCTGTGTCACATGAATGTGACAAATGCATAGTGCATAATCTACTTAATGCATAGACTGTTGGTGGTCCTGTTGCTATGTAGTGTACTGTACTTCCAAAAAAAAGAGGCCATTGGTAGAGAGCAGTCAAAGTTTCTGGGGTGTGCCAGGGTGAAGTTTATAAAGTTGTCAGCTGCCTCCTGGGCATTCTTAAGAGCAGACCTAGGCTCCCAGGTATGATCCTCTTCTGGATAGCCCCCCCAATGCACCCAAAACTGAAGACCACCTTGCTTCAAGTGACATCAACAGTTTTTTGACTTCAAACTCTACATCTCCTTCATCTGTGAGACTGACCTTTTGTAGTCTGGGCCTGTTAAGTGGTTGCCCATCAAGTGCACCAAGATAAAGTTTCACCCATGAAACATTCACCATGGGATGTATCCTCATATTATGCAGCAGTTTTAACTTAATGGCATTGGGTAAACTTTCCAAGATTGCATACAGTCCAATTTACCTTTTGGTCAACTTTTGGCTCTGCTGCTCCTGGAGCAAGAGATGGTCTGTGGCTAGCCAGACCTGAGAGCCAACACAATATGAGGGGGAAGGGGAGGTCATTTATCTGCCTGAGTTTTCTGACATTGTCTAGCCTTTCATAGGCTGTCACATACATCCTGGAACACCTGGAACCAAGAGTTTGCCATCACCTCAGCTGCTTCTACCTTAGAAGTCATAGTTTGACACCCATTTACAGAAAGTATAAACAACTAACTTCAAAGGGGTTCTTGCCAGCAGAACCAGAGTTATACACAACTTGTGCCAAAGGGAGCCAGTCCTCCCCTCTAGCTGTCAAGACCGGTTCTCAACGGTCTCCGAGGGGGTCCGAGGGCAGGGGAAAGCTAGGGCAAAAGTCCGGGTAGTCGGAGTTTAGCGTACAACTTAGTACACTAGTTTCCTGCCGAGTCCCAGAGGTCGGAACTATCCAGAGACTGTCTGGAGTTGAGTGAGATCGATGAGTATCTTATTTGATATTCGAACTGATGTGCTACGACATATGTACAAAGCTTTTATAGTACAGAGAAAAGTCTAATGCAATGTCCGGGATGTAGTGACTACCGGAACGCAGTACGGATGAATAACAATATTAGTGAGCCGTTAGTAAGGTAAGTCGGTAGTCACCGGATAGCCGGATGGTACGGGGATTAGTAAGACATACGGGTACAGTAGTGTAGCGAGTCACTTAGAAGCGCGAGAGAAACATACTAAACATGGAAACAGAAACAGAAACAGATCGTAAGTCAAATCAAAGACGGAACGGAGTTTCACGACAGAAACCTGTAGGGCTAGAATGACAACTCAGATGGTCGGACTGCGGTCCGGACCTTACGCGCGCGTCATGGATGTGACAGTATCCCCCTCTTAGGGCCGAGCCCTCGAGGCACTTGTTGTGTTCAAGCGTCGCTTCGGAGTTTCGAAGTCCGCATTGTCGGAGTCCGAAAAACCTCATGGTAAAAAGAGCTCGACGGGGTTTCGTCAAAGTCCAGATGCCCATTCCTAAAACTCCTAAACGCTATGGCTCCCACTCAACGACTTGAGTCTTCCCTCAACCCCGTGGGCATCGCCTGGGAAGTCCTCGATGACGAACTACTCCAAGAATATCCGGATGACCCACCGATTATGAAGATGGCTAAGTTCGACGAGCGACAACATCGCCAGCGTGCTGCCATGCAGGCAGCAATTGAAGAAGAAGAACGCTGGAAAGCCGAAGAGGTCCGGAAAGCGAAGGAGGCCGAAGATCGTCGGAAAGCCAAGGAGCGTAGAAAGGCTGAGGAGGCTGCTCAGAGAAAAGCAGCCGAGGAGAGAAAACTCCGTGAGTTGGAAGCGGAGAAGAAACGACTCGAGGAGGAGACGCGTCGGGCGCAGCAGGCGGAGGGTTCATCGGTGCGTAACAACATTTATCGTTCTAAAAATCCGTACTGACAAGTCCATACCAGTCTCAGCACGTCGCATCGGTCAGCAGAAAGTCCGCAGAGCAGGCGAAAGCTTGCTCTGCCTGTATCAAGGCTGGTGAACCGTGCGTGCCGGGTACCGGGCGCAGCAAGTCGTGCATCCAGTGCCAGAAAACGAAGGGCAAGTGCGACTTGAACCCGAAGGCGCCGGAGTCCGAGAAGCCGGCATCGACGGTGACGTCTCCCCGGGGTGGAGAAAAGAGAAAACGGAGAAAGTCTGCCCATTTCGGAGAGCCGGCCGACGACGAAGACCTGGACGATATGCCAGATGTCGAGGTTGTCACGAAGCCTTGCCCACCCCGTGGACAAGCTCCGCGTCAAGATCTGCTGGCAGAGGTCCTGGACCGTCGACTCGGAGAAATTGTCGATGCGATCCAGAGGAACACCGCGGCAGTGGAGTCCATGTCGAAGGAGGTCCAGGACTTGTCCGGGGTTCTGGAGGAGTCCTTCGAGGTTCTCAAGACTGCGACGACCAGCCTTGTCAACCGGGCGATGAATGACGACGACATTTAGTCGTTACTTTAGTTTATCCGTGTCTGTATCGTACTTCGGATTTTCCTGTCCCCCCCCCTCCTCTTTCCCCTTTTTTTTTTTTTGAAATATATTTTCCGTTGTCTGTCTTAGAATCGAGTGAGCATGAGTTTTCATAGCGTAGATGGAGTAAACTCCGAAAAGACCACTTATTTCCGGAGTGGGACGGCGCTCAACGGACCGACCCTGTGGGGGTACACTTTGTGGAAATCTGCGACCAAGTCAGGGGCATTGCTTAACTCGGTAGCTATGAGCCAGGACGTTTCCTCGTCCGTGCCTTCGTAGCCAGCCCACTTGACTAGATACTGCAGCGGACATCGCCTACGGTAGTCCAGTTTAGAGTCTAGGACTTGTTCTATTTCATACTCTGGTTCTCCATCGATTTCAACGGGTGGAGGTGGAGGTTGGACACGGTTGGGGATGGTATTCGGAGTTGCTGGTTCTAGTTGCGAGACGTGGAACACGGGGTGTACGGACTTCATAGCGTCAGGTAGTCGGATAGTGAAGGATAACGATCCAACACGAGCGATAATGGGGTAGGGTCCCAGATTCTTTTCGGAGAGTTTCTTCGAGGGTCGAGTGGACCTGAAGTACTTAGCTTTGACGTATACCAAATCTCCAATCTGGAAGTCCGGAGGCGGAGATCTTTTAGCATCTGCCGGACCTTGGTATCTCTGCTGAGCTTCCTTCATCTCTTCTCATAGGAACGTATGCAAGGAGTCCAAGTCCACTGCGTAGTCTCTAGCTCGAGAAGATGTCAACTCTCTTTCTGGGTGTACGGTAACATTAGGATGATAACCCTTATTGGCAAAGAACGGTGAAACTCCGGTTGTAGCACTGGGAGCGTTGTTGTACGCAAACTCCGTGAGTGGTAGCAACTCGGACCAGTTGTCCTGTTGGTAATTACAGTAAACCCGTAGGTACTGCTCCAACGTCTGGTTAGTCCATTTGGTTTGACCATCGCCTTCAGGGTGATATCCAGAGGTGAAATGGAGCTTCATATCCAGTGCTTTGCCCAGCGACCGGAAGAAGTGAGACACGAATTCCGTGCCTCTGTCGGAGGTTACGTGTGAGGGAACTCCGTGCTTGGAGAAGACATGGAGTAGGAACAATCTAGCGAGTTGTGGAGAGGTGATTGTATCTTCGGTGGGGATGAATATAGCTTGTTTCGAGAGACGGTCTACAACGACCAGTATAGCGGTATGGTTTCTGGAGTTTGGTAGTTGTTCGATGAAATCCATCGAGATGGAATTCCAAGGTCTCTCTGGTATCGGTAGCTGCTTCAACATACCGTACGGTTTGTGTCTCGGGGTTTTAGCACGTGCACAGGCAGTGCAAGACTTGATGTAGTCTTTGATAAAAGTCCGAGCATTTGGCCAGACATACTCACGACGGACGAGTTCGAGTGTTCTGTTTTGTCCGAAATGACCGGCCAAGGGGTGGTCATGCTTGTAACGGAGTACGCGAAGCCTGAGGTCGTTTGCTTCGGGGACATATATACAGTCATCCAGACGTAAAAGTCCGGATTCATCCACCCGCCAACGGGGGTTAGATGGGTCAGAGAGGTGGAGTTGGCCGAGTGGGTCGGATGCTAAGGCGGACTTGATGTCTTCATGGAGTTTCTCAACGTCCATGATTATACTAGCACGCAGTACCGGGCTTTCTAGGTAGGTCGCCCGTAACGAATTGGATAGTTGTTCAGTGGTGAACACCAGTCGGAGGTTCTGTGGGTTAGCTTGGGCATAGCCCCTATCCCCCTCTTTGGGATAGACGTCCCATCGTCTAGTCAAGGTGTCGGGCTTTGCTCCGAGCTTACCAGGGTGGAAACGAATGACCATATTGAACTGAGAAAGGTACTCAGACCAACGCGCTTGGCGCCTGGTGAGCACTTTCGAGGTAGAGAAATACTCGAGATTCTTGTGGTCGGTAACGACGTCAATGGTGTGTGCGGGGCCTTCAAGGTAATGGTGCCAGGTCCGGAAGGCTTCATGAATAGCCAACAGCTCCTTGTCGTGTGTGTCGTAGTTTAACTCCAGGGCGGTCAAAGTCCGGGAGTAAAACGCTACCAGTCGTACCTCACCATCCGGGCAGGTGACGGACAGAATGCCAGCAACAGCATAGTCCGAAGCATCCGTTTCAACCGTGATGGGAAGTCCGGGCTTGAAGTGAGTCAATATTGGAGCCGTGGAGAAAGCTTCTTTGAGAAGATTAAAGGACCGGCGACAATCCTCGGAGAAATTCCAAGGTGCCCCCTTCCGTGTGAGACGTGTTAGTGGGACCACGATGTCCGAGTAATTGAAGATGAAACGATGGTAGAAGTTTGCAAAGCCGAGGAAGGACTGAATGTCCTTCACCTTGCGAGGTTCTGGCCAGTCACGGATGGCCTTTACCTTATCCTCGGACATTGACAATCCGTCGGGGGATAAGAAGAAACCGAGGTATTCCACGGACTTGGAGTGGAACTCGCATTTCTCTGGTTTGGCATACAAGCCATGCTCCCGGAGCCTGCAGAGTACCTCACAGACATGTTTTTTGTGGTTTTCCATATTATCAGAATAAATAAGGATGTCGTCTAGGTAGACAACGACGCATACATCCAGTAGGTCCGCGAAGACGGAGTTGACAAAGCGTTGGAACGCTGCAGGGGCATTGGTAAGTCCGAATGGCATCACGAGCCACTCGTAAGATCCGTAACGGGTTCTGAAAGCCATCTTCCATTCATCTCCTTCGGCGATCTGCACCAAGTGGTAGGCGTGGCGCAGGTCGATCTTAGTATATACCTTAGCCCGACTAGGTGAGTCGAGTAAGTCCAAAATGAGAGGTAATGGGTAACGGTCCTTCTTGGTGATCTTGTTGAGGCCCCTAAAGTCAACACAGAGACGAAGTGATCCGTCCTTCTTTTTGACAAAAAGGACAGGTGCGGCATACGGGGATGATGTTGGGCGAATAAAGCCGGTAGTGAGATTTTCGTCGATGAAGGTCCGGAGAGCGGCAAGCTCAACGGACGAAAGCGAGTAGAGGGTTCCCAACGGCGGAGTAGTTCCTTCCTCCAATTCTATCTTGAGGTCGAACTCCTGGTGAGGCACAAGTGTAGCTGCCTTGGCCTTGCTGAACACATCAGCGAAGTCGTGATAGTCCGGGGGTACCGACGACAAGTCCGGGGTATCCTGTACGGTGGCAGCCCGGAGTTTGGTAATATCCTGAGGTCGAACCTGGAGGGAGAACTGGGTTGAGCCATCTAGCTTGCAGGCGCGGACGAAGGCCGCTGCATTGACAAGGGAGATGTTAGGTGCTCGGGTGCTGGGTGGAGAGGAGTTATCGACCGACTCGGGAAGGGTGATTTCCGGAGAGCCCAGGGGGGCGTCTACAGGGTTTCTCGGAATTGACTCTGAGTCAGAGGGCGACGTCGGCGCTGGCAAACAAGATGTAAGGTTTCGGAACTTAATACTGCTCAGTACCCAATCAATCGACGGATTGTAGCGGGTGAGCCAGTTATGTCCGAGAACAATCTTACACTCAGAATCCAACGGAGTTACATAAAAGATCATGTCGGTGATATCTCCGGAGGGGAAACGGACTGAGAGGTTTGAGGCTTTAGTGATTGATGTCGTTGTCACACCGTCGAACAGACAGAGGATGAGAGGTGGGACGGAGTAGGTTGAAAGACCGTGGTTATTGACGAAAGTAGAATCTACAAAACAGTGGGTCGAGCCCGAATCTATTAATGCTGGAAAGTCCGGAATATTATACGAGTCGAGGGTGACAGAAGGTTTTAATGAATTCGGATTTAAAAGAGCGGATGCGTTGAGGCGTGCCTCCGAGGGTGCACAGTCGGTAACAACGCAACTCCCAGGCTGTGTGGAGTTCTGAGAGTTGCACTCTATTTTTTTGCCTCGGAGGAGGCAGTCGGTTTGGCTTCCGACTCAGTAACCGTGGTTGCGTGAGCCTTAGCTGCGCGAGATGTAGATTTAGGGCACTCTTTGGCCTTGTGCCCGGGGTTCCCGCAGAACATACACAGGTTCTGCTCAAAACGTTTCTTCCACTCGGCAGGTGTCAACTTGCTGTCTTTACCGAGCTTGTTGGATAATGTGGACAGTGCTCTGGAGTTCTGATTGTTCAGAGGCTTGGGGTTCGAAGTAGACAGAGTTTGCTGGTTACCACCAGGCTGGGGGTTGGCATTACCAGACTTCTGCTTGTCCCCCTTGTTCGAGTTGGCCTTACCTCCGGAGTTGTTTCCGGAGTTGTTGCCGGAGGACTTTGCTTGACGAGAGACTTCGTCCTTGCGCTCCCAGTAGCGTGCGTCAATTTCTTGGGCTAGCACACGCAACCCATACAGAGTAGTGGGTTTCCCAACCCTACTGATTTCGTCTTTGATGCGATCTGGGAGTCCAGTATAGAACAGGTGGCGGAGAGCGCCATCTCTGTAACCTCGGACTTGTGATGCCAATCTGTTGAAGTCGACCACATAACGGTTTACACGATGTGTCTCTTTCATGTGGAGGTGGTCGAGCTGGTGTTTGGCGTCTGCGACCGGGTCGTGTGGTCCAAAGGTTGTCTGGAGATCCACTACAAAGTCCAGCCAGCTGTCCATCCAGAGTGGATGGTCTGCTGGATCTCCAGAGTTTAAAAGGTCTGGCTCGAACCACTCGAGAGCCATTCCTTTGAGATAAGATTGGGCGAACGTGACTTTGTTCCTGTCCAGGCGGAAGGCCTTGGGACGATCTTGAAAGCACAGTTCGCATTGGACTAAGAATGTCCGGAGTTTCTTTGGGTCAGTTCCGTCGAAGGTGTCCGGCTCCCGGACCTTAGCGCGTGAGGATGAGGTGTCGTCGGAGCGACGGGTAGAACGCGACAGACGGTCGACAGCTGTTGCCAGATTTTGCAAGACCGCCAGTTGGGGGTCTAGCTGTTCTGGGGCGTCGACGAAAGGGTTTCCTTCGTCGTCGTCGTCATCGTTGTCGTCATCTCCGGGACCATCGTCTCCCGGACCGTCATCTCTGGGGTCATCGCCTCCGAAGAGGTCTGGGGTTGGTCGCACCGTGGATGAGGAACGTCTGTTAGAGGAGCCGGTTCTAGGAGTCGGGGTGGCAAGGGGTTCACCCCTGGCGGAGAAACTTCGAAATTGGCTGACCGATGGTGGAGGACGTCGGTGGCTTGCTAACGCGATACGTGCACTTGATTCGTGCATATCGTCAACCGCAGCTTGTTCCGAAGCTTCAACAGCCATGGAGCGGGAGCGGAGTCAGGTAGTCATAGTCATTGGTATAGGGGGTTTCGTGGATTCATGCGAGGATTTGAGTTCAAATATACTGTCAAGACCGGTTCTCAACGGTCTCCGAGGGGGTCCGAGGGCAGAGGAAAGCTAGGGCGAAAGTCCGGGTAGTCGGAGTTTAGCGTACAACTTAGTACACTAGTTTCCTGCCGAGTCCCAGAGGTCGGAACTATCCAGAGACTGTCTGGAGTTGAGTGAGATCGATGAGTATCTTATTTGATATTCGAACTGATGTGCTACGACGTATGTACAAAGCTTTTATAGTACAGAGAAAAGTCTAATGCAATGTCCGGGATGTAGTGACTACCGGAACGCAGTACGGATGAATAACAATATTAGTGAGCCGTTAGTAAGGTAAGTCGGTAGTCGCCGGATAGCCGGATGGTACGGGGATTAGTAAGACATACGGGTACGGTAGTGTAGCGAGTCACTTAGAAGCGCGAGAGAAACATACTAAACATGGAAACAGAAACAGAAACAGATCGTAAGTCAAATCAAAGACGGAATGGAGTTTCACGATGGAAACCCGTAGGGCTAGAATGACAACTCAGATGGTCGGACTGCGGTCCGGACCTTACGCGCATGTCACGGATGTGACACTAGCCTGCTGATGGCTCACATACATCTGTAGGTACTGCTGAATCTCACAGTTCAACTGGTCTGTTATGATACATGTTCTCTTTTCTTTTTTTTCTTATCTAATCTTTCTTATCTAACCTCTTATCTTATCTTTTCTGGACTCTTCTGGACCTTGACCTCATGGTCAACATGTGTTTACCTTCTGGACTGTTCCACTCCACCATGATGTCATGCCTTGCTGTTGCCTTGTGTTATGCCTCAAGGAGGCCACATGTACCATAGTATATGTATATACTCCTCTGAATTGCCCTGACTAGCTTTCTCTAAGCTAGTTCATTTGGGTCTTGATGTCCTAAAAGCACCTGCTTCTAAAGATCTCTTCTCTCCTCTCATCATCTCTACTCACCTAGTTTCTTGTTGGTGAACCTACAACTTCTAGTTGTTTAGGTTTTGTCACACTTGAACTAGCTTCTACAATCATCATACCTTCACCATTGACCTTACACCCAGACTCAAGGGTTAACGACACAGCTCATCATTCCTCACTTCATTTGAGATGGAACCACCATCTACTCCCCCTCTCCCCTCACATCCTGCCCCTCTTCAATACAACCTTGCCTACTGAATGTCTACCATGTTAAGCATGAACCTTCTGTTGAACTCCTCTACCCTATGCCTGAACCTGAGAGACCTCTCACTCCCCAGAGGCAACAACTTGCTAATGATATCTTTGAAACCACCAAATGCTCCCCTTCCCCCAACCCAAATCTTTTAGGCTTTGTCCTGAACATCCATTACAACCTTCACAACTGTCAGAAAATTCATTCCCCCTTTTGCACCCCCATCCCCATAACTACCCATATCCACAAACATCGATATGGCAGGATTAGCCCAACAGGTTGCTGACCTCCAGCAGGAGCTGCAGGACATGCAGCAAGGAAACCAACAGCTGCTTGCAGAGTTGCAGCAGCAGCAAGCCACTGTTCATCAGCAAAACAGCCCTTGTCCTGTAAGAGGTATACAGACCTGTACAGACACTACAGAAGGGAAAAAGATCTCAACAATTTGCATCTAAATGTAGGCTAAAATTTTTATGGGACAATCAGCATGTAGGTGACAACTTCCAGGCCCATTTTCATGATGATAGATGTAATGTGGTTGTGTGGTGTGTAAAGACATTTTGTGAGGAAAAGGGTTGTTTTGCTGATGTTGCTGCCATTGAGGCACAAAGGGCACAATGGACTGCCCTCCCTGCAGACATCATCCAAAGGAGAATTGAGGTGATGGCTGACCCTGGGTCATGGGATGGCAACAAGGCCCAGTTTGCAGAATGGTGGGCAAAGATGAGGGTGTGGGTAATGCAGAATGTGAACACTCTCCTGACCCCACAAGACAAGGCCACTGCAGTGTGGTCACAGATGAAAGGACTGATGGCTGGTTGCTATGTGCAGGCCTGATTCATGCACTGTATAAATTCAGGCACTTGGCCCACATGGCATGAATTAAAGGGAGACATTGAGTCTTATTTTGCCCCCCAGTCTGAAGTAGAGTGGTCATGAAAACAGCTATGTATGAGAGTTGGAGCAAGGCTCCTCTCATTTCAAAGATTTCTTTGTCAAGTTCAACACCCTCCACTTACAGTTGAACACCCCTGATGCCTATGCAGCTATCCTCCTTGAACAAGCATCAAACCCCTTGGTTGTTTGAAACACCATGTTAGCTGGCTATCAAGATGGTGACTGGAATGAAATGGTTCCTCATTTCAAGTCTGCAGCCCTAGCTCTTGAACATCATCACTTAATCTTTGGCACCACTGCACCATCTTTATCTTGCCCCTCTTGTCCCTTCCAATTTGGTTTCTCCAACATTGGCACTCAGCCCAGTGCTGGTGCCCCCATGGTAATAGGTGCCACAACCTCCTCTCACCCTGTCCCTGCACACATCAAATGCTACTCATGTGGGGGCAACCATTTCAAACATGACTGTCCCAAGCAGCCTTCTTCCTTGCCTTGTCTCCCCCCTTTTTGCCCTTGTCCCACAGTCCCTGACCAAGATCCTGCTCTTGTGCAGGTGCAAGGAATGTCTTTTGAAGAGATGAAAGCATTCTTTTATGATCAGCAGATCAATGAGATGAGAGTGCAGGGAAATGAGTTTGGCCAGTAGCCACTTGGGTACCTACTGGTCATGTTTTGAATTGTTTCTCTGTTTTGAGCACTTATGATGTACCTTCTCTGTCTATTACATTAGATACACCATCTGAAGAGGAGTCTGGAAACAGCTCAGCTGCAAATGTAAAACAAATGGTGCTTAATTCCTCTTGCTATGAAAATACAAAAAAAAAAGTGCCCAAAATGAGAATCCTGAAATCCTGAAAGGAATGAAGGTAGGAGTGTAGGAGGGAAACATGAGTTGGAGTTAGAGGTGTTGTTGGAGGGAAAGAGTGGAGAATGGCCAGTGAAAGCTTTGGTTGACTCTGGAGCAAATGACATGTTCCTCGATAAAAGGTGGGCTGAAGAAAACAATGTTCCCCTTCTTCATTTGGGAAAACCCATCTCTGTTCTTAATGTTGATGGAACCAAGAATACCATGGGAGATATAACTCATGTTGCTGCCCTCATCATGAAGTACTGAGGTCACTGAGAAAATGTTTTAGCACAGGTTACTGCCCTCAGCTCCCATCCACTCATCCTTGGATACATGTGGCTCTCCAAGCACAGCCCTGAAATCTCTTGGTCTTCTAAGACCATCAAACTCTCTCATTGCCCTAAAGAGTGTAATGACCTTCAAACAAGAACTAGGGCTGAGAAAGAAGCCAAAAAATGCGAAGCTGAGGCTATGGAGTATCTCTATCCAAAGCTTCACTCAGCCTGTGTTCATGCAGGGACCACAGAGGAGCTCATTCCAAGGGAATATCATTGCTACCTAAAGGTCTTCTCCAAGGAAGAGTCAGAGAGGATGCCATTATGAAAACTGTGGGATCATGCCATCAAACTAAAGGAATCCTTTACCCCAAAATGAGGTTGCCTTATTCCACTCTCAGTTGATGAACAAAAGGAGGTGTCAGATTTCCTGGATGATCAACTATGCAAAGGGTACATCCATCCCTCAAAATCCCCACAGATGTCACCAGTGTTCTTTGTCCCTAAGAAGGATGGTAAGAAACACATGGTTCAGGACTATTGGCACCTCAATGAGCACACAGTGAAAAATGCCTACCTGCTTCCTCTTATCTCCCAACTTGTTGACAAACTTAAGGGTTGCTAACTCTTCACCAAGATGGATCTCTGCTGGGGATACAACAATGTCTGGGTCAAAGAAGGGGATGAATGGAAGGCTGTGTTTGTCACACACAAAGGGGCCTACAAACCCCTTGTCATGTACTTCAGTCTCTGCAATTCCCCATCCACTTTCCAGAACATGATGAATGACATCTTTGGTGACATGGAGGAGGCTGTGGTCATCTACATCAATGATTTGATGATCTTCACCAAGACAGATGATGAGGAGGAGCATGATCAAATTGTCATGGAGGTTAGAAGAAAATGACTTGTTTGTCAAACCAGAAAAATGCTTCTTTAAACAGAAGTTGGTCAAGTTTCTTGGCATGGTGGTGGGGACCAATGGAATAAGCATGGATGAGTCAAAGGTAAAAGCTATTAAAGACTGGCCAATTCCTACCAGGGTAAAGTCAGTGTGAGCCTTCTTGGGCTTGGCTGTCAAGACCAGTTCTCAATGGTCTCTGAGAGGCCCAAAGGTGTAGGTAGAGTTATAACAAAGTCTGGAGGGTCAGAGTTAGCATACAAGTCTTGTACACTATTCTTGCAGAGTTCTGGAGGTCAGATCTATCCAGAGAAGCCTGGAATCAAGTGAGATTGATGAGTATCTTTGTTGATATTTGAACTGAGGTGTTATGATGTATGTACAATGGCTTTTATACTATGGAGAACATTCAAAACAAATGTCTGGGGTGTATCAACTACCAGAGTGCAGTATGGATGATTCAGATTATTAGTAAGGTATCAGTAAGGTAAACTGGTAGTTGCCAGGTAACTGGAAGTACAAAGATTAGTCATAGATGCTGGTATGGAAAATTACTTAGGGGCAAGGGAAACATATACTAAATATAGGAATGAGAATGGAACCAAACCAAAACCAAGTCAGAGACAGAATGGAGACATGCAACAGAGTCCTGTAGGGCTGGAATGATGCCAGAGACAGCCAGGTTATGGTCTGGACCTTGCATGCATGTCATGGATGTGACAGTATCCCCCTCTTAGGGCCAAGCCCTTGAGGTATTGTAGTGCCTAAGCATACATGTTAGTACTTTGGAGTCTGCATTGTTGGAGTCTGAAAATTTTCATAGTAAAGATCCAATGGAGTTCATGCCAATCCAAATGCCCATTTGCCACCAGAGTCTGTAGACTTTGGCCAAATCTGCCTGTCAATTGCCACTTAGCCATTTACACAATCACTGGCAACTACCACTCCAGCTATGAGCCACCAATTCACACTTTTGACCAAACCTCTGGTAACTACCACTCCACCCCCAAAACAACCAACAGGGCTTTTACCAGATGCTTAGTCAGCTGGTCGACTGAAATATATCCACTATATCACAGCAAACAATTAAACCCCGTGATAGGAGTCACAGAAATAGGGGTTTTCCAACACCTAAATAGACCCATATTATGAAATCAAACCAATCAAACACTATATTGGGAGTTGCAGAAATAGTGTGACAATCTCTCACCTACAGATATATGGACTAAATAGGAAGGTAAGTAAGAACAGCTATTCCTTGTCCCTCCTGGCACTTCTAGACATTGTCATCCTCCACTTTGACAGCACATTCATACTCATCATCAACATCCCCTCCATATGTACTGCTATTTGGGTCATCATCGATGCCAGAAGTATATGTAGGACCATTGTCCTCATCAGCAGCAGCCTCAGGCTGAATATGGCCTACTTGACACCACAGAGTGCTGAAATGATTGGAAAGCTTGTGTTGGAGAGTGGCCTGTTGGTTAGCATATGCAGAGATCCCCTCTCTTACATAGCTATCTATTGAGACATTGCTGGGGAGTTCCCTATGCTGCTCCCACCACTTGGCCTTGTACTTGAGGAAATGCTTTGTGTGTTGCATTTCTTCCTGCAAAAGTTGGACCTCTTCAGACCAGCACACTGCACAGGCATGGGCTTTTGCCCACTCTATGCATAGTGCTTAATATCACTCTAACTTAGCAGTGTCATGTGCAGAAATAAATATTAATGTACCATCAATCATCCCCTCCTCACCACTGGTGACCATCCCACTTGCCCAGATCCAAGACATCATTCAATATCCTTCTCCTAACCCACATCTCAAAGCCTCACACTGGCTGTTGGACACTTGATGCCTGTTGGTACCAATGATGGCACTTGGACCATCAATGTTGCCAGATGCAGTAGGCCCACATATATCCTCCAATTGCAGTGGTTGCAGTTCTTGTTCCCAAGGACCCATACCAGGGAGCATGAAGAGTACAGCATGGGCAACTTGATACCTCTGCATGACTCTGTTGATCTTCAAGGACAAATTGTCTATGAGTGTCTTTGCATGGGTATTCACTCTTTGCCCCCAGATGTTTGCATTCCTATGTTTAATGAAATGAGCACATGTATGCAGGTAGTTTTGGAGCTTGGTAAGGGCATCATGACATTGTGCCTCTCTGAGCTGTGATTTGATAGCACAAATGTCACCAGGGAAAGTAGACTTCCACTCAGTTGAACATAATTCTGACAGCATGAACAAGCAGATATCTTTGGCTTCAGTTCCAGGATCCTGGGACTGTTGGACAATGATCTCAATGCTCATCATGTAAACTATTTGAACTTCACAAAACTGTTGGATCTGAGAGAGGAGTGCAGTATGGTGTTGTTGCAAGCTGGTATCTTCAGTAACCCCAAGTTGTGATTCATTCAATGCATCCCACTTCAGACTTCTCCTGGTATTTTAATTGAGTTTCGACTTGTCAGTCCCAGCACAAAGAAAGTCACATGCCAAGTTTCTTCTATTGATAATCCAAGAGTAATAAAGCTGCTTGGGGACACCTTATGGATGCTGAGTTCACCATGAGCAGCTGCAGACTTATCTTCAGCACATCAGCAAACCCCCCCCCCCCCTATACAGGTCTGTAAAGACCACAGACCCACAGACAGGTCCCCCCCTGTACAGACTGTACCTCTCTCCATACTTTTACTACATTTTTTTGCTAATGCCATTACCATTTTTTTGCTAATACAACTACTATTCTTTTTTCCTAATGCCACTACCATGTTTTGCTAATACAACTACTACACTTTTTTGCCAATTCCACTACCATTTTTTGCTAATACAACTACTACACTTTTTTACTAATGCCACTACCATTTTTTGCTAATACAACTACTATACTTTTTTACTAATGCCACTACCATTCTTGTTAATACAACTATGCTACTACACTTTTTTGCTAATAACACTACCATTTTTTGCTAATACAACTACTACACTTTTTTGCTAATGCCACTACACTTTTGAGCTAACACTTACTATCACTCCATCACACAGAAATCAAATCAAAAGCAGTAATATATTCAAATTCAAGTACTACCACATATTAGCCTACAGTGAGCTCAAAAACCCTTTCCATACCTGCCTTAACAACAGTGCATGAAGCACACTGCCAAACACCATGGGAATTTTGCTTAGCTTTGGTGGAGTTATAAATAGTACATACTCTTGGCTACAAAATTGCTCACTAAGTCATGTGATTTGGTTCACATGCTGGCAAGATATAAGCAATATAAAACAGCAGTATCATGGAAAGGGTTTTTGAGCTTTTGAATAGATGGGTATTGTACTTGGTATAACCTCCTTTTGCTTTCAACACTGCCTGAACACTCCTAGGCATACTCTCAATCAACTTCTGACACTCTTCAACTGGTATCCCTTCCCATTCCACCTGAACTCTCTCCCACAAATCATGAATTCCACTAGGGGGGTTTTCATGTTGTGCAAGCCTCCTCTTGAGACAACCCCAGAGATGCTCAATGGGGTTTAGGTCTGGAGACTGTGCAGGCCACACCATGGTCCACTATGGAGCACATCACTCAGAGTGATGGACAACAATATGGACTTCCAAATGGAAGAATCCATAGAACACAAAGATACAGTAGATAGATTAACTACACAAAATCAATGGATGTGGTCATCCATCTATGGTGCTATTCATGAGGACACCTCATGTCCAGAATGCACTTGAAGAATTGAACATATCTCCCAATCCATAATCGAGGGTGATGCTACATTAGACGTAGCATTACAATACCCTTCACAGCTGGCATGTAGGGAGTACGATCATGGCTGGGATGATGGCAACAGAGCACAAATGGAGGGATACAGCCTGAATATTGACTGTACATGTTGTGTGATATGAATAATGGCAGACTGTATATGGTCCTTGGAAGCCAACAGACTTCAGAGCTTGTCAGATGTACACATGATGAGGTCAATGCCTCAGGAAAGCCAGAATGATACAAGGGTACAGTATGGCCTACAAATCATAGAGGCACACCTTCAGCATTCAGGCAAAGAAAATAACTCTGTTGGGATATACCCCAATGACACAATAGTGGAAACACCACATGGCAACTTAATCATAACTAACAATGATAGACTGGATCATCATAGACTACAAATGGCAATGATAAATGTCGCTACAAAGATTAAACCTACTATGAAGCCTCCAGCTCGATCATTTAGGTATGCTATGCATACAAACAATTCAGTGGGATCTCATCCTAAAATAAGTGCAGAATTATGAACATGTGCAACACTACAGACTGTGATTAATGGCTGTAAAGCTTATACAATGTTAGACACCAGAAGTACAGGAAACTTTGTAAGCCTGGCATTTGCCAAAGCTATGAAAATGAGGGTATTTCCCCTTGGACAGCAGCTGATGCTACAGCTAGGCTGCATAGGCAGCTGTTTGAAGATCACTCATGGAGGAGTATCAAAGATACAGGTTGGAAACTATGAAGTTGAAATATACTTTGATGTGGCAAACATCAATCACTATGACTGTATCATAGGAATTCCCTTCCTAAGGCAACACAAGGTGATCCTCAACTTTGCCAAGAAAATGATCATAATAGGAAATGAACAAGTATCATTGCTCACAGAACCTGAGGCAACTATGATGGGTAAGTCCCATCCTAGAGATTGACTCTCATGCCCTGTGCAGCTTTGGCCTCATGAGGGCTCAAAGGGGGAAAGGGAGTTCAAGAAGTCAAAAGAGCCAGACAGCTCAAAAAGTGAGCATGTTGCACTAATCAAGCATAGTAAATGATCATTACAAAATGAGGATATGTATACCTCAACTACAGAACCAGTGGTTTGAATGGTATAAGCATAGACTGAGTGGGGTGATCCCGAAGTTACCCCCACTATGGGAGGTAAATCACAGGATTCCCCTGGTAGATAAAAACAAGCAGTATGCATACCACCTGCCACAATGTGCTGATGCACTCAAGCAACAGTTATTGGATAAAATCTGGCTCTATACAGATGTGGAATGGTGGGTACTGAAAAGTGTCCCACAAGCTGCACCAATGCTATGTATCCCAAAGAAAAATGGAAACTACAAACAGTCATCAGCTGTCATAAAAGAAACAAGAACATGGTGAAGGATGTCACCCCATTTCCAGACCAGGATCAGATCCAGATGGATGTAGCTTGAGTAAAATTTCACTCCAAGATTGACTTGTTGAATGCATATGAACAAGTTCATATAGAACCTGAAGACATCTGGAAGATGGCCTTCTCGACAATATACAGGACTTTCCTGAGCCAAGTTATGCAGCAGGGAGATTGCAACACCCCTGCAATGTTTCAATGTCTAATGACTGTGATCTTCAGAGACCACATAGGACATTTTGTATACATCTATCTCAATGACATACTCACCTATAGTGATACAATAGAGGACCATGAAAGGCACCTCAGAATAGTGTTTGAATTACTAGAGGAAGCTGACTTCTACCTCAAGAGGGAGAAGTGTGATCTCTACACAGAAAAACTCGACTGCCTAGGGCATGTCATAGATGCCAAAGGCATACATGCTGACAGAGACAAGATGTCTCAGATCAGGAGCTGGAGAACCCCTAAAACTCTCAATGATGTCCAACAGTTTGTTGGACTAGTTGAATACCTGGCACTGCAAGCATTTCACAATTTTTCTTGCCAAAATATGTTGAAAAAATGGAAAGAAGAGATACTCTTTTATTTGGGCTGTGTTCACATAAAAAATGCAAATATAATATTTTGTTTTCTTTGTCTTTTCTGTGCAAAAAAATGAATTGATGGTAGTGCTGATTAGCTTTTATGCTAATGGGTATTACCATCAATCAATGTTTTGTGGAAAGTCATGCAAAGAAAAGAAAATATTATTTTTGCCTTTTCTCTTTGAAAACAGCTGTCAAAAAAGAGTATCACTTTCTTCAATTTTTTCAGCATGTTTTCTGAAGAATAATTGTGAAATGCTTGCAGTGTGGCACAATTCATGCCAGACATATTGGCATATACAATGCCTTTGACCAGTATTCAATGAAATGAACACCTGTTCCAGTGGAGGGAAATCCACAATAGATGTTTCCAAATGATCAAAGACCTTGCATGCAAATATCTGATCCTGTGACCTATTGATCCACAAAAAGAAGAGCCAATATGGCTCATGTGTGATGCATCACTCTATGGAGTAGGTGCATTATATGGGCAAGGGCCTGAGTGGAAAGCCTGCTGACCAGCAGGGTTTATGTTGAAAAAGTTGAGTGATGCTCAGCAGAATTATCAAACATTCAAGCAAGAAACACTTGCAATAATCAAAGCATTACTGAAATGGGAGGATAAACTCCTTGGATTTAAATTTATGATCATCACCAATCATGAGGCTTTGGGTTACCTTAAAACCAAATGAAAGTTGTCAAGCAGACAAGTCCATTGGCTGGACTACATATCTTGATTCAACACAAACATTGTCTATGCTAAAGGCACAGAGAACCATGTAGCGGATTGCCTGTCTCGATACTATGAATGAGAAGGAGGTGATATAGCCTCTGATGAAGAAATAGAATGGGCAGATGCAGATATATGCCTGGACCCAGAGGGGGATGATCTCCCTCAGGATAGATGGCAAGAGCTGAGTTTATCAGCAATGTGAGAGGGAGAGATCCCCTGAAAGAGCAATTGCCTGAAAGAGAAGGTAGAAAAGCAGTACAAAGAGGCTAAAGAAATGGCCTTGGCTGCAGAACATAGTAACAAGGACCCTCCTAACACAAGTGTGCAGGATGATCCATTGATACTCAAATCTGCTGAGATCACCAAAGCCTCCCCAATAACATTTGGCAAAATGCCAGAGTTCCTGGATGCTATCCAAAAAGGATACAAAAATGAGCCTATGCTCACTAAGGTAATGATGTGACCATCACATCACCCCCAATTCAAGGAGAAAAATGGCCTCCTCTACATGAAAAATTGTGGAGGAGAGAGGGTACTATGCCTTCCACATGCAAAGTACAAGGGTGATGATGTTATCACCAGGGTAATTGATCAAGTGCATAGGACACTGGGCCACTTTGGCCCCCAACAAACAGTGGATTACATCCACAGATGGTACTGGTGGCCAAAGCTCAGCAGGGAAGTGGACAAATTCTGCCAAACTTGTCCGATATGTCAGACTACAAAAACTGACAATCAATGGCCGAAAGGCCTATTGCACAGCCTGCCTGTGCCTAGAAGACCTTGGGGGTCAATAGCAATGGATTTCATGGGACCTTTCCCACCAAGTGACAGACATGACTACCTGTGGGTAGTCCTGTGTCATCTGACGTCAATGGTACACCTAGTACCAGTAACTATGACTATTTGAGCATCTGAGCTCGCAGGAATGTTCGTAAAAGAGATAGTCTGTCTGCATGAACTGCCAGAGACAATAGTCTCAGATTGAGATGCAAAGTTCACTTCAGCATTCTGGCATGAAATGCACAGAATGCTGGGAGCCAAGCTCCTTATGTCAACAGCATTCCATCCACAGACCGATGGAGTGTCTGAAAGAGCAATAAGAAATGTAGCACAAATGCTACAGGCAATGGTCTGACCAGACCAAAAAGACTGGACATCAAAGATGCCTCTGTTTGCAATTAACTCAAGCATAAGTAGCTTGACAGGGTTCACACCATTCAAACTGAATTATGGGTATATGCCCAATATGATGCAGCACATCAGAGAGGGTACACCCTCAATGGCTCCAGGAGTGAAGACCAAGAGTTCAAAAAATCATAAGGGTTTGTTGCCTTAAGTTCACACTCATGAACTGTACCATATGGTATTTGCAAGTATGAAGTATATAAGACTGAACTTTCCATAGCAACATATATACTAGGCAGACAGGCATGTGATACCTTGGTATCACATGCCTGTGGATGATAACTTGTGCCTGAAGAGGCATGACCCCTAACAACCTCCCATGCAGCTATGGCCACTGAGTCAGAAACCAAACTGACTGCCTCCACCAAGGCAAAAAAATAGAGTGCAACTCTCAGAACTCTGCACAGCCTGGGAGTTGCATTGATACTGACTGTGCACCTCTGGAGGCATGCCTCAATGCATCCACTCTTTCCAACCCTAATTCTCTAAAGCCTTCTGTGACCCTTGACTCATACAATATCCTGGACTTTTCAGCATTAATAGACTTGGGTTCAACCCACTGTTTTGTAGATTCTGTTTTTGCCAATAACCACAGTCTTTCCACTTGCTCTGTTTCACCCCTTGTCCTCCATCTGTTTGATGGCATTGTAAATCTTGTAAGGAATGTAAGAGGAGATACAGTGAGCTCAAAAACCCTTTCCATACTTGCCCTAAGAGCAGTGCATGAAGCACACTGCCAAACACCATGGGAATTTCACTTAGCTTTGGTGGAGTGATAAATAATACACACTGCAAGCATTTCACAATGTTTCTTTAGAAAATATTCTGAAAAAATGGAGGAAAGAGATACTCTTTTATTTTGGATGTTTGGAAAGAAAAAATGCAGAAATAATGTTTTATTTCCTTCCAAAAAACATGAATTGATGCTAATACCACTTAGAGTAGAAGCTAATGGGCACTACCATTAATCCATGTTTCTGCACAGAAAAGAGAAAATTATATTTGCATTTTTTCCAACAAATTATCCAACATAAAAGAGTATCTCTTCTCTCCATTTTTTCAGTATATTTTCTGAAGAAAAATTGGGAAATGCTTGCAGTGACATACTCTTGGCTACACAATTGCTCACTAAGTCATGTGATTTGGTTCCCAGGCTGGCAAGATATAAGCAATATAAGACAACAATACCATGGAAAGGGTTTTTGAGCTTTTGAATTGGTGAGTAGAATCACAGTGTATTTGCTATTGTTTGTTAGTACAAACAAAGGTATATATGTAAACATGATGTCTGAGCTCAAAAAAGTTCACATGCTTCTTTATTCCCTATTACCATCATGGTCAGATCCCTTTCCCTCACTCAACAAAGCACCATCCTTTCCTTGCTTGATTCTGGACTTTCTGGTGAAGCCATTGCCAAGAGAACTGGTGTTAGCCCTTCCACCATATCCAAACTTCATTCCAAAGAGCATCCTACCCTTCTAAAAGACATTGGAGGTCATCCCTCTAAGCTCTCTCCTACCAATATTCATCATGATCAACATCTCATCACTTCTGGGAAGGCTGAAAATGCTGTTCAAGTGACCAGAACTCTTTCCAACATTACCAACCAACCCCTCTCTGCCAGCACAGTTCATCTTCACTTGAAGAAAGCTGGTATGAAGGCTGTAGTCAAGACCAAATGCCCTATTCTTTCTTCCAGACATCACAAAGCTTGTTTGGATTTTGCTTATAGTCATAAAGACTGGACTATAAAGGACTGGAAGAAGGTTATATGGTCTGATGAGACCAAAAACAATCATCTAGGATCAGATGGACACAAATGGGCATGGAAAAGGGCAGGTGAGGGGCTTAGTGATAGGCTGATTGAAGGAACCCTCAAGTTTGGAGGGGGTTCCCTTATGATGTGGGGCTGTATGACTTGGCAGGGAGTTGGCTTTGCTACCAAGATTGATGGTAGGATGGATGGGGACCTTTACCTTCAAATTTTGAAGGATGAGCTCCAACAAACCCTGGAGTATTATGATCTCAATCCTCCTGACATCATCTTTCAACAGGACAATGACCCCAAGCACACTTGTAGAATGGTCAAGAATTGGCTGGAAGAGCAAGAATTCCAGACCATGGTGTGGCCTGCACAGTCTCCAGACCTAAACCCCATTGAGCATCTCTGGGGTTGTCTCAAGAGGAGGCTTGCACAACATGAAAACCCCCCTAGTGGAATTCATGATTTGTGGGAGAGAGTTCAGGTGGAATGGGAAGGGATACCAGTTGAAGAGTGTCAGAAGTTGATTGAGAGTATGCCTAGGAGTGTTCAGGCAGTGTTGAAAGCAAAAGGAGGTTATACCAAGTACAATACCCATCTATTCAAAAGCTCAAAAACCCTTTCCATGATACTGCTGTTTTATATTGCTTATATCTTGCCAGCATGTGAACCAAATCACATGACTTAGTGAGCAATTTTGTAGCCAAGAGTATGTACTATTTATAACTCCACCAAAGCTAAGCAAAATTCCCATGGTGTTTGGCAGTGTGCTTCATGCACTGCTGTTAAGGCAAGTATGGAAACAGTTTTTGAGCTCACTGTAGCTAAGAAGTCTCCTGTTGGAAGCAGGTCTCAGTTTGACCCAAGGGGACTTGAGTTGCCTGGTAGAGAGTCAAAGAGTGAGGTGAAAGACTGAAAAACACGTCCTAAAATCCAAAAGAGAAGTTGAGATAACATCTATGTAAGGAATGTCTAGCAATGGGGAAAATATATTCCAAGTCTTCTTTGTCTTTATTCTGTCTTTTCATCTGTGGTAGCTCATCTGTTATTATTCTAAGTGTGTATAGTGTACTCTAAGTGAGTGTGCAGGCTTACATAAGCCACAATGCATGTACACAACTTTGAAATACCAAGGGAAAGATGAAATAAAAGCATAGGAATGAAAACCTAAGTAAAAACAATGAAATAAAAGGAATAACCTAGTAGAGAGTGTACTCTTCCTACAGTGTGACAATGACATTGGTCAATAAAGCCTTGAATCTCTCCATCTGCCTCCCCTCTGGATATGTCACTGATATGACCTTCTATGTAACTCCATTGGATTCTGAGTGTAAGATTGTTCTTGGACATAACTGGCTCACCTGCTACAATCTGTCGATTGATTGGGTATTGGGCAGTATTAAATTCTGGAACCTTACATCTCATTTGCCAGTGCCAACATCACCCTCTGACTCAGAACCCGCTCTGAGTAACTCCACAGATGCCTCTTCAGGCTCTCCAAGACCAACTCACCCAAATTTGGCTGACAACTCTACTCCACCCAGCCTCTGAGCACCCAACATCTCTCTGATCAATGCAGTGGCCTATGTCCATGCTTGTAAGCTAGATGGCTCACTCCAGTTCTCCCTCCAGGTCTGACCTCAGGACAGCCCCAAACTCCAGGCTGCCACCATGCAGGACACCCCAGACTTGTCATCAGTACCCCTGGACTATCATGACTTTGCTGATGTGTTCAGTAAGGCCAAGGCATCCACCCTTGCACCCCACCAGGAGTTCAACCTCAAAATTGACTTGGATCACCCGACATCATCCTTGTATGCTGTGCCCATCCTTTTTGTCAAGAAGAAGGACCAATCACTTTGTTTGTGTGTTGACTTCAGGGGCCTCAACAAGATCATGAAGAAGGATAGGTACCCACTCCCTCTCATCTTGGACCTACTTGACTCACCCAGTCAAGCTAAGGTCTACACTAAAATTGACTTGTGACACACCTACCATTTAGTGTGCATTGCTGACAGAGATGAATGGAAAACAGCCTTCCAGACTTGTTACAGATCTTATGAGTGGCTGGTGATGCCATTCAGACTTACCAATGCTCCAGCAGCATTCCAATGCTTTGTCAACTCCATCTTCACAGACTTACTCAATGTATGCATTGTTGTCTACCTGGATGACATCTTAATCTACTCCAGCCAAACCAGAGAAATGTGAGTTCCACTCAGAATCCATAGAGTATCTCAGATTCTTCTTATCCTCCAAAGGATTGACAATGTCTGAGGATAAGGTGAAGGCCATTTGTGACTGGCCTGAACCCCATAAGGTGAAGGACATTCAGTCCTTCCTTGGCTTTGCCAACTTCTACCATCATTTCATTTTCAACTACTTGGACATAGTGGTTCTGTTGATGTGCCTTACATGGAAGGGGACACCTTGGAACTTCTCCAAGGATTGCCACTGGTCCTTCAATCACCTCAAGGAAGCCTTCTCTACTGCTCCAATACTGACCCATTTCCAACCTGGAGTCCCAATCATGGTCAAAATGGATGCATCAGACTATGCCATCACCAGCATCCTGTCCATCACTTGCCTGGACAGTGAGATATGTCCAGTGGCCTTCTATTCCCAGACTTTGACCACTCCAGAGTTGAAGTATGACACACATGACAAGGAGCTCCTGGCAATCCACAAAGCCTTTCAGACCTGGCACCATTACCTCAAAGGTCCCACACAACCAATTGACATTGTCATGGACCACAAGAACCTTGAGTATTTTTCCACTTCTAAGGTCCTCACCAGATGCCAAGCACATTGGTCTGAATACCTTTTGCAATTCAATATGATAATCCATTTCCATCCCAGTAAGCTCGGAGCAAAGCCAGAAGCCTTGACTAGATGATGGGACATCTACCCTAAAGAGGGGGATAAGGACTATGCCCAGGCCAATCCATAGAATCTCCGACTGGTGTTTACCACAGAACAACTATCAAACTTGCTAAGGGCCACCTACTTGGAAAGTCCAATACTATGTGCTAGCATGATCATGGACATTGAGAAACTCCATGCTGATATAAAGTCTGCCTTATCATCCAACCCACTGAGCCAACTCCACATCTCTGACCCATCCAATCCCTGTTGGCAGTTGGATGAGACTGGACTCCTATGCCTGGATGGTTGCATATATGTCCCAGACACTGATGACCTTTGACTCTGTGTACTCTGGTACAAGCATGACCACCCACTAGCTGGCCACTTTGGACAAAATTGAACACTTGAGCTCATCTGTCATGAGTACACTTGGCCAAGCATTTGGACTTTCATTAAAAACTATGTAGAATCTTGCACTGCCTGTGCATGTGCTAAAACTCTGAGACATAAACTGTATGGTATGCTGAAACAACTACCTATACCAGAGAGACCTTGGAACTCCATTTCCATGGATTTCATTGAGCAACTACCAAACTCCAGTACTCATACAGCCATACTGGTCATTGTAGACCACCTCTCGAAACAAGCAATATTCATCCCCACTGAAGACACCATCACATCTCTGCAACTCACCCAACTGTTCCTACTCCATGTCTTTTCTAAGCACAGAGTCCCCTCACACCTAACCTCTGACCAAGGAATGAAGTTCATCTCCCACTTCTTCTGGTCATTAGGAAAAGCACTTGACATGAAGTTGCACTTCACTTCTGGATATCACCCTGAAGGTGATGGTCAAACTGAACAGACAAACCAAACCTTGGAGCAGTACCTATGGGTTTACTGTAACTACCAACAGGACAATTGGTCTGAGTTGCTGCCACTAGTGGAGTTTGCATACAACAACACTCCAAGTGCCACAACCAGAGTCTCACCATTCTTCACCAATAAGGGGTATCACCCAAGCATCTCCATACACCCAGAGAGAGACCTGACATCTTCTCAAGCAAGAGACTGTGGTAGATTTAGAATCACTGCATGTGTTCTTATGAGAAGAAATGAAAGAGACTCAGAAAAGATACCAAGGTCCAGCAGATGTGAAGAGAGCTCTGGCTCCAGACCTTCAGATCAGAGATTTGATATATGTCAAGCCAAGTACTTCCAGTCTACTAGACCCTCAAAAAAGCTCTCCAAAAAGAATCTGGGTCCATATCCTATCATTGCACATGTCAGACCATTGTCATTCACAATCCAACTACCTGACTCAATGAGGTCCATACACCCCATCTTCCACATCTCATGGTTAGAACCTGCAACACCAAATGTCATCCCCAATCATGTCCAACCACCACCCCCACCCATTGATGTCAATGGAGAACCAGAATATGAAATTGAAAGAATACTGGATTCCAAGCTTGACAACCATAGGCAATGTCTGCTACAGTACTTAGTCAAGTGGGCAGGCTATGAAGGCACAGATGAGGAAACATCCTGGATCCTTGCTACCAAGTTAGGTAATGCCCCTGACCTAGTCATGGATTTCCACAAAGCCTACCCAAATAAGCATGGTCCATTAAGCTCCATCAAACTCTGTTTATAGGGTCATCAAACACTTCATTCACATGACACAAACTCTGCCTCATCTCACTTGGACTTCAAGCAGACACTTGGATAATGTATTGCAAAAAAAAAAAAGAAAGAAAGAAAGACAACCCAAAGTATGCTAGGGACAAAAAGTAAATAAGAATGACTAAATGTCAACATTGTTGAGTGCCCAGTTTACAAGCAGCATCATAGTGGATTTTAGGGTCTCGAAGGACTCTTCAAGAACCCCAGTGAGGTCCTGGACATCCTCCAAAAGTGCCTCAATGGCCAAGGTGTTCTTCTCTAATGCCTTCATGATTTCTCCAAGGCACCTGTCCAAGACTTCAGCCAAAGGATCTTGACATGGAGGCAGCACTCACAGAGTGCAGGGCTTCACAACTGCCTCAACATCCAGTGTGTCATCCATGGCCTCATCATCACTGTCTCTGGCCTCTCTGAAATGAACAGACTTCTTCTGTTTTCTCCTTTCACCACCTCGAGGGGACATTACCACCGATGCAGGCTTCTCTGACTCTGGGGCTCTGGGAATGAGGTCACACTTGCCTTTAGATTTCTGGCACTGGATGCATGACCTGCTATGACTGGTGCCCAGGATGCACTCTTCCCCAGCCTTGACACACACAGAGCAAGCCTTCACTTGCTCTATGGACTTCCTGCTGCCTGATGTGACCTGTTGAGACTGGGTACAGACTTGTCAGTATGAAGTGTGAGGCAATACTATTGGTACTCACCATAGACCCTTCCACCTGTTGCACTCAGCACATCTCCTCCTTGAGTCTTTTCCTCTCTGCCTCTAGCTCATGGAGCCTTTTCTCTTCCACTGCTTTCCTCTGCACAGCCTCCAGCCTTTTTGCCTCTTTGGCTTTTCTCTGCTCTTCACCCTCCTTTGCTTTCTGAGCCTCTTTGGCCTCCATGGCCTCCTGACATTCCTCTTCTTCGATGGCCTGTTGTAAGGCAGCTCATTGGCACCACTGGTGTTCATCAAATCTTGCCATCTTCATGGTGGGTGGGTCATCTGGTTGATCTTGAAGGAGGTCTGATGAGAGCTCATGTCAGATGATGGCACTTGGGTTGAGGTTGGTACAAAGGTGTCAAGCACCAGACATAGCAACTAGAGGATGGGCATTTGGGTTGGCACGAACTCTGTCAAGTCTTTACTATGAAAAATTTCAGACTCTGACAATGCAGACTCCGAAGTTCTGACATGTATGCTGAAGGAATCTAATAGAATAAAGCTTGGATAGTTACTGATAGGCTAGCTTCTAGTTCTAGGGACTCTGTCTGGGGAAGAGAAACAGTAGACAAAAGAACAGAAAATGAAAACTGAATACTTAGCTAGAACTGCCTGAAAACCTCTCAATCACACCACCCTAGGACTCCCCTAGGGATGCCCTTGCCTCACTCTCAAGGACAGCAGCAACAAGAAGCTGCCACAGACTGGTCTCACCAGCCTGTGCTCTCCCACCTCTATGGTAGTGATTATTCTGTAGCTAATACAACTTGAGTCCAAGTCTGAACCATGCTTACTAATCAGCCACTCGCCTCACACCTAAGTCCCAGACCCAAATATAAAATGGGGATCAAGCCCCTTAGAAATTAAAACACAACCTCAACCACTCTTTACCATTCAAAACCCTACTAGGGAGTACCCTCTCCCTACAATGCTTAGGCACTACAATGCCTTGAGGGCTTGGCACTAAGAGGGGGATACTGTCACATCTGTGACATGCATGCAAGGTCCAGACCATAACCCAGCTGTCTCTGGCATCATTCCAGCCCTACAGGACTCCATTGTTTGTCTCTGTTCCAGCTCTGACTTGGTTTTTGATTTGGTTCCATTTTCTGTTTCTATATTTAGAATATGTTTCTCTTGTCTCTAAGTTACTCACTGTACTAGTATCTATGACTAATCTTTGTACCTCTGGCTACCCAGCAACTACCAGTTTACCTTACTGATACCTTACTAATATGCTGAATCATCCATACTGTGCTCCAGTAGTTGATATGCCCTGGACATTGGTTTTGAACATTCTCTGTAGTATAAAAGCCATTGTACATACATCATAGCACCTCAGTTTGAATATCAACTAAGATACTCTTTGATCTCACTTGATTCTGGAACAACTCTGGATAGATCTGACTCCAGAACTCTGCAAGATTAGTGTACAGAAGTTGTACACTAAACTCCAACCCTCTGGACTTTGTTATAACTCTACCTATGCTTTTGGACCTCTTGGAGACCATTGAGAACCAGTCTTAACAGTCAAGTTGGAAGGAGGGGGAGACTATGGACATGTAGTATGGGTGACAAAGGTCATGAGGCTAGCATTAAGCATGGGAGACATCAAGGGCAAGTTAATTGGATATGCAGTCAAAGAAGCACCAGCAAGCCTGTGAAATGAGTTGGAAGATGAATACAATGACTGGGAGGAGTTCATAGAGGCAATGAGGAAGGTCAGAGTGAAGAAGTTGCTTAGGAGCCAGGAGTCAAAGAAGGGAGAACAGGAACTTAGGAATGAAGATGCAGAACTGAGACAGCAGATCAGTCAGCTTGCAGTGCAACAGGTTCCACAAACCCTGCAGGCAAGGCTGGTAACACATGTGGAAGAAAAAGGAGCCCAGCCAAACCATCAGGGGCTGTATACAAGGACAAGTCTACCTCAAACAATGCTCAGCAAGGGTCCTGCAGCTCCAAGAGTACCATGCACAAGGAACCAAATAATGGAGAAAGTGCTAGCAATGCTGCACTGCACAAACACAGAAGCAGGCAAGCAGCTGTATGAAGCTGATGTGAAAGCATGGCACCAGGCATTTGGGGAGGAAACTCTACCCTCCCTTGAATGACCATACCCCCTAAAACTTGGAACAGCCAGAGTAGGATCTGGAGAATGCTTCAACTGCAGGTTAGTAACTGACCCACTGCATGTGGGGGGCCCCTTCACAACAAAAGAGGCACTATGACTGCAGGAGACCTGATGGTGACAACTGGTGGCAAGCATGTTGAGAAGAGCATCCCAGATCTGGTTCAATGTGACACCAGTCCAGTATGTTTGGCTGGCTGCAAGGCAGGTTGAGGGCATAGGAGAAGGAGATGAACCACATGTGTATGCAGTGGCAGCAGGAGAAGTATGGCCAGTGGTGGGTACAAGTCAAGGAGATCAGTTGGAGGGTCTGTGGGACTGGCCTGTGGAGGGAAACTACTAGGGGCTGCAGAAGAAGACAGATCAATGTCAGCCCTGAGTAGGTATCCATCCAAATCAAAGGAGCAGGGGTCAGAAGGAGGGGAGGTGAGGACATTAGAGCTGAAGTCTGAGGCAGAAGGGGAGGAAATGGCTCAGGAGGGGCAAGACAAGCATGCAAGTAACATACAGGACACTGAAAATAAAATCACTGATGTCTATGCATTGGATGCAACTGGTCAGCCAATCAAGACTCAGGTGGGACAACCATTCATGACCATATCAAGCTTAGAGGGACCCCATGGAGAAAGGGTCAGGTTCCTTGCAATAGTGGACAGCAGTGCAATGATAAATGTGATTGACATGGGAATGTACTGCAAGGTGTAAAGAAGACTGGCTGAGCTAAAGCCATCCAAGCAAACACTCAGGATGGCAGACAGGTCTCTGGTAGCATCAACAGGGACATGGACAGTGTGAGTCAACATGGGGATCAATGGAAAAAACAACCAAAAACCCAACACAAAGACAAAAAATGTGAGTGGTGGTTTTCCTCAGCAGTATTCTGCTTGAGGGATCTGTAAAAGCAAAGGGGGAGGGGTTCCGTGCAGCTGGTGCAGAGGGAGGTGGGCAATCTGGACAAAGAGGGGGCTGGGAGATGAAGGGAGATGAAGATAATAGGCTCCTGTGAGCCTGAGGATGACTTGGGGCAAAGGAAGATCAGTGGATAGACCCTTAAGGGAACCTCAATCACTGGAATACTGAAGATGATGATGGAGGGACTTCAAAGGTGGTGGAAGACAAAGATATATTGCAGGAGGATAGTCTCCTGGAAGTAAGTATGAATGTGACATATAATCTGAGCCATATTTTTTTTCTCTGATACTGATGTCTGGTACTACAAGGTTTATATACAAGACTAGAGTGTATCCTTGAGCAAATGCAAAGCCACACTCTGTCAGCAATTGGTAAAGGATCAGTAAGGGATTGGTAAAGGATTGGTGATGATTGGTAAGGCTTGGTAAGGACAGTAAGCAATTGGTAAACACAGTGGTAAGCACAACAAAGATTATCAATAAGCAATGTGAAATTAACATGAGTCATAAAAGGAATGGATGAATAACATGCCAGGAGAATGATTCAGTATATTGGTCACTGCTGAGTAAGGGGTATGACTGTGCAGATCTCAATGTGACAGGTCAAGGCACAGTGACTCCAAATAAAGAATGATGGGGGATTGTGCCATGGGCCAAATGTTGGGGGTCTCCAGAGGTGTCAGGGCATAGGATTTTGCATTTTTCCCCCTCTTCCTCCTCTCAAAAAGGGGTGCTGCATTGATGGCTAGTCTTCAGCAGGGTCTGAGGAAGATGGGGGACCATCCTCTCCCATAAGAGCAGGGAGAAGCATCTCAAAATCATCATGAATGTGATCAGATAGCCTAGATGATAGTAACTGGTACAGGATCTGTTGCAACCTTGGAAGAGTGAATGATGAGAGGGAGAGGTAGACATTGCAGGGAGTGGGAATGAAAGATCCATATTCTTCTTCAACTGGAGAGACCAATAAAACCACATAAGACCTTTCAAGTCTGACAACAGACTCAAGATGACCAAAGAATGTCCTCCTGGATGTCATACTGACAAGGAGGATGCACTGTCCCAAAGAGATGGATTGGGAGGGAGTGGACAAGGAAGGGATGAACCAGGATGCATCAGGGCAGAAGCTGGTGGGAATTCCTGGGAAGTACAAGTAGATATTCTCCCTAGCACAGGATGCAAGTGAAGAGATCATCAATGAGGTGGCCATTGTGATGGGATTTAGTGAAATGAGCATCTGTTGGCAGAAATGCTGTAGAAAATCATGGAGGGTGAGGATTGTTACCAAATTTGGAAGGAAGGATGGCATGATCAATGGCTATCAGTGGGCATGGGAATGATGTTGATATCTTTAGAAATGACCAAGATATTCAAAAAACCAGAATGCCATACATGAGTGCTAAAAAGGTTTAACCAGCACTTGAACAGTTTCTTCCCTAGCATTAAGGATTATTCTTGTGTGAAGGATGACTGCCAGACATACTAGTCATTTTTCACATCAGGGCTATGTTCTTCAGTCTCCTCTATTCAGCTAGACTCCATGCTCATGTTGCCAAACACCTTTGGTGCATGACAGTGGGCAGGATGAGAAGGAATCAAACCAGACTTGGTGAAGTTGGAAGCAGTCACAAAGTGGCCAACACCTGTATTGTTGCTGGATCTGATGTGCTTCCTAGGGCTAATGGGGTACTTTTGAACCTTAGTCAAGGACTATGCAAGGATAGCAGCACCCCTAATGGCCTTACAGTGAAACCTAGATTTAACAAGTCTGGACATCAAGACCAGCAAATGAAAATATAGACAGTACCTTAGGGATCAGCTGCTCAAATGCTACTGGACTCCAAGGCAAATGCAAGCATTTATAAGGCTAAAACAGGTGCTAACATCTGAACCAGTGCTGAGGGCACCCAAGTTTGATGGTACCCCATTCATATTAACAATGGATGGGTGTAAAGATGGCTTTGGTGCAGTCCTATCTCAAAGACTCACTACAACTTTGGAAAATGGGGAACAGGTCATGAGAGTGCACCTGATAGGCTTTGCATCCAAATGGATGTCAAGTATGGAAGAGAAGTATAAGTCATACATCCTCAAGTCCACAGCCTTGAAGTTCAGGTTCAACCATTTCAGCAACATGGTATGAGGCTTCCCAGTCGAGGTGGAGACAGACTGTATTGCACTGCAGGACACACTATGCAATGAGAAGCTGTCCTTAGTGCATGCAAGATGGCAGGATGGAATCTCAGCTTACCAAATCATAGACATGCAGCATTGACTGAGGAGAACCAATGTGGTGGCAGATGCACTGAGCTGGATGCTCACTGACAAACCAAGAACAGAAGGAGATGGCAGTGAGTGGTCAGTCAACAAAGATTTGGAGTCATCCAGAGGGGTGGTCAATGACCTGTTCACAATCAACTTGGACCCATGTTCCAATAAGCTAAAAGAATGCTTCACTGACAAACCTTTGTTTCTAGAAGTCATGGAGGCAATATAAAACCTCGAAACTGAGACAGCAGACAAAGAATGATGCAGAGCCTTGCACAGAGCAGAAGGGTATCATGTCAAGGATGGTCAACTGTGGTGGGTGTACATGATGAAGTCAATATGAGCTCAACCAAGAGTAGGGTGCATCATGCAGAAAGAAGCAGTAGCAATGGTGGAGGAAGAATACAGATCAGGCAGACACTGGGGTCAAGACACAGTAAAGTTACAATTAATGGACAAGGTTTACAGTCCCCATCTAGACCAGTCAATCCAGCAAGCTATACTGCAATGCACACAATGCAAGAACTTTGGCTCAACCCACCTACATGCATTACTACACCCAATCATGTGGAGGCACCTATTTGAACTGGTGGTAGCAGATTACCTGTCAATGCCAAAAGGAAAAGGAGGCTTCTACTCAGTACTTCTCATGATAGACACATACTCACAGCACATGTGGGGGTTCAAACTAAAGGTACATGGGATGGTGAAAACCATGATCAACGGCTTGAAGACAGTTGCACACATTTTCAGAGCTCCTGAGATGTTCATGATGGATGGAGGCTCACATTTCAAGAATGGCAAGGTGAAAGCTTGGTGCAAGGCAAACAGAATGAAGTAGCATGTAGTGGTGGCATATGCACCTTGGATAAATGGACTGGTGGAGAACACAAATGGTAAGCTACTTGGAAGACTATGGAGACTGTGCAGCCTGGAGCTGGGAGAAGATGAGGAAAACAAAGAGGACATCAATGAGGTGGTCAGGAACTGGCCAGACCACTTCAATGAAGTGGTTCAGCAGCTCAACAAATGTATCATACCCACATTCCAACTATCACTGAAGGAACTCCTACTGGGGTTGGTGGTAAATATAAGAAAGACACCAGTGGAGGATGCAGAAACAGAACCAAGTGCAGTGGCAGTGAACATCCAGCTGGCATGTGTGGAACAGCAAAGGTTGGATGGAGCAGCTCAGGTGGTGTTACATGCAGTAAGAAGGAAAGCTGCCTTTGATAAACAGGTGCTACACTCTTCAACAGGAGAGGTGGTATTCACAGAAGGGCAACTAGTACAGGTACATGATGCTACACAAGAAACAACATTTTCCAACACAAGAAAGCTAGTTCCATGTTGGTTGGCACCCAGGTGGGTCATGGGGAAGGTAGGCAACTCATACAAGCTAACAATGTAGAAGGGTTTCCAGTTAATGGGTTAACACATGCACAGAGGTTGAGACTGTTCATGCTGAGGGCATAACAGTGTTAGCCAAAATACAGAGAGTGTTAGAAGAGGATGACAGGGAAGATGATGAAGATGATGAAAGGGTGGAGTTAGAACTTGAGAGTGTAGAAGGGGAGGACCATGGTTAGGGATGAGGAATGGTGTAATGAACCCAGAGGTTCACGTTAAACAAGAGGGGGCACATGTAGTGGGGAAGTGCCAGGTGAGAGGCTGAGAGATGGGGTAGGGGGAGTTAGGGGTTGTGGGGTGCTGGGGGTCTGAGTAGCAGAGGGTCAGGCAGTGCAGTAGGACGTGGTTGAGGCTTAGTAAGCAGCAACACTCAGCATTGTCTCTGGCAGTTGGTAGAGACTCGAGCCCTGGTGAGTCCACTGAATCCCCAGCTTGTGCATGATACCAGGTTTGATCAAGTTTACTTCTGTGCCACAGTCAATCATGGCATTAACCCTCACTTTGTAGTCAAGCAGGTCAATGTATCTGTGAGGTGCACAAGCAGACATATCATTTTCATCACAAATACTGGATACAATGTAAGCTGACAAGACTTTGACTTCAGGCATACCATTTGAGGGAACACTAGTATGCCTCTCTAAAAACCCATGGAGTATTCTTTTCCCATCACTTGAACAGTGTTGTCAGGAAGGCAATCTCTGTCAGGACCTCAAATGGTTCTGTATTTGCTGGTGAATCCTTGCTCCCTTTGAGGTTTCAGGCACTTGTTACAAATACTATATGTCCTTCTTCACTGCAATTGTAGCAGTTAATTCTCATATTCTTCTTGTGGACACCCTTCCTTTTGAGCATATGATCTACCTCCATAGCATTTGGGTCATGAGAGGGAGCAGGACAGTGGTAGGAGAGGAAGGTGGTGGGATTACTCTTGTTCCCATCCAGGATCTTCTTATTTTCAATCTTGCTTATGGCTTCACTGGCAGCAGTGATCCAATTGGAAACAGTCTTCAGATCACAGTGATCTAGAACCCAATCTCTAATCTCCTTTTGAAGTCCTTTTCCAAAGAAGATAGCTCTATTGAAGCTATCATCCTGAAACTTGGCACAATTGAAAAGAGCCATGAACTTCACAACATAACTTTCCAGAGGAGTGGAACCTTGCATAAGGGTAACAAGCTCAAATAGAGCCTTTCTCTGTTGATCTCTGGTAGTTAAGGTTGCATGGATCATTTCTTCAAAGTGGTCCCATGTATCAGGATAGGTGGCAAGTCTGCTTTCTGCATGTTGATTGATATAATTTTCAGCAAATGAGGCAGCTGATCCTTCCATCATATAGGACAATGCAAGACCAATTTGAAGGTGGTCAGTCATATAAACATGTTGGTTAATTTGAATATATCCTTTGATCTGCATCAACCAGGCCAGGAGCTTCTTGTGGTCTCCATTGTAGACCATCAGCTTGTTAAGGTTAAACTCACATCCACCATTAGGCTTTTCTTTGGAATGGAAGGGCATTGAATTATGCATGACCTGATAACCAAGGGACTTCTTGTTACACATTGACCCTCTCTTTTCCCCTTCTGAATGCATCCTGCCATTGCTCCATGCCTATACCTCCCTTTCTGTCATCATTGTCACTGTTATTGTTGTCTCCACCCTCACTGCTGCTTGTGTTATATCTGGCACATCACCTGATGGCCAGATGCTTTGGTGACTCAATAGAGTTGCCAGTTTTGGGCCTAACCCTGAACCCTCATCCAACTAATGACCCAGTTCAACCTGTGGCTCACCAGGTGTCCCATGTCTCACCTCAGTCTCTCCTTGCTTGTCAGTCTACACTTACCCTGTGACTCGTTGATGTATCATAGCTGTGCCTCAGCTGCACATTGTTACCTTTCCCATACCTGGTGCCATTTGTGTTCATCAGTACTTACTGGACTTGCCAGTATGCACCATGCCTGTAGCTGTGTCTCCATACCTATATAAACCCTAGCTACTCAGCTTGTACTGTATCTTTTTGCTACCTTGCAAAGTCCTACATTTATCACCATTCTTTGTTGATATGAGTGTCAGTACCCAAGGGGATTCAAAGTCTTTACATCCCAAGTGTCATGCCCATGCTTCTGTCCTGGCCCATCCTGTGTTGTCACCAGTTCTTCCCTGCTCTGCTCCGCCCCTATCCGCTTGCTCTAGCACTTGTACAGTGCATCCCTGTCCCATCCTCTGTCAGACCCTGTCGGCCTCTGTCAGTACTACCACGTGACTGTTCTCTCTTGGTCAGGTGACATCCTCCCTTGACTTAGGGGTCACTTTCCTTTTGGGTCAATGGTCTGGTCTAGGTATGGTGCAGCTGCCACACCACATGGTACAGTGCAGGGTCGCTTCCTGTTTAGGCTTTTGGCCTATCATCTGATTGGTTATTGGTGGGCACTCTGAAGACACTCTGTCCCACACTATTCCTTTTAGATACTTTTTCTTTGTCCCATCCCTCACCTCCATTGTCTGTGCTCATACCCCGACTGAAGTTTTCTGATGTTTCTGTCCCTTGAAAATTTACTGTACTCCATATGTTAGTTCCATTGTTCCGATACTGTACCGCCTTGATGGTGTGACCACTGTATATAAGCCCACCACACACAGCAGTGTCTCTTCAGTATGAATGTCAACTTAGTTCTCCTCCTCTGTGGTCTTTGATCAGCCCCTTCGTCTTTGGTTGGACTTTCCCTGACTACTCTCTGTCTCTGAAATCCAAGGGCCGGGCTTGTACAAGGGGGCAGCACACAAGCTGAACCCGATGCCCTCTCCCGAACCTCTGTTGTGACTGTCAGCCACCCCTCGGCCATTGTCGCTCTTCATCGGTACACATTGGCCAGTTGTTGGCCAATGTCAGCCAACCTCCAGACATGTCCCCCAGCCTCTGTGAGCATCGGAGATCATCGGAGTAGGCCCGAACTTGACAGTATATTCGTACTCACACCTGTATGAGTCCTCTTCTGTTTTCTATACTAAAACTATGTCATGCAGACCTGGGCATGTACACAAAGAGAAACTGCCAAGAGGCTTGCACTTGCATTTGCAAACCTGTGACATGCACCCTCGGTCATCGAACAGTTTCACTCCTTCTCCACCCAACATCACAGTCAACACAAAAGCACTTCTCAAGCTGGGCCCTCCGAAACCCAGTGAGCCATATTCCACACCCCACCACCACTTGGTGGTGACCCTTCCGATCCCAACCACCCTGACATTCCCAATGGTGGGTCCGACAGTGGGGGCAGCAGTGACAGGGGTATCCCCGAAGACCCCCTCCTTGCCCTGACTAGGGCTATTCATGTGCTTGCCCGCTCAAGCCAGCACTCCAGAGACTCGACTCCGAAAACCAAGGTCTGAGAGCCTGACACCTTTGATGGCTCCAACCCAAAGAAGCTCCATGAGTTCCTGGTGCAGTGCAAGCTCAACTTCCAAGACTGCCCAAAGGCCTTCCAAGACTGTCCAAAGGCCTTCTGAACTGACTGCACCAAGGTTACCTTCACCCAGTCCTACCTCAAGGGCATGGTGCTGGCCTGGTTCGAGCCCAACCTCCTCAACCCTGATGACTACCTCGACCATCCACTATGGATGGACAACTATCATGAGTTCCTTCATGAGTTAACTGTCAACTTTGGCCCACATGATGCGGTGGCCGATGTGGTCCAAAACCTCGAAAACCTCTTGATGAAGGACACCTCTCACATCACCAAGTATGTTGTGGAGTTCAATTGTTGGGCTTCACAGGTCAAGGACTATGGCGAGGGCACCCTCCGTCATTGCTTCTACACCAGCCTCCCTGACTGCATCAAAGACAAAATCGCCCATGTTGGCAAGCCCACCACCCTCTCCAGGTTGCATGACCTTGCCCAAACAATAGATGCCCAGTATTGGGAATGCAAGGCTGAGGTGTCCTGCTCTGCCAAGCCCTCCGCTGAAAAATCATCTGTGGGAAAACCCTTGGATGATAAAAAATCTTCATCAGCATCCTTGTCTGCTCTGTGCTGAAGAGAAAAGTTATGAATATGTCAGGAATAGGATCTAAAGACTAGTCAGACCCTATAGGGGACCCTGCTGAAGAGAAGAACTAGTAGATGAAATAAAACAGAAAAAGAAACTGAACACTTAGCTGGAAAACTCAACCTGAAACTCTCTGTACCACCACCTTAGGACTGCCCTAAGGCCACCCAGACCTCACTCTCAAGGACTGCAGCAGTAAGAGACTGCCACAGACTGGTCACACCAGTCTGTGCTCTCCAGCCTCTACAGTGGTTGTTGTTTTTTGTAACTAATACAAGTCGAAACAAGTCCGAACCATGCTTACTAATCAGCCACTCGCCTCGCCCCTAAGTCCCAGTCCCAAGTACAAAATGGGGATCAAGCCCCTTAGAAAAATAAAATAAAATCCTCAACCACACTTTACCATCACCCAATTCCCTACTAGGGAGTACCCACTCCCTACAGCACTCTGACAGTAAAGGCAAGTCCAAGCAGAAGGATGGCCAGAAGTCGGATGTGCCCAAATCTGACATTGTGCACCTCCTTGGCAAGGATGGTAAGCTCAATGCTGCCAAATGGCAGTGCTGCCTCAGAAACAACCTCTGTCTCATCTGTGGTGAGGCCAGCCACTCTGCCAAGGACTGCCCAAAGTCCACCTCCTGTGCTGTGAAAGCCCACGCTGCTGTGGCCAATGCTCCTCCTACTCCGCCCACAGAGAAGGAAGGGCCAAAAAATTAGTCTGCTCCTCCAGGGAGCCCACACAGCCTGGAGGAAGCGTTGACCCTGACCATGTGCCTGCCATCTGACTCAACATGTCCACTCTTTCCAACCCCAACTCGCTTATGCCCTCAGTCTCCCTTCTGGACCTTCCGTTAGATAATGTCTCTGCATTAGTTGATTCCAGCTCTTCTCATTGTTTCATAGACCTGCCCTTAGTTAATAAATATTCTGTACCTATGAAACCTGTTTCTCCACCCATTCCACTTCACCTGTTTGATGGTAGCACAAATGCTGTAATCTCACAGGAAGTAGATCTTTCCATCTGCTTTTCTTCTGGCAATGTCACCTCTGTTCCCTTTTATGTTACTCTGTTGGATTCCTCATGCTCATTGGTATTAGGACACAACTGGCTCACCAGCTACAATCCATTGATTGATTGGGTACTGGGCCATATCTTGTTCTGGCCACCATCACAGGGAATGCCTATGCCCCTGGCACCTCCATCACCATCGACCACTACTCCAGCACTGACATTGACACCCTCTGCTCCATCTCTGGACACTCTGCTGCCTTTGCCAAAGGCCTTTAACTTGCCATCTCCTCCACACATCTCCCTCATTGGGGCCACTGCCTACCTCCACACTTGTGCTCTCCCTGGCTCTGTGCAGTTCAGTCTGCACTTGCACCCTGATGACGTCTTGCTCCATGCATCCTCTGTTTCACCTTCTCCTCCTAACCTTTCTTTGGTCCCCTCCAAATACCACAAGTTTGCCAACATCTTTAGCAAAGCAACAGTGACCAAGTTGCCTCCGCACTGCAGCTTTGACCTGAAGATCAACATTGAGGAGGGGGCCTCCCCACCCATGGGCACAATCTACTCCCTCTCCCCACCCAAGCTTGAGGCTCTCCACACCTTCATTGACAAGCACCTCAGCTACAGCTTCATCAAACAGTCCACTTCTGCCCATGGTGCACCCATCCTCTTCATCAAGAAGAAGGACAGCACTCTCCACCTTTGTGTCAATTACCAAGGCCTCAACAAGATCACGAAAAAAGATCGCTACCTGCTCCCACTCATCTCCGACCTCCTTGACTCGCTGAGCCACACCAAGCTGTATACTAAGATTGACCTCTGCCATGCCTACCACCTCATCTGCATCACCAACGGCGATGAATGGAAGACTGCCTTCTGCACCTGCTATGGTTCCTACGAGTGGAGGGTAATGCCCTTCGGACTTACTAATGCACCAGCCACCTTCCAGCGGTTCGTCAATAGCATCTTCGCAGACATGCTCGATGTCTGCATCGTGGTCTACCTTGACAACATTCTTATTTATTCCCATGGCCTGGAGTTGCACCAAAAACACATAAAAGAGGTACTCCGACGCCTCCACCATCATGGCCTATGTGCCAAACCCAAAAAGTGCAAGTTCCACAAGGACTCCATTGAGTACCTTGGCTATATCCTCTCTCCATCTGGACTGACAATGTCCACCAAAAAGGTTCAGTCCATCCGTGACTGGCCTGAACTCTGCAAGGTCAGGGATATTCAGTCCTTCCTCAGGTTCACAAACTTCTACCATCGGTTCATCCGCAACTACTCCAAAATAGTCATTCTGCTCACCTGCCTCACCCAAAAAAACACTCCTTGGAACTTTTCTGAGGAGTGCCACTCCACCTTCCTCTGCCTCAAAGATGCCTTCACCTCTGCTCCTGTCCTCACTCACTGGGTTCCTGATGCACCAATCACCATCGAGACCAACACCTCCAACTATGCCATCACTGGCATCCTCTCCATCACCTGCCCCAATGGTGAGCTCTGCCCAGTCACATTCTACTCCCACACCCTCACTGCTCCAGAACTCAACTATGACACCCATGATAAGGAGCTGTTGGCTATCTATGAGGCTTTCTGCCACTGGCAACACTATCTCAAGGGCTCTGCTGCCCCTGTCGATGTGGTCACTGACCACAAAAACCTTGAGTACTTCTCCATGTCTAAGGTTTTGACCCACCATCAGGCCTGCTGGTCCGAGTATCTCTCCCAGTTTAATCTTGCCATCTGTTTCTGGCCTGGCCACTTGGGAGCCAAACCCAATGCACTCACCCACCAGTGGGACATCTACCCAAAAGGGGGGGATAGGGACTACATGCATGTAAACCCACACAACCTTCATCCTATGTTCACCCAAGAACAGTTCACATTGTCCCTCCATACCACCCACCTCATGGCCCCCATCCTACGAGCCGCTATGGCCTTCAATGTTGAGAAGCTTCGCTCCAACATCATCTCTGCTTTACCTGCCAATCCCACATCGGCTGCTCACCTCCCATCTCTGTCTGCTCTGAGATGGTCTGTCGACCCTGATGGCCTCCTCCACCTTGATGGTCGCATCTTTGTCCCCAACATCGATGACCTTTGCCTCCAAGTACTTCAGTTTAAGCATGACCACCCCCTCGCTGGCCACTTCGGGCAGAACCACACCCTCAAGCTCATCCACTGTGACTACATATGGCCCAACCTCCACACCAATGTCAAGAAGTACATCAGTTCTTGCACCACCTGTGGTTGCAGCAAGGCTCAATGTCACTGCCTGTATGGCCTTCTGAAGCAACTCCCCATCCCCCGAAAGGCCATGGAACTCCATCTCAATGGACTCCATTGAACATCTTCCCATCTCCGATGGCTACTCCACCATCCTCATTGTCATGGACTGACTGTCCAAACAAGTGGTGTTCATCCCGACACATGACTCTGTCACCTCCACTGACCTTGCCAAGCTCTTCCTCGCCCATGTCTTCTCCAAACACAGAGTACCTGCTCATGTCACCTCCAATTGAGGCCCCGAGTTTGTGTCCCACTTCTTCTGCTCCCTAGGTAAGGCCTTGAATATGCACCTTTACTTCACTTCGGGCTACCACCCCAAAGGCAACAGCCAAACCGAGCGCACCAACCAAACCCTTGAGCAATATCTCCACATCTACTGCAACTACCAGCAAGACAATTGGGCCAAGCTACTACCCCTGGCTGAGTTTGCATTTAACAATGCACCTAGTGCCACTACTGGAGTCTCGCCCTTCTTCACTAACAAGGGCTACCATCCCAACCTGTCAGTCACCACCAACCATGACTTCACCTCCACCAGAGCCCATGACTATGTTACAGACCTCTCCACCCTCCATGACTTCCTCTGCTCCAAAATGGCTGCAGTGCAGCAGTGCTACCAGGGTCCTGCCAATGCCAAGCACCTACCTCTGCCCAAATTCAATGTCAGCGACCAAGCCTTTGTCAAGGCCAAATACTTCTGTTCCACTTGGCCATCCAATAAACTTGCCGAAAAGTACTTAGGCCCCTTCAACATCATTGCCCAACCTGGTATGCACTCAGTCACCTTAAAGCTCCCTGACAGCATGCATTCAGTACACCCAGTGTTCCACATGTCACAGTTAGAACCTGCCTCAGTCAATCCCTTCCCTAACCAACACCAACTGCCACCTCTGCCAGTTGACATTGACAGTGAACTGGAGTATGAAATATCAGAAATACTCAACTTGAAGATAGACTGCTGCCGATGATGTTGGCTAAGCTACTATGTCCGCTGGGCTGGGTATGAAGGTACTGATGAAGAAACTTCATGGCTGTTAGCCACTGAACTGGAAAATGCCACCAAACTTGTTGCTGCCTTCCACAACCAATACCCACACAAGCCAGGCCCATATACACCCTTGACATGACCACCCGATGGCACTGACTCCCTCCACTATGTCTCTGATCACTTTCTGACCTGTCTGAACTTTCCCCAATCGCTGTCTAAGCCCACTGCTACTTGTCTGCCTCACTCCAACTTTCCCTCTGCTTTTCCTCCAACAATGAACACACATCTGAGTTTCTAGTACTGTACATGATTTATACAAAAAAAAAATCTCTACTACATCCTACTCTTGCATATCCTCTTCACCCTCTGCATCCTTGTTACCTTCACTCCCACTCTCCTCTGGCTCTTCTGCTACTTCCGACTCACTCTGTTTGACACCTGACCAACTCCCCCTGGCACCTGTCTCAACTCCGCCTGCAACCGCCCCAACCCAACCTACTGGGGGCCACAGCAGGGTTGCCATCATGTGCCTCACATAGGCCTGCACTGTGAGAGCTTGTAGCTCCATCACTGCCACCATCTGCTCCATCGCTGCCGCCTGTCTCCCTTGAACCACGAGCATCCACTCATTGTACAACCTCTCTGGCACCCCCTGACCCAACCCACCCAACTCCAATGCTTCCCCGACCAGGCATGAATGGGCCACCTTGAATTGAGGTACTGCCAGCACTGGAACCTCCTCTATTTTGTTGTCATCATCATCATCTTCATTGCCAGTCTGGCCCTTCTTCTTCCCACTACCCCACAAACCTCCCATCCTAGCATGCTTCCTGGACCCACCTGCTGTACCCTCATTGTCTTCTGTCATGGCCCAACTGCACTTCTTTTTTCTTTTCCTGCATGGGCCACACAACTGACTGCCAGCCACCACTTGGCACTTGCCTACCTTGCTTTGTTGTTGGCACCTGTTGCATGGTGGCCTTGCCATGAACATGGGGGAAGCCACCATCATCCCAATTCAGGCCCCAGTTGTCGTGCTGAACACTGGGGTCAGCTGGGGCCTGTGATGGTCATCAGTCACTCAGTCCTCAAGCAAGGACTACTTACCCACCTGCAGATGAGACCCGACTCTGGGCCCACAGTTTGCCCACTCTACCCCTGTCCTTCACAACACTTTGTTGTGCAGCCTCTGCCTCCACTGCTGCCACTCGCTGTGCTGCCTCTATCGCCTCCTGTCTCTCTCGATCTGCACACTCTTTGCACTCCCGCCTCTCACACTCCTCCTGCTCTTGCCTTTCTCTCTCCAGGCAGGCCTCTTCCACTTTTTGATGATGGGCCTTGGCCCATTTCTCCTTTCTCAGCGCCTCCCACTTACCCTTCTTGGCCTCCTTGGCCTGCTTGGTCCCCTCCGAGTTGCTCATGTGGACCTCGAGGTCCATGTCAGGGACTTGAGCCCAGTCCCGGGCTGGCGCATCGGTGGGTTGTTGGCTTGAACTCTGTTGTTGAGACATGAAAAAAGGGTAAGGGAAGGATGGGGGAGGAGGTTTTAGTGGTCGAGATGCACCTTATATGTGGACCATTCAGTCTCCAATACAACCCCATTGTGGCAATCAGCCCCACCTTGTGGCCTGCAGCCAATTACAAAATCAGGCCTCATGTCACTCTGGCCACACTGCCCTATGGCCTTCAGGGGTTCAGGCCTTAAGGGGGGGATACTGTCATGCCCGTGCCTCTGTCCTGGCCCATCCTGCATTGTCACCAGTTCTTCCCCACTCTGCTCCGCCCCTATCTGCTTGCTCTAGCACTCATATGGTGTGTCCCTGCCCCATCCTCTGTCGGACCCTGTCAGCCTCTGTCGGTACTACCACATGACTGTTCTCTCTTGGTCAGGTGACGTCCTCCCTTGACTTAGGGGTCACTTTCCTTTTGGGTCAACAGTCTGGTCTAGGTACAATGCAGGGTTGCTTCCTGTTTAGGCTTTCTGCCTCTCGTCTGATTGGTTATCAGTGGGCACTCCAAAGACACTCCATCCCACACTATTCCTTTTAGATACTTTTTCTTTGTCCCATCCCTCGCCTCCATTGTCTGTGCTCATACCCCGACTGAAGTTTTCTGATGTTTCTGTCCCTTGAAATTTTACTGTACTCCATATGTTAGTTCCATTGTTCTGATACTGTACTGCTTCGATGGCACGACCACTGTATATAAGCCCGCTGCACTCAGTGGTGTCTCTTCAGTACAAATATCAACTTAGTTCTCCTCCTCTGCGGTCTTCGATCAGCCCCTTCATCTTCAGTTGGACTTTCCCTGGCTACTCTCTGTCTCTGAAATCCAAGGGCCAGGCTCGTACAAGGGGGCAGTGCACGAGCTGAACCTGATGCCCTCTCCCGAACCTCTGTCACGACCATTGGCCACCCCTCGGCCATCATTGCTCTTCATCAGTATGCATTGGCCAGTCATTGGCCAACATCGGCCAACCTCCGGACATGTCCCCTGGCCTCTGTGAGCATCAGAGATCATCAGAGTAGGCCTGAACTTGACACCAAGGTATAGTTCACCATTGACTTATCACACTTGTCCTTTATTAGGACATTCATGTGCAATGGCATAACACTTCTCCAACAACTCCATTAACTCCACTTCAGTAGGTTCTCAGTTAAAGAGCAGAACTGTTGTGAACTTCTTGGTTTCCTACCCAGAGGTTCTGGCTTCTCCAATAGAGAGTCCACCAGTAGCATAAGACATTATGTTTGCTAAGGCTTCTCCTTCTTGATCTGGTATAGGTATGTCTCTGATTGCTGAACCAAGATCTGATTTGTCATCAAACAAAGGTTCTACATCAGTCTCCAATTCTGGTTCCCTTTCTCAGTAGGTATCAATGATAGCTGGGTTTTGAAGGCTTGAGGTCAGATAGGGGTTAACCAAAGGAAGGTATTTCTGAGCAAAACATCTTGCTGAGTACTCAGTAGAGGTTACTCATGGGGGTACAGGCAGGGCTTTGCCTTTAGATTTACAAATGCTGGAAGGTGGTGGAACAGATAGACATTTGTGGCCATCTGAAGACACCATGGGCAGTTGATAAGGTGAAGCAGAAAAGGCCAAAGGGTGTGTCAACAAGGCATCTGAAAAATGGTTGGTCAACTAGAAGAGTATAGACACTGGCATCACATATCCAAGACAGCTAGACCAGCAAAGTTTCAATGAGAGAGAAACACTGATGTCATGTCCAAAAAAATGGTCACAGCAGCAAGTTGATCTTTTTGATTTTGTTATGCCATGGCACACAAAAGACCTAAGAAAGGTCAAGTGCTACAGCCACAGTAAAATGATGACCTTGGAACATAATGACTTTAGGTTCCCTTGGTTGGACACACTCATATCTCCAAAGAATGGTGATAAATGAGCCAAGTTGCAAGGTATCAAAAAGATGGAGTATACAAGTGGCTCAGTAGCTACTTATATACTAATGGTGCTCATACCTGTTCCGAACCTGTTCTGAACTGCTTGAGGGTGGGTTCCCAAATCCCTTCTCGAACAGGCTGAGTTCACCACATATTGCCATCTGAGTTTGAATGTGCACAGCTCTGTGTCCTCATGCCTCCCATGCAACAGTGAGCCCGTACATTCCAGCAGTTTTGCAAGGCCAACTGTTTGCACAAGACCATGGCAAGTGATGGACCACCTGCTTGGAACACTCGTGGAGCAAAAGGTGTGGGCATTAGGGGGAGAGGCAGCAGGGGAGGTGGTCGAGAGAGCTTGAGCAATAATCCAACCTTATGCATCCAATGGGAATCAGGCAGTGTTGAGCGAACATCGAAGATGGTTAAGTGGCTTGTTGATCACCCTGCAGATTGTGTTGTACTTGTCATGCCTGTGCCTCTGTCCTGTACCACTGGCCCCTCTCCGCTCTGCTCTGCACCTGTCTGTCTGCTCTAGCACCCATATGGCATGTTCCTGCCCCATTCTCTGTCGGACCCTGTCGGTCTCTGTCGGTGGTACCACGTGACCAGTACCTCATGGTCAGGTGATGCTCCCCCTTTGGTTTAGGGGTCACCTTCCTTTTGGGTTGATGGGCCAGTCCAGGTACGGTGCAGGGTCGCTTCCTGTTTAGGCTTTCAGCCTATCATCTGATTGGTTATCGGTGGGTGCTCCGAAGACACTCCGTTCTGCACTATTCCTTTTAGATACTTTTTCTTTGTCCTGTCCCTCACCTCTGTCTTCTGTGCTCATACCCCAACTGAAGTTTTCTGACATTTCTGTCCCTTGAAATTTTACTGTACCCCATATGTTAGTTCCATCATTCCGATACTGTACCACCTCGATGGTGCAACCACTGTATATAAGCCCACCACACTCAGTGGTGTCTCGGCAGTACAAATATCAACTTAGTTCCCTCCTCTGCAGTCTTCGACCAGCCTCCTCCTCCATTGTTGGCTTATTACCAGCTCTTTTCTACCTCTGAAATCCAAGGGCTGGGCTCATACAAGGGGGCAGCACACGAGCTGAACCCGATGCCCTCTCCCAAACCTCTGTTGCGACCATTGGCCACCCTTTGGCCATTGTCACTCTTCATTGGTATGCATCGGCCAACCTCTGGACATGTCCCCCGGCCTCTGTGAACATCAGAGATCATCAGAGTAGGACTGAACTTGACAGTATATTTGTACTCACACTTGTATGAGTCCTCTTTCATTTTCTATACTAAACCTACGTCATGCAGACCTGGGCATGCACCCAGAGAGAAACTGCTGAGAGGCTTGCACTCGCATTTGCAAATCTGTGATGCATGCCCTCAGTCGTCGAACAGTTTCACTCCTTCTCCGCCCGATGTTGTTCTCAACACAAAAGTGCTTCTCAAGCTGGGCCCTCAGAAACCCAGCGATCCATATTCCACACCCCGCCACCACTTGGTGGCGACCCTTCCAACCCTGACCACCCCAACATCCCCAATGGTGGGTCTGATGGTGGGGGCAGCAGTGACAGGGGTATCCCTGAAGATCCAGCTGAGCCACCCGAAGACCCCCTCCTTGCCCTGACTAGGGCTATTCACGTGCTCGCCTGCTCAAGCCAGTGCTCCGGAGACTCGACTCCAAAAAGCAAGGTCCGAGAGCCCGACACCTTCAATGGCTCTGACCTGAAGAAACTCCGTGAGTTCCTGGTACAATGTGAGCTCAACTTCCAAGACCGTCTGAAGGCCTTTCGAACTGACCGCACCAAGGTGACCTTTGCCCAATCCTATCTCAAGGGCATGGCACTCACCTGGTTCGAGCCTGACCTCCTCAACCCCAATGACTACCTTGACCATCCACTATGGATGGACAACTATCACGAGTTCCTTCACAAGTTAACTGCCAACTTCAGCCTGCATGATGTGGTGGCCAATGTGGTACAAAACCTTGAAAACCTCTCAATGAAGGACACCTCTTGCATTACCAAGTACGTCGTGGAGTTCAATCGTTGGGCTTCACAGGTCAAGGACTATGGCAAGGGCACCCTCTGTCATCGCTTCTACACTGGCCTCCCTGACCACATCAAAGACGAAATCACCCATGTCAGCAAGCCTGCCACCCTCTCCAGTTTGGGTGATCTCACCCAAACCATTGATGCTTGGTATTGGGAACACAAGGCCAAAGTATCCCGCTCTGCCAAGCCCTCCACCGAAAAGTCATCTGTGGGGAAACCCTCAGATGATAAGAAATCTTCATCTGCATCCTCTTCCACTCCGCACTCCGACAATAAAGGCAAGTCCAAGCAGAAGGATGGTCAGAGGTCGGAAGCGCCTAAGTCCAACATCACACACCTCCTTGGCAAGGATGGCAAGCTCAATGCTGCTGAATGGCAGTGCCACCTCAAAAATAACCTCTGTCTCTTCTGCAGTGAGGCTAGCCACTCTGCCAAGGACTGCCCAAAGTCCACCTCCTGTGCCACAAAAGCTCATGCTGCCACAACCGCCACTCCTCCTACTCTGCCTGCAGAGAAGGAAGAGCCAAAAAATTAGTCTGCTCCTCCAGGGAGTCCGCACGGCCTGGAGGAAGCATTGACCCTGACCGTGCACCTGCCATCCGACTCAACACGTCTGCTCTTTCTGACCCCAACTTGCTTATGCCCTCCGTCTCCCTTCCAGACCTTCCCTTAGATAATGTCTCCACATTAGTTGATTCCAGTTCTTCTCATTGTTTCATAGACCCACCCTTAGCTAAAAAGTATTCTGTACCCACGAAGCCTGTTTCTCTGCCCATTCCACTTTGCCTGTTTGATGGTAGCACAAATGCTGTAATCTTGCAGGAAGTAGATCTTTCCGTCCATTTCTCTTCTGGCAATATCTCCTCCGTTCCCTTTTATGTTACTCCATTGGATTCCTCATGCTTGCTGGTACTAGGACACAACTGGCTCACCCACTACAATCCATTGATTGATTGGGTACTGGGCTGTATCTCATTCCGACCACTGTCGCAGGGAATGCCTACACCCCTGGCACCTCTGTCACCATCGACCGCTACTCCAGCACCAACACTGACACCCTCCACTCTGTCTCCAGACACTCCGCCACCTTCACCGAAGGCCTCCGACTCACTGTCTCCTCCGCACATCTCCCTCATTGGGGCTGCCGCCTACCTCCACACCTGCGCTCTCCCCAGCTTGGTGCAGTTCAGTTTGCACTTGCACCCTGATGACGTCTTGCTCCATGTGTCCTCTGCTTCACCTCCTCCTCCTGACCTTTCTTCGGTCCCCTCCAAATACCACAAGTTTGCTGACATCTTTAGCAAAGCAAAAGCAACCGAGCTGCCCCCGCACTGCAGCTTCGACCTGAAGATTGACATCAAGGAGGGGGCCTCTCCACCCATCAGCATGATCTACTCCCTCTCCCTGCCTGAGCTCGAGGCTCTCCACACCTTCATTGACGAGCACCTCAGCTATGGCTTCATCAAGCAGTCCACTTCTGCCCATGGTGCACCCATCCTCTTTATCAAGAAGAAGGATGGCTCCCTCTGCCTTTGTGTCAATTACTGAGGCCTCAACAAGATCACGAAAAAGGATCACTATCTGCTCCCACTCATCTCCGATCTTCTAGATTCACTGAGCCACACCAAAGTCTACAGTAAGATTGACCTCCGCCATGCCTTCCACCTCGTCCACATCACCGATGGCAATGAATGGAAGACTGCCTTCTGCACCCACTACAGCTCCTACAAGTGGAGGGTGATGCCCTTCAGTCTTACTAATGTGCCAGCTGCCTTCCAGCAGTTTGTCAATAGCATCTTCGCAGACATGCTCAATGTCTGCATCATGGTCTACCTTGACGACATCCTTATTTATTCTCACGACCTGGAGTCGCACTGAAAACATGTAAAAGAGGTACTCTGACGACTCTGCCATCACAGCCTATATGCCAAACCCAAAAAGTGTGAGTTCCACAGGGACTCTGTTGAGTACCTTGGCTACACCCTCTCCCCATCTGGACTGACAATGTCTGCTGACAAGGTTCAGTCCATCCATGATTGGCCTGAACCCCGCAAGATCAGGGATATTCAGTCATTTCTCGGGGTTCATGAACTTCTATTGTCAGTTCATCCGAAACTACTCCAAAATAGTCGTTCTGCTCACCCACCTCACCCAAAAAAACACTCCTTGGAACTTTTCTGAGGAGTGCTGCTCTGCCTTCCTTCACCTCAAAGATGCCTTTGTTGGAGATAGAATCTCCCCTGTTGATATTGACTTAGGTGCGAGGTTGTGATGATTACATAAGCGCTTAGAGCACACATTTAGAGTACACTTTTAGTACTGTTCCCTCAGTAGTTGAGTCACTACTGAGGGTGAGTCTACTTATTATTTAGTAGTTTCCTACTTACTGATTCCCTGTAGCTGCCTACAGGTACATCTAATATATCAGTAGTTGAGTCACTACTGAGGCTGCCTACAGCCTTTTTCAACAGGGTATGAGCCCCGCCTAGCGCGGAAAATTTTCATTGTAGGCAACTCGCGGTCGACTACTCAAACACGCTACGAAATATCTCTACTACACTCGAAAGTAATAGGAGAACATTCTATGGACCTACCCGAGCTCGCAGAAGATGGCTGCAACTGGCAAACCTATGGCAGTTGGGTGCTGAAGGCTATCTCAGAAGACGGCTTAATGGGTCACCTAGATGGGTCTGAAACACGACCCACAACTCCGAAGTTACTACAGGAATATGGTGCCGGATGGACACCACGAACCAACGAGGAACGAGATGTCGTCACGGCCTGGAAAACCGCTGACAACGTGTGGCATCAACGGGCTGCCATGGCCCACCAATTTATCATCTACGGCTTACCCGACTCTATCCTAATGCTCTGTATGCATTTAGATACCCCTCGCGAGGCATTTGCTTACCTCGAATATCGCTATGGCCAAATTCCGAGACCGGAGATCCAGAAGACTGTTGACGAAGCTGTACAACAGCATGACATGCCATCTGAGCAATACATGACTGGGGAAAGTGCTCAGAGCACTTGTGACAGCGACAATGGACCTGAGAACTTACCTGGTGGTCACGAAGACCCTGCGGACAGCCCGAACGACTGCGCCGAGACCAAATCTAGGTACTTGACACCTGAGACTGAGGTCGTAGACGCGCGACATGTGGAACCTTACCTACTGGAGGTTGAGGTTGGGGACACAGGTGGAATGTGGCCGGACGAATGCGCGAACGCACTCGAAGCACCTGATGAGTGTAGTCAGCATGCTAGCAACAAGGTCGAGGAGGGCAACAACTTACTGGAGTTGAGCTCTGAGGCTCTCGAATCTCAAGGGGACCTACCAGACACTACAAGTGAACGCGCCGAGACCCAGACTGGGCACAGGAAGCCCGAGACTGAGGTTGTAGACACGCAGCAAGTGGTGAATGTCCTACCCATGGTTGAGGTGGGGACTACAGGTCGAACACGACACGACAAACATGTGAACGAACATGAAGCACCTGACGAGGGCAGTCAGCGTGCAGACAACAAAGTCGAGGAGAGCCGAGACTTACCAAAGTCAAGCTCCGAAGTTCTCGAGCCTGCAGGTAACCCTACCAGACAGGCAGGTAAATGTTCTATGGAAGATGTGCTACAGACGCCTATCGAAGACTATCAGCATGCCCGGACGAACGGCGAGACGATCGCTAACGTACCGGATCTACCCAGCACACCCACCGAACTTCCTATCCCATGCATCAAACGCCCTACACTACAGAATAGGTCATTGGCACGAAAGCGTAGTGCTATGACTACAGAGTTCGACTTATCCTACGCAAGGAGAAGTGGCAAGTGGCGAGAGACGAAGTGTCTCGAACTTGACTGCAAGCGGGCATCGAGACACCCACAGCGAACTCACCGAGGGCACTCCGCATGCAAAACCCCACCTGACGAGGCTCGGGGGATGGGGGTACTTAGCTCTCCTCGAGCAGGTTGGGGGGACAGCACAATGGCTGGGTTGACAGTGACGAAGCTAGAGAGAAGAGTGGTTAGCACCAAAACAGCAAAGATTCAAGCCTACATACCACATTTGGAGACACACCCAAAGGAGCCTGATAAGGCTGAGGATACCAGTGGTGGAGGTGATGATGCAGCTAGCAAGGACATCCTCGACTCACGCGGAGTCGAGAAAACATCGCTAGCTAACAGCGGAAGTCAGCAGGGACAGCGAAAGACGAGATGGCGGAACGGCTTACCTGCACCACCAAAAACGCCTCCCAACGGCTTCATACACCCTTCTAAGACCTTTGCAGACCGACGCTGTCACAGCAGGATCAAAATGGACCTGCAAAACCTCAGTACAGGGCAAGAAATGGAACGGTGGCAGGGCAGCTCACCTGTACCACCTGCGCCACCTCCAACCGGCACCTACTATGGCCATAAATCCTCCAAGGGCCTCCGACGTCGTGCAAGATTCAAGTCGAATGCTGAAAACGAGTCGCGGCAGGCCGAACGATCCATGGCTGTACGAAACCAGCCTACATGGGACAACTTACAGGGTAAGGAGGATGCCAGTGGTCGTGGGCATGATGATGCACCTACGAGTGGACACACCGACTCGCATGGAGTCGAAGAATCACCGCTAACTGACGGTGGAGGTCAGTATAGCGAATACGAGGCAAAACGACCCAGGCCCTCACCTGCACCACCTGCGCCATCTCCAAACGGCATCATGGACATGCCTACACCCTTCACGAACCTACGTCGACGTGGAAGATTCGAACGAATGGCTGAAAACATCAGCAGCATGCATACGAGGCAGCGCGCCTACTATGCACGAGCGGCCTTCGTGCGGCCACTTACACCTCTCTTGGCACCATCGAAACGGCTCATACAGCCTGCGGGAGGGTTATGGATGATGGATACAGTCTATAATGAGATCAGGCGTGCACGACAAGTCGAAACGAGAGGGGGCACATACCGGACAGCTTGTATTCTCATGCAGCTACTTCTGTTTCTCTCAGACCCCTCGAAACAACTCCAGAACATCGGCTACACCTACTGGCGGGAGGGGGTGCCTACTGGATCGACGCGGAACAACGCGAAACGGCAGGGAAACATACCTATGGCCATATGGCGGCCTCGCAGCAGCAGCATGAGGCAAGATATCGAGCACAGGGCCAAGTGGCCAAACGACTTACCTACGCCATTCAAACCCACTCAATACGACCTCTCACATCTACCTGGGACGCTCAGGGACCCGCGCCGACGTGGCAGGATCAAGATGAAAACTGAAAACATCAGTAGATCCGAAACAAGAGGCGGCAAAGCCTCTATACTCACCATTACCATTTCGCCACCTCGCGAGATCGCGAAACTCCTCTGGAACGTTGCTAATACATACTGGCGACATGGAATACCCCCTGGACGGACACAAAACATCAAAAACCCTTTGTTATTCGAAACGGCGGCCTTGCGACAGCGGTACGAGACCAGAGGACGCGCGCACACCAAACGGATTCCCGATATGGCAGTTGCCACAACGCGCAGCACAGCCACGGCCACGACGCGGCACCTCGCACTACACACGGACTTGAAGCTCTTCATTCGCAGAATACACACTCATTTTATTGAAGTATTGGGTATACGTTCTTTTGAGTTATATTTTCTGCGCCTCTACTGATCATACAGTGGAGCTTCAGGGGGTGTGTTGGAGATAGAATCTCCCCTGTTGATATTGACTTAGGTGCGAGGTTGTGATGATTACATAAGCGCTTAGAGCGCACATTTAGAGTACACTTTTAGTACTGTTCCCTCAGTAGTTGAGTCACTACTGAGGGTGAGTCTACTTATTATTTAGTAGTTTCCTACTTACTGATTCCCTGTAGCTGCCTACAGGTACATCTAATATATCAGTAGTTGAGTCACTACTGAGGCTGCCTACAGCCTTTTTCAACAGCCTTCACCTTCACTCCTGTCCTCACTCACTGGGTTCCCAATGTGCTGATCACCATCAAAACTGACACCTCTGACTATGCCATCGCTGGCATCCTCTCCATCACCTGCCCTGATGGTGAGCTCCGCCCGGTTGCATTTTACTCCTGCACCCTCACCACTCTGGAACTCAACTATGACACCCATGACAAGGAACTGTTGGCCATCTACGAGGCCTTCCGCCACTGGCGACACTACCTCGAGGGCTCCGCTGCCCCTGTCAACGTGGTCACTGACCACAAAAATCTTGAGTATTTCTCCACGTCTAAGGTTCTGACCTGTTGACAGGCTCGCTGGTCCAAGTACCTCTCTCAGTTCAACCTCGCCATCTGTTTCCAGCCTGGCCACTTGGGGGCCAAACCCGATGCACTCACCCACTGGTGGGACATCTACCCAAAAGGGGGGGATAGGGACTACACACAAGTAAATCCGCACAACCTTCATCCTATGTTCACCCAAGAACAGTTCACATTGTCCCTCTGTACCACCCACCTCATGGCCCCCATCCTACAAGCCACTATGGCCTTCGACGTTGAGAAGCTTCGCTCCGACATCATCTCCACCCTACCCACCGATCCCACATTGGCCACTCACCTCCCATCTCCATCCACTCCAAGATGGTCCATCGACCCTGATGATCTCCTCCACCTTGATGGTCACATCTTCGTCCCCAACATCAATGACCTTCGCCTCCGAGTACTTCAGTTTAAGCATGACCACCCTCTCACCGGCCACTTCGGGCAGAACCACACTCTCGAGCTCATCCACTGTGACTACATATGGCCCAACCTCCACACCAATGTCAAGAAGTACATCAGTTCTTGCACTGCCTGTGGTTGCAGCAAGGCTCAGCATCACCACCTGTATGGCCTTCTGAAGCAACTCCCCATCCCCGAAAGGCCATGGAACTCCATCTTGATGGACTTCATTGAACATCTTCCCACCTCCAATGGCTACTCTGCCATACTCATCATCATGGACCAACTGTCCAAGCAAGTGGTGTTCATCCCAACACATGACTCCGTCACCTCTGCTGACCTCACCAAGCTCTTCCTCGCCCACGTCTTCTCCAAGCACAGAGTACCCGCTCATGTCACCTCAGATCAAGGCCCTGAGTTCGTGTCACACTTCTTCCGCTCCCTCAGTAAGGCCTTAGATATGCACCTCCACTTCACCTTGGGTTACCACCCTGAGGGCGACAGCCAAACCGAGCACACGAACCAGACACTCGAGCAGTACCTCCACATCTACTGCAACTACCAGCAAGACAACTGGGCCAAACTACTTCCACTGGCCAAGTTCACATTCAACAATGCACCCAGTGCAACCACCAGAGTCTCACCCTTCTTCACTAATAAGGGCTACCACCCCAACTTGTCAGTCACTGCCGACCAGGACTTCACCTCTGCAAGGGCCCACAACTACATTACAGACCTCTCCACCCTCCATGACTTCCTCTGCTCCAAAATGGCCACAGTGCAACAGCGCTACCAGGGTCCCACTGATGCTAAGTGCCTACCTCCACCAGAGTTCAATGTTGGTGACCAGGCCTTTGTCAGGGCCAAGTACTTCTGCTCTACTCGACCATCCAACAAACTCTCTGAGAAGTATCTAGGCCCCTTTGATATCATAGCCCAACCTGGTATGCATTCCATCACCCTAAAACTACCTGATAGCATGTGCTCGGTACACCCAGTATTCCATGTGTCACAGTTGGAACTGGCCTCAGCCAACCCCTTCCTGAATCAGCATCAGCTGCCACCTCTGCCGGTTGATGTCAATGGCGAACTTGAGTACAAAATATCAGAAATCCTCAACTCCAAAATGGACCACTGTCGCTGGTGCTGGCTAAGCTACAAGGTCCGCTGGGCCAGTTATGAAGGCACTGATGAGGAAACTTCGTGGCTCCTACCCACTGAGTTAGAGCACACCCCTGAACTCATCACTGCCTTTCACAAATGATACCCCCACAAGGTTGGTCCATATACACCCTGGACATGACCACCTGATGGCCCTGACTCCCTCCACCATGTTTCTGATCACTTCCTGATCGCCTCCCACACCCACCACTACTTGTCTGCCTCACTCTGATTTTCCTTCCACTTCTCCTCCAACAACAAACACACATCTAAGTTTCTTGTACTGTACATGATTTACACAAAAAAAAAAAGAAGGTCTCTACTACATCCTACTCTTGCATGTCCTCTTCACCCTCCGCATCCCTGATACCCTCACTCTCACTCTCCTCGGGCTCTTCCACTATTCCTGATTCACTCTGTTTGATGCCCAACCTACTCCCCCCAGCGCCTGACCTGCTCCCCTCCACTCTGGACTCACCTTCCCCCCCAGGAGCCCCTATCCTTCCTGCCCAGGGCTGGGGCAGGGGTGCGGTCAGGTTCCACACATAAACCTGCACAGCCAGGGCCTGTGCCTCCATGGCCCCCACTATCCTCTCCATTGCCATGGCCTGCCTCTCCATCACTGACACTTGCCTCTCTTGGGCAGTGATCACTCTCCCCTCGTACTCCCTCTCTGTAACCCCCTGGTCCACCTTGGCTCCGACCAGGCACATCCTTGCCACCTGGAAGCGACTCAACGATGGCGCCGGCACTTCTTCAACCATGTCGACCTCGTTGTCATCATTGTCGTCGCCCCGACCCTTCTTCTTTTCACCTCCTCATGAACCTCCCGTGCCAGCCTGCTTACACGACACACTGGCCGCCACCTCTGACTCCTCTGCAGCTGCCCAGCTGCACTTCTTCTTGTGCTTCCTACATGGACCACACAACTGCCCGCCGGCCACTGCCTGACACTCTCCAGACTCACCTCACTACTTACACCCCTCACAAACCCCCCTTGTCAGGACTGTCATTGTTGTAGGCACCATCATTGTGCCAATGCACACCCCAGTTGTTGGGCTGTACATCGGTGTTGGCTGCAAACTGTGGTTGTCATCAGCAGTGGTATATGACAGGCAGAATGGGGGCATTACTCACCTGGTCAACAATGACCCTCTACCTTGACCCCATAGCTCCCCTACTCGGCCCCAATCCTTTGCAATGCTCTGTCAAACAGATTCTGCCTCCACTGCAGCTGCCCGACACACCACATCCAATGCCTCTCGCCTTTCCTGATCTGCCTGCTCTTCTCGCTCCCATTTCTCGCACTCCTCACACTCCTTCTGTTCCTTCTCCAAACGAGCCTCCTCCACCTTTTGTCAGCATGCCTCTGCCCTCTGTTCCTTCTTTGCCACCTCCTGCCTGCCTTTTTCCACCTCCTTGGCATGCTCTGTTCCCTCTGAGTCACTCGTGTGGACCTCCAGGTCCTCATCGGTCATTTGCAACCAGTCACAGGTGGGTGCATCGGTGCCTTGTTGGCTCATACCTTGTTGTTGACTGGACATGCTATGGGGCAAGGGAGAGATGGGAGAAGGGACTTAACGACGAAAACACGTGTTTTATGTGTCATGTTCAGGCTCCAACACAACCCCACTGCAGCAATCAATCCATGCCTCATGGTCCATTGCCGATTATGAGGTCAAAACCTCATGCTGTCTGGAACATGTCGCCTACGGCCTTCAGGGGTTCAGGCCTTAAGGGGGGGATACTGTCATGCCCATGCCTCTGTCCTGTACCACCAGCCCCTCTCCACTCTGCTCTGCACCTGTCCATCCAGTCTAGCACCCATATGGTGCATTCCCACCCTGTTCTCTGTTGGACCCTGTCAGTCTCTGTTGGCAGTACCATGTGACCAGTACCTCATGGTCAGGTGATGCTCCCCCTTTGGTTTAGGGGTCACCTTCCTTTTGGGTTGATGGGCCAGTCCAGGTATGGCGCAGGGTCACTTCCTGTTTAGGCTTTCAGCCTATCGTCTGATTGGTTATTGGTGGGCACTCTGAAGACACTCTGTTCCACACTATTCCTTTTAGATACTTTTTCTTTGTCCCGTCCCTTGCCTCTGTCTTCTGTGCTCATACCCTGACTGAAGTTTTCTGACATTTCTGTCCCTTGAAATTTTACTGTACCCTGTATGTTAGTTCCATCGTTCCAATACTGTACCGCCTTGATGGTGCAACCACTGTATATAAGCCCACCACACTCAGTGGTGTCTCAGCAGTATGAATATCAACTTAGTTCCCTCCTCTGTGGTCTTCGACCAGCCTCCTCCTCCATTGTTGGCTTATTACTGGCTCTTTTCTACCTCTGAAATCCAAGGGCTGGGCTCATACAAGGGGGCAGCACATGAGCTGAACCCAACGCCCTCTCTCAAACCTCTGTCATGACCGTCGGCCACCCTTTGGCCATCGTTGCTCTTCATCAGTATGCATTGGCCAATGTTGGCCAACCTCTGGACATGTCCCCCAGCCTCTGTGAATGTCAGAGATCATCAGAGTAGGACCGAACTTGACAGTACTTTTCTCAGAGGACAAGAATGCACCCAAGCCCCATGGGAGGCCACACAGCACTAAATTGGATGTCTACGGTGCCATTGCTGATGCCATGTTCAAGGATGATGTCAAGTATGCTGACAGCTATGTTTCCACTCCTCATAAATTCCATGATTCTGTTGCTCATCGTCTTGAGCAGTGAGTCTGCATGTATGCTTGATCACACATTCAAGCTAATCAATTTGCAGCCTCAAGAGCAAGTATCATGAATATGCAGCTTGGTTTGTACAGACTGGAAATGGTGTAGATCATTGCATCCTGGGAACTGGGCCAGCATATGACAACATCCTGTGTGAGCCCTTTTTTTCTTTCTTTTGATCTTATTGGCTGACGATCATGACAGAGCATGTCCTTAGTGAATTTCCATGGTTCTCTGACCTGCATGGCCTGTGGAGGGCAATTCCCTCATATTCAGCAAAGCCAATCACTTCCACACCTGGGATACAGTGTGATGCACAGCTCTTGTCACTTGTCCAAAAATCAGTGGCCATGGACATCGCTACATCTCCGCCTCTGCCTTTGACCCTCACTCATGCTGTAGGTCCCATGCAACTGCCATCCCCCAACTACAATCCACTTCCTACGTCTACATTGAGCCATCCAGCTGTCCCCTCTATGCATCAGCTGGCCCCCCCTTCCCATCGATCAGCTCCTCCCTCATTCAATCCATCAGTTGATTTCCCCCCATCCATGCAAGGGCCAGTTTGGCCTGATCTCAACTCATTGGTCAGGCAGCCCTCCACTGATCAGGTCGCCTCTGATCCCCCCGATCTCCCCATCCATTGAGCACCTTTCCCCTCTACTGCAGGGGAAGCATACACTTCAGTAGTGCTGACCCCCCCACCTTCACAGCCCACTTTTTCTGTTGATGAAGGCAGGTCACACACAGTGCTTGACTCCTTTGAATTTGACCTTAGCTTTGGCCTTGATACGGAGATGCAGGGTATCAGGCCCCCTGCATCGGGTCTTCAAGAGCTGTTGTCTGGCAAGCAGCAGGCAAATGTATGTCCCCCCCCCCTTTTTTTTTCTTCTGATCATTCTAACTTTGATAGTCACCCCCCTCTGTCTCATCTTCACCACCTTGTCCTGCTGTCACTGAGTTACTCTCGGTGACAACCCCCTTCAACAGCCGCCTCTCATTTTGTGCAGGGGCTCATGCACCACCGATGGTAAAATTGAGGTCACAGCCTGCCCAGCTGCCCTCCACTCAAGGCTCTTCATCAACATCTTCACTTGCATGGGATGGGAAATCTATGAGTGCATCAGACTCATGATCTGGAAGCTCAAAAGTCAGGAGTAGGAAGTGTATCAAATCTGACCTTCAAGATCGTGTGAAATCATTCCACAAGAGTACAGAGGCCCTGCAGCAAAATGTCATGCATGCTGCTGAAGCGAAGATTGAACGAATCTGGATGAAGCTTGAGTACCAATGCCATGAACACAAGTGCAACCTACTCTGTGAACAGCAAATGGTGGAACAAGCCAATGCCACCATTGTGTTTCAGCATGAGAAGGAGCAGAAGGAGGCTGACATTCAACTCGCTGAGGCTCAGGCTGAGGTGCTGAGGCTCAAGATTGAGCTTGCAAAGTTGGAGAAGGCTGGTTGAGTAGAGTAAGGCTGTTTTCATTTCTTCATTTCTGCATATGCCATCTACCTGTCTGTATTCATGTAACCTTACATGTTGTATATCCCTCTCATGAATACATCATCTACCCTGCCCTATGAGTTGCATCAGTATGTGGGCTGTCAAACAGCCTATCTGATAATGTCACACAGCATGGATCATGGTTGCTTGTTCAAGGCAACAACCTGATGTGCACTGTCAGCCTTCCGACTGAGTAAACCAATAGGCAGGCAATAGATGAGCTTTGGCTTGAAGTGGATCTCTTGCAGATATGTCGACAGTGATATGGAGATATAGTTGACAGGGACAGCCTTGATTACCACCTTGTATCTTTGTGGGATAAGTCATACCAAGATTTAATCGATATAGGGTTCTTGCCCAGTATCGACACAGCAGTAGAGCAACACCAGAGAGATACGAGAGAAGCAAAGGAGTTTATAGGGAGCAAGCCCAACCTTGCTAGGTAGGTAACTTGGTAGCAAAAGTACAAGGAACCACGACTTTTGTTGTGAGGCTAGGAACAAAGACTCAGACTTCTCGGAGCAGAAGACTTACATTCTAACTAACCTAGGAACAAAGACTACATGTAGTTAATATCACGAAACTAATGTAAGTAACCAGAAACCTTACCTCAGACTTCTCGGAGCAGAAGACTGAGGTGAGACGGAAAAGAATTCTACCTATATAAGTCGGAGTTCTGATTAGGTAAGACATTACCATTGTAAGCTGTACGAGATGAGAAAAGATAGAGAGGAAACTCGTATGTAACAATACGCCCACTCAACGGTAGGTGTCTTAACGAGTGATGCCTAAAAGGCCACAGAAACGAAGGTGCTTGTCTCGGGACAAACCTTTCGTTAGGACGTCCGCAGCCTGCTCGTTTGTAGATATATACATCACCGAGATATCTCCTGACTCGACCTTTTCACGAACGAAGTGGTGACGAATGGCAATGTGCTTCGTGCAGTCGTGGAACATCGCATTTTTGGCTAATGAGATCGCGGATTGATTATCGATGTGGAGGGGAGTTGGATTTGCTCGTGCGATGGGATCTATCTCTCTGAGTAAGGTGCGGATCCAAACGGCTTCCTTCGTGGCTGCTGCGGCAGCCATATACTCTGCTTCTGTAGTCGACAGGGCTACCGAGGATTGTTTCTTCGATGACCAGCTCACTGCGCCACCACATAAGGTGAAAGCATAGCCAGTTATCGATCTTCGATCGTTGACATTGGCTGCCCAATCAGCATCTACGTAGCAGACCGGAGTTGTCTCAGAGGAGACAGTATAGCGTAGACATGAATCTGTCGTCCCACGAAGGTAACGATAGACTCGTTTGAGTGCCACAAAATGGCGCTCTCCTGGATTCGATGCGTGCCTACTTAGCACGCCCACTGCAAATGCGAGGTCTGGACGAGTGGCTAGCATGGCATACATCAGTGCTCCTAAAGCACTCTGGTACTGCGAAGCATCAACCTCGGGTTGGTCGAGCTTCGGTAACTTCAGGTTCAACTCGATCGGCGTACCAACGCTTCGACCATCCTGCATGCCAGCTCGTTGTAGTATACCTTCGATGTACTGTTTCTGCGAGAGCTTGATCGTGCCCTCGTGGCGGTTACGAATGATCTCCATTCCTAAGATCCAGCATGCCTTGCCCAGGTCTGAGAGGTCATACTCCTTCGACAGTTGGAGTTTGAGGTGGTTGATGGCAGCACGGTCCTTCGAAAGGATAAGTTTATCGTCGACATACACTGCCACGATGATTAGAATACCCCCTTCAAACTTATAGAAGAGGCTGTGATCTGCGTTGCTTCGTGTGAAGCCGAGTCCCTCGAAAACTTCTCGCAGTCGTGCATACCATGCCTTCAAGGCTTGCTTGAGTCCATAGAGGGCTCGATAGAGGCGCCACACCGAGTCTGAAGTACGGAAACCAGGAGGGGGGCGCAGGTATATCTCCTCGTTGAGTATCCCATTCAAAAATGCGGACTTCACATCCATCTGGTGGATCTCGAAATCATATTTAGCAGCAAGTGTGAGGAGAACTCTGATGGTAGTGAACTTAGCAACGGGGGCAAACGTATCTGTGTAGTCAACCCCTTGGACTTGTGTGCACCCCTTCACAACGAGACGTGCTTTGTACTTGTCGACCTCACCCGTAGGTCCTCTCTTTATTTTGAAGACCCATTTCGAGTCCACTACCTTTCGCCCGGGTACAGGCTCCACTTCCTCATAGAGACCGAGTTTCTTGAAGGTATTCAGCTCGAGTGTCATGGCGTTGTACCATCGATCAGCATCTGGGCGATTCATTGCATCCTCGAAGCTGGTGGGCTCGTCCTCGCAGGCTATGCTCGCTTGGTAAGCAGTGCGTAGTTGTGGGGTCACATCACTGTCACTCTGTGACAGCCTCACTTCAGCTGCATGCCCGCTCTCACTATCTCCCTCAACGCTCTCCCTGCTCACTTCTCCCTTTTCCTCGGTGCCAGCACTCTGCAGGGTGCTTTTCTGGTAAGCATTGACAAAAAATCTCGGGTCGTCGTCCCTAATTGGTTGGCGCCTAGCTCTCGATGATCTGCGAACATTCCCAGGTGGAATGGGATGTGGGTAGGGCAATGGTGGTCCGAGTTGAGGTGCTGGACGTCTCGCAGTAGGTCAGGGGGCCATTTGGTCTCTCTGTGGGTGCGTGGCCTCCGTTTTTCGTGCTGGATGCGAGACATTTGACTCGTTATCAGTGGCACTCTCTCTGGTAGGCGCTGGTGTCGCCTTTGCTCGATCCACATCGATTTCCTCCTCGATTTCCTCGTTTCCACTCCCTGAGGGCTCATTTGAGCTCCCTGATTCAATTTGGGGTATGTTCATCACTGCTTCATCTTCGTATGAAGCCTGTGCACCTTCGTGCAAGGTAGGTCTATCCTCCTGCTTTGCTAGGTTCCCCTTTCGTCCTAATACTCCTTCCCCTTTAGCCTTTGAGTCATTCTCCTCGAAAACGACTCGTTCGAGCCCCTCACCCTCGATCTCATCGAAGACCACATCCCTTGATTCAAATACTCGACCCATGGCTCGATGCAGGCATAAATATGCCTTACGATTTTCGGCGAATCCGAGGTGAGTACATGTGATCGATTTGGCATCAAGTTTGTGACGTTTTTCCTTTGGTACATGGACATGAGCAGTGCATCCGAAGGTTCGAAGGTGGGACATGGAAGGTTTATTCCCAGTGTAGGCTTCGTATGGGGTCAGTTGCCCTTCGAGTGCCCTCGTTGGCAGCCGGTTTACCAGGTGCGTCGCATGCAGTATTGCATCTCCCCAGTACTTATTTGGCAACTTCGCATCACTAAGCATGGCTCGTGTGCACTCGACGAGGGTGCGATTCATTCGTTCCGAGACACCATTCTCCTGGGGCGTGTATGCATTCGTTTTTTCATGATGTATCCCCTTAGATTTTAGGTAGTTCTCGAATTCCTGTGAGCAGTATTCGCCACCACCATCCGTACGAAAATAATTTGGGTGCTCGCCCGTTTCAGCCTCTCCTCGAGCGAAGTACTCCTTCGTCACAGCCAATGCTTCGTCCTTCGACTTCAAGAGCTTGACTACTAGGTGGTGCGACTTCCCATCGATGAATGTTATGAAGTACCGGTGCCCCCCACGAGCTTGAGTTTCCATTGGGCCACAAAGATCTGAATAGGTTCGGTGTAGGAGTCGTGGGCTTTCTAGGTTCGACTCAGTGGGTATCGCATTCTGAGATTGCTTCCCTTCAAGGCACCCTTTACAGGTTTTGCTGTCATGACTGCGCGATCCAGTGACTTCCATTCCTATAACCATGTCGTGGTTTAGTAGGCTCAGTATACTTCTCGTATTTGCATGTCCAAAGTGTCGGTGCCAGGTGGTTAGGGTAGCCTTCGAAGTGGGGTTACGACACGCAAGGGCAGTAAGTGCTTTCGATGCATCGACTTCACTAGGTTGATTTATGATGTAGGCAGAGTGACTCCCAGATACGACCGATGTCTTCAGAATGTACAGGGAGTTTCATTTGGTGGCGACTGCTACAGCTTCATTTCCGGCCATGACTCGGCAGTCATTTCCCTTGAAAATCACCTGGAGTCCCTTCGTTGCTAGGGAAGGTACCGATACGAGGTTCGCATCCAGGTCCGGGACATGGTAGACATCACGTAGCATTGTAGCACTTCCTCCATCGCAGGTGCCGCTCATGTCAAGTTCCACTTGACCTTTACCGATTGCCATGATTGATCTTCCATCCCCGATGACTACGGGTTCAGATGGTTCCAAGATCCGGTATGTGGCGAACCACTCTCTATGGCAACACATGTGCGCGGAGGCACCAGAGTCGACAATCCACTCCTGCGAGGATACTTTCAGGTTCGCACATGCCATGAAGAGGCATAAGTCCGAGTCCTTAGCCACTTGTGCAACCTTCGCTGACAGATCAGCTTTCTCCATCTTCTCCTTTTTGTCTTTGTCTGGGTCACCAGAGGGTTTCCCATCCTCGTTCTTTCTCTGTGGACACTTGTCTCTCGTGTGCCCGGTTTCCTTGCATCCATAGCAGGTTATCTTGGACTTCCCTTTTCCTTTCCCCTTTTTCTTCTTGTTATCTCTGTTGTTTGGCTTCTTCGCAGCAAGTGCCAAGTGTGACTGTGATCCCTGGCGAGTTCGTTCTTCGATTAGAACTTGGGATATTACGGAGTCGACCGTTAACTTGTCATTTGTTGACATGAGAATAGTGCGAAGAGTGGAGTACGACTGGGGTAAGGATATCACCATTGCTATTGCAACCAAGGACTCGTCGAGGGACTGTCCAAGCGATTTCAGGATTAATGACTTTTGTCGCATAGCATTCAACTGAGGTTCCATGGGACTGTCGTCAACCAAAGTGCCTCGGAAGAGTTCTCCGATGAGGTACGCAATGGTTTGTTTCCCTTTTCCTTCGTAGCGCTCACTGAGCCTTTTCCAGGATTCTGCTGCTGTCGTCGCATACATGACTCCACTCAGAGGCTCATCCTTGAGGGTAAGAGTAATCTGGGCACATGCTTCTCTGTCCTTGATGGACCATTCAGCATGCTCATCTGGGTGAGTAGTCGCATCCGGGGCAGTTTGGTTTGTGCCACCAACGACCTCCCAGAGCCCTTGAATCTCTAGGACTTTCTGGACATGAAACTTCCACATTTGATAGTTCGATCCATCATCTGCGAGTGAGGGGATGTCGTAGAGTCGACTAGAGGGCGCAACAATTTTTCCAGAGGATGAGAGTGACGTGGCAGTCACAGTCGAAGGGCCAGCAGTTCGAGGTGCTGCAGAAGCAGAAGGTGGGTTCGACATTATGGGATTTCCAGTACGGGTTCAAGATGCTTCAAGGGTAGAACTTCACTGTGGTTAGAGCTGAACGGGGCTCATAACCTTTTGTTGTGAGGCTAGGAACAAAGACTCAGACTTCTCGGAGCAGAAGACTTACATTCTAACTAACCTAGGAACAAAGACTACATGTAGTTAATATCACGAAACTAATGTAAGTAACCAGAAACCTTACCTCAGACTTCTCGGAGCAGAAGACTGAGGTGAGATGGAAAAGAATTCTACCTATATAAGTCGGAGTTCTGATTAGGTAAGACATTACCGTTGTAAGCTGTACGAGATGAGAAAAGATAGAGAGGAAACTCGTATGTAACAATAACGACTGCATCTGAGGGGTTTATATACCCCACAGGCAGTCAGGTTATGTCTATGCTAATGCCTATAAATGCATAGGTAACAAATAAGACGGGGTTGCAAACAAGGAACCTCCACATGTCGAGTCAGGGTGACAACAGATGGCAGCCTGTTTGCCAGAGGCAAACAGGGGCTCCTCTAGGTGTGACATGACAGGGTCACATGCCTAGGAAAGCAAACCTGTAAGTGAGAGAAGACTCCCAGATCCCATCAGGATCTGGTAAGTGAAAAGCATAAAGGTAGAACATAAAAGGAAAGCATACATAAGCAGGCATGCATCATATATGTAGAGTCCATATACTTGCCCCTAAGGTGGGCAGAGGTATAATACGAGACACACAAAGGCGCAGGATAGGGAACAATGGCAATGCTCGGTGGCAACATGTATAGTAAGCAGTCTGAAAAGGAAAAGATAGAAACAGCGCATGACATCACCCCCCCTCTTTTATGCGTGATGACCCTGTCATGCTGATTAGTCAAAATCATCAAAAGGAAGGTCCAGGTTCGCGTTGATGATTGGCAGAAGACTTGGGCTGTTTAAGAGGACGTCCATTAGGGTCAGTCCACTTAGAACCTTTTCCATTTTCACAGGACCAATGACCGAGTCATCGGCAATCAAGGCAAGTATGCTTGTAGAATGGGTGGAAGGGGTCGAGGGTGACATGACCAGCAAGTTCGAGTTGGAGTTTATTGGTAGCTTTGATCAGATAGAATGTTGTCGACAGGAGGGTGTCTGTAGTTTTGGTCAAGTTGAATAGATCGAGCAGCCAAAATTTTCACTCATTGAAAACTGCCAGCAGGAACTCTCTCCACTTGGCAACATGTTCTTCTTCCAATGTCCATGGGTCATTGCATCTTTCTCTGAGGACTTGGGCAGCAATGTTAAGGAACTTTTGTCCAGCAACCTCTTCTTCCTCTTGATGGCAACACTTTCTGCCCCAATGGACTCCTGGAATAGACTCTTCTTCGCTCGTTGACTCCCTTTTCGGAGTCTTAGTATTGCTTGTCTCTTCCCTGTGGCTGCTAGATGCTGAAGATATGTCCATTCAGCTTGACTGTAGGCTTTGTGGCAATTCTGTTGGAATGTGAATCCACACTCTAGGCTAGTAAGGGATGGCTGGGTGGCCTAGTGGTAAGGCACCCCAGCACTAGTGGGAAGACCCAGGTTCGATCCCTGGTCTGGCCAGTATTTTCAGTCCAAAAGGTTATGAGCCCCGATGGTGCTGGAAACTGGTCCCTGCTGGAAGCACACAATAAGCCACTCATCTTGGGGTGGTCTGTGGGTGGGACAGCTGTGGAGAGCTGTAATGAACCCATTACCCAAGGATGGAGGGGGTGAGTGTGGCTTCAGAGGGAAGTGTTGGAATGTGAATCCACACTCTAGGCTAGTAAGGGATGGCCAGGTGGCCTAGTGGTAAGGCACCCCAGCGCTAGTGGGAAGACCCAGGTTTGATCCCTGGTCTGGCCAGTATTTTCAGTCCAAAAAATTCTTGACTTGGTCCACCTTCAAGTTTGCATTCAGATGAGTTACCTCCATCCCTCCTACTCTCAACAGCCAGCGAGACGTGGCCTTCATGAACAGCCTCTCATCTCACAGTTGTTGGACCAGTTGTAGGGGTTTCATAGTTGGCGGGAGTGGAGATTTTAAAAGTAACTTGTTTAATTGGGGGTGGAAGTGAGTGAAAGTCCCAAAAGGACTGCACAAGTGATTTGCCGAATTGGATGTGTATGATGTTGATCAGGGATCCCAGCATCTTCTGCATTTGTTCCACGTTCTTCATACCCTCCTGCTCCATAAAGGCAGTACCAGGGGATTGTTCATCAAGTACCTTGTCACTGACCTTTAAGATATTTGCAGTGTGACTGACAGTATCTTCGATGCTTCTGTAGATTTGATGCAACAGCCATAGATAGTCGTGGTGTTCGCCTGAGTTCCATCCTTCCCGGTCCCATTGTTCAAACCCTTCAAAACCTGCACATAGCCTTTGTAGTCTTGTGGGTTGCACAAGAGACTGAAGGGGGCTGGGGCAGCAGTTTGGGTTTCATTGGGGATCAGGGACAAGGTTGCAATGTTACAACCTGTCGGGACATGGGATGTGGACAATTCTGGCGCAGGGGTGTTGCATTGGGCATGGTATACTGGTTCAGGAGCAGGGTATGGACGGGTTCAGGGCATCTTTGGTACGTCTTTTCTCTTTCCCTTGGAAAGGTAGCATATGTTGAACTGTGAATGGGGGTTCTGTGGCCTGTTGGCATTGGCGTCAAGAATGGATTCGAGTGTAGATTCATAGACTGATGCAAAGCAGTCAGCTGCAGATAAACCAGACTGGGAGAGCAGGGGAGACACAGGGGACATAAAGTCATAGTTGGAGTTGAAGGTGGAGGTGGGGTCGAGCAGGTACTCATGTGACTCAGAGTTATATCCATCATCATGGTCATAGGAGGACATTTAGATGTTTTATGGATGATGACAGTTAGAGCAGCAAGTAGGTTGTGGAGGCTCTGGGGGTTTGTGATGCCTTCTTTTATACTCCGAGAGTACTTCTTCCATGTTGACGAGGTTTCCTTCTGGCTCCCAGGTGTTGCTGGTGTGTCCGAATCCAGACCATTTGACCAAATAACATGTATGCATACTGCATCCTGTCTTCACTTCCTTGTGATTCAATATTGTTTCGATTTCCCATTCCAGGGCATCATCAATCATATTGGGAAGTGGTGGCAGTGGTGCAGAGCCATATTCTGGGGTTTCGGTATAGGGGAAGATCCATGACATGTGAAATACAGGGTGGACTCGCCAATTGATTGGTAGATCGAGTTCCACCGCTATGTCATTAACGATCTTTTTGATCCAAAAGGGTCTGACATGTCACAGAGCTGGTTTTGTTGACTGGACATCGCGTTTTAGGTCTCTTGTGCCTAGCCAAACAAGACTGCCTAGTCATGGTGGTGTGTATGACAGCAGATCAGGACTGCTTTTTGCCATATGTTCAGTGGCTTTCTTGTGTGCGATTAGAGCAGCGTCTCTGGCATGCACAAGTGCTTCGAGTTGTTCCTCTACTCTGGGTGCCTTGAAGGAGTGAATGGAGGGATAAGGATCAGGTTTGTAACCATACAGCAGGTAGTAAGGCGTTTGTCCATGAGTCATATGTATGCAGGAGCTGTGTGAGAACTTGGCCATTGCGAGGTGCTGGCTCCACTTGTTGGGTTTTTCTGCACAGTACATTCATAGATAAGTTTCAACTTCTTGGTTGATGCATTCTGCTTCTCCATTTGTCTGTGGGTGGTATCCAGACGAGTATCGGGATTTAATGCATAGGGCCTTGTATAGATTTTGGGTGAAGGCGCTAATAAACTGTGGACCTCTGTTGGATATTATTGATTCAGGAACCCCAAAACATGGGTAGACATGGTGGAGCCAAAGGTCAGCTAGACCTTTGGAGTCAACAGTTTTCTGAGTTGGAAGAAATATCACGGCTTTGCTGAGCCTGTGATCTATGATGGTGAGGATGGTGTCATTCCCTTCAGAGTTTGGAAGGTCGGTGATAAAGTCCATTGAGACTTGTTTAAAGGGGAATGGAGAGTTGCTTTCAATGGGCATAAGTGGAGGGGGATGGTCGCAACGGACAACTTTCGACACTTGACATGTAGGGCAACCTCTCACATACTCCCAAATATCTTTCCACATTCCTGGCCAGAAGCAGTGTCAGTTCATTTTGGTGGTAGTAGCCTTGACACCTGGGTGGCCAGTGGAAGGGTGGTCATGATATTCCTGTAAAGTCTGCTTCCAAGCTTTCGGGGGAACATAGAACCTTCCATTCTTGGTCTTGATCTTCATTACTGGTTCTTCTGTGACATCATTGTCTGTTGTAACCACGTAACTTTGATCTGTAGGCGACAAACACCTAATTTCTTTGTATGTGTCCATTGACACTCTGAATATTCCTCATTCTTGCTTGTGGTTCCTTTGAACCTTTGGAGCCTTTGGGACTTTCACAGTCAATGGCTTTTGTTTTGGCTCATCGAAGGTCAGTTTTGAGACAGTTTCAACAGGTGCAGGGATGTCTGGAGTGGTTTCACCCCCCCTTTTAGCCAAATTGACGGTGGGAGTACCGTAGTTTCAACTGGAGTCACTTTGGTGAACAGAGGATTTCTTGAGAGGGTGTCGGGGATTATCATTCGTCGACCAGGGTTATGTTTGAATTTGAGCAGGAAGCCTTGGATGTACGCAAGCCATCTGGCTTGTCAACCGGTTAGGTTTTGGGGCTCCCAGTAGTAGGTTAAGTTTTCGTGGTCAGTGTGAACGATAGTTTCCTTGACAGGGCACAGCAAATAGTGTTTCCATGCCTTCAAAGCACAAACAACTGCCATCATTTCGAGGTTGTATACTTGATAATTTTGTTCTGCTCCTTGGAGTGACTGCAACAAGTATGCGACCGGGTGCAGCTCATTATCTTCGAATTTCTGGCACAGTACTGCACCTGTGCCAAGCTTTGAGGCATTGGTGTAGACTTCGAAGGGTTTATCGAAGTCAGGTAGATGAAGAACAGGGGCCTGGCTCATTAGCATTTTTAACTTTTGGAAAGTGTACTCTTGGTCCTCTTTCCAGTGCCACAGCTCATCTTTCTTTGTCAATTGATGGAGTGGTTTGGAGACCATAGTGAATGTGGGGATAAACTGGCAATAGAAATTGCAGAATCCTAGGAACTGACAAACATCATGGACATTGCTGGGAGTTTTCCAATTTCGTACAGTGTTGACCTTGACGGGAGCCATTTCATATTGTCCATGCTTGATGGTGTATCCTAGGAACTCGATTTCTTCAGCCTCGAAGACACACTTCGAAAGTTTAAGGTGGAGGTTCTCCATCTGTGCTATCTCCAAAAACTCCCTGATGTTTTTCCTTAGGCCTTTGTGCATTTTGGCATGAATTGTCACATCATCCAGGTATATGATGGCTTTCTTGTCGATATGCAATCAACCAAATTTTCTGTCCATGTACTGCTGGAATGTTGGGGGTGCGTTGTTCTGGCCGAAAAACATTACTGTGGGTTTGTACACCCCTCAGGGTGTCACAAAGGATCCTAATAATGCATCTTCTTCTTTCTCTACTCATATGTTTGTGAACCCCCACCAGACGTTGAATTTGGTGAAATATTTTGATTTGACCAATTCATCCAGGATCGGTTTGACAAGAGGGAGTGGATAACAGTCTGGGACAGTGAAGGAATTTAGCTGTCAGTAGTCTTGTATTAACTGTTTCTTTCTGTCTTTCTTGCCAACAAAAAAGACTGGGGCCAGTGGGACTTTGAGTATGTCTGCATTTTTGATCTTCTCTATCTTTCCAGTTCTGAGGTTTTCCTCAAGGAACTCATCGAGGAGGGTCATCTCATCGCAGGAAAGGGGGTAGATCTTTGCTGGTTTAAAGGTCTTTAGATCCTTGGTGGTGTCGAGTTTGATCGTATGGTCATAGCTGGGGCAGCGGGCAGGGAGGGAGCAGGCATACTTCGGAAAACACATCAGAGTATTCTGAATACTCAGGCAGCAAGGCCACCTCGCTGTGTTTTACTTCTGCCTCAAGTTGCATCGAAATGGATGTTCGATTTATGGAGATGCTAACTTCTGGGGTTCCCCATCCAATGATATGGCGTTTGACCCAGTCGATCACCAGCTGCACTTGTTGCAACCAGGGCATACTGAGTAACATGCTTTCATTTTTCAGGTCCATCATGTAGGCATGCAATTTGAAGGTTCGACCATGTACTCTTCTGGTGAAGAGCACAACTTTGTCGATGACTTGTTTCGTCGATCCTTCGAAGCTTCATGGGGACCAGGGGTTTTCAATTTTGCATGTTTTTAGGCTATACTTTTTGACTGCTTCATGGCTAATAGCATTGTATTCAGCTCTGCTATCAATAGCAGTATGCACCGCTTGATCGTCTTGCTCAACCAAGTACAATGTCCTGCTGTAGGGAGAGTATTCTCCCTACTAGGAGATTTGTTTTATTTTATTGTTTTTACTTTCTTTTGTTGCACTTCATTTGCCTTAGATATTTACTTAGTGTTTTGAGTTTAGACACATGATGTGGCTTAAGTAAGCCTGCGCACACCTACACTCTACTGTACCTACTTACAAAAAAAAAACAACGAAGTACCGAGTTACGAGTTCAAGTCAAGTTTGAGAAGGCTTTGAGTGGCCTTATTCAGTGTTCAGACTGCTTCAGACAGTTATCTCTTCTAGGCTATAGAAGCCCCTTTGGAAGATCTCTCCCCTTCAGACTACCACCACTCTCCTCAGCTCCTCTTTTTCAGACTTTTCATCTGGAGCCCACCGCAAGGGGCTTCTGTCTTAGCCTGGTATCATTTTTCTCATCTTACTCAGTCTTGTTCTTGCTGTTTTAGGTCTCATGTCTTTGGTGTTGCTCATGTTCTCACAGTTTCCCACCTCGGTCTCGGTCTCGCACTCCCCTTTCGTATTTTTGCAGCCTCGAGTCGCACTTCCCTTCAGTATTCCCAGTTATATATCATTTATCTTCATTCAAGTTCCTATTGACATCATGCATGGCCTGAGTTCCCCAGGTTGTGGATGCTCTGAAGCTTCGAACTTCCCTCAGCATCCCTCAGAAGAGCTTCGAAGCTACCTCGAAGACATAATTCGTATCGCAGATGTCGCTAAATCACTCCTTCGAGCCTGCGGAGGCCTTCGAGAGGCCAGTGCCTCGCGCACACAGCCACCTACTGATTCCGCGAGATGCTCACCCTGCCGTGCATATTTGTTTTGCTTTTTCTGTGGCCAGAATGGCCATATTCAAGTGAACTGTGGTTCGTGCAAGGAGTACTTAGCCGCGGGAAAGTGTCTATTAGTGAAAGGTCGTGTCGTACTACCTATGGGGCAAGAGATACCGCGAGAAGTACCCAGGCACACTCTCAAGGACCATCTGGATTGCTGGGATCTAGGGAATCAGTCTAAGGATATTCAAATTCCTCCTTCGAGTCAAGGCCAGCTACCATTGGAGGATGTGGGTAGCCAAAGGCCACAGACCCAAATGGTTTCACTAGGTTCATCTCAGCCCCGCTTGCCAGTGCACCCTCACCCTCCCTCGGCACAACTGTTGTGTGTGCCACTCTCAACAGAAGGGCTGAGTCGTCACTCAGTCCTGGTGCAACCCCAGGTCCCCAGTCGAGGGCATAGTGGGTCCTCGAGCTCTCGTTCACCCTCTCGCGCAGTACCTACAACATACTCTCGCGGTCGACCTCCCTCCCGCTCCTGCGCTCGCTCTCGCGACCTTGATGACCCATGTTCGTACTCATATTCGAGTAGACCCCGCAGCCGCGATTCCCGCGATTCCCGCGACTACCGGCACGGCCACTCACCACCACCCGCGCCGCGACTTGCATACTCGCGCTTACCAGAAATCTCGAGGGACGAACCCACTCCAGTCCGGCCAGTGGACATGTTTTTGGCCTCCAGAATCTCCAGTATATGGTCATCTCGTAGTAGTCACGCGTCAGCCCACTCAAGAAGGTCGCGCAGCCGCAGCCACACACCTCAGCCCTCTCGCAGGCTATACTGAGTCGGTATGTGGCCATTTTAGCCCGTTGGGATTTCTTTTATTGTCTATTATTCTTTTTTTATGAATATATCGTTTTCTGAGGCAAGTCTCTCCTCACCGAGCATCCGGCAGTCACGCGCCTCCATCATCCCCCCCCGCGGCCAACTTCGGTATCTCGCCATAGCTCTCCCGGCCCTCTCGCAAATAGCGGTCCGAGCTCTACTCGAAGAGCCCTTTCCAATGGTATACTTTCCATTGCAGTGGCCTCAGTGGATCTGGAGATATCTCCCATTCTTTGGAGAGAGGCACTGTAAGACAAAAAATGGAATATCTCGGGATTTGGTGCGCGGTTTCCCCTATTTCTTTGTTCTCCCAACTCTCCTCGAACGTCCCTATCACCTCCCGGAGTTTCGTAGAATTCTGCTCAGCAGTTCCTCCACAACGTGATGCCGCTCTCCTAGCCCCTACCTCGCTTAGGCCATAACTCATGCAATTCCGCGCCGAATCGTTCGCTTCTTTCAGACGTGGATCCCCTAGACGACATCTACCAGACGATATTCGAGACGTCGCGCGCGCATTTGTAGTTGCGGAGTTATTTGGGTTTTTGTGTCTGAGCAGGGTGACGAGGTCAGGATCGCGTGTCTCACTCACTTTCGCGTCGCGCCTCTCGCTTTTTTGTATGGTGGTACTACTTGCTACTGGCTACCTGGTGATACCCTTTTTGTTCCTATGCACTCGATGGTTGTGGAGATATGAGAGTTTCTGCGTATGGAGGGGGTACGAGGCGATTTGGCGGATATCTCGGGACTGGGCAGGTCAATCGGTCTGGTTCCTTTTTCACCGTCTCTTCCTAGGTGTCCTCTATCGCTACCTACAGTTTCGTATCGATTGCCCCAGCGGTCATTGCTCGGCAGCCTCCTCTTCCCGCCCCTCATGCTGCCCTACACACTGTCTACGTCGTATCTCCCTCAGTCCTTCCCCGCGCCTCTCGCTTTTTCGGGATATTATACTACTCGATCGGCGCATTCAAACTGTGTACCTTTTGTCCGGGTGCGTGAAGCTGTTGTGGAGAAATCTGGATTCTTGTGGGTAGGAGTATCTCTGGCTGGTATTGCGGATATCTCGGGACAGGGCGCGCGGATACGGTCGGTCGTTTCTTCTACGTTTTAGCTACGTTCCCCTTTACCATCCCTCACGGTTTCGTGTCGATCGCGCTGGTGGTTGTCGTTCGGCGCTTCCCCTCTCCCTGTCCCCACTGCTGTGCCGCGCCATTGCATATGCTGTATCTCCCCCATCTCGTGGCCGATCCTCTCGCTTTTCGGGGACGTGGTACTACTCGAAGAAGGCTTTCAGGTGATGTAGGTTAGGTCATGACTGTCACACCGGGTGCGGAGATATTCCGAGTTTTGTGGCAGAGGGCGCATTTCGGCAATTTCACCAATATCTCGGGATCAAATGCGCGTATTCGTTCAGTTCCTTTTCCTACATCTTCCCCACACTCCCCTTCGCCATCACCTCGAGTTTCATGAGTTTTCGCGCAGCTATGGTCCTTCGGCGAGCCTGTCCGCTACCTCTGCCTGTTGGCGCCTTCGAGCTCGTACTGTCAGTTCACAACTGAGGACAGTTGAATTCTCAAGCGACCCTCGGATGTAGGGAGAGTATTCTCCCTACTAGGAGATTTGTTTTATTTTATTGTTTTTACTTTCTTTTGTTGCACTTCATTTGCCTTAGATATTTACTTAGTGTTTTGAGTTTAGACACGTGATGTGGCTTAAGTAAGCCCGCGCGCACCTACACTTTACTGTACCTACTTACAAAAAAAAAACAACGAAATACCGAGTTATGAGTTCAAGTCGAGTTTGAGAAGGCTTCGAGTGGCCTTATTCAGTGCTCAGACTGCTTCAGACAGCATTAAACATCCTCAGACAGTTATCTCTTCTAGGCTATAGAAGCCCCTTTGGAAGATCTCTCCCCTTCAGACTACCACCACTCTCCTCAGCTCCTCTCACTGCAAGCATTTCACCATGTTTCTTCAGAAAACATGCAGAAAAAATGGAGGGAAGAGATACTCTTTTATTTTGGATGATTTTTCAGAAAAAATGCAAATATAACTTCATCTTCTCCATGCAGAAACATGGATTAATGGTAAGGTCCATTAGCCTCTCTCCTAATTGGCATTAGCACCAATTCATGTTTTCTGGAAAAAAATAAAACATTATTTCTCCATTTTTTCTTTCCAAACATCTAAAATAAAAGAGTATCTCTTCCCTTCATTTTTTCTGCATGTTTTATGAAGAAACATTGTGAAATGCTTGCAGTGTCTTTTTCAGACTTTTCACCACTTATTGCTCGAACAGATGGATATTCAGCATAAGCAGCTAGGGACATTACTTTGGGAGCTGAGAATGATCTAAAATTATACCTCTCCTCAGTTGTGGTCTGACTGAGAGAGGGCTTTAAAAATCCTCCTTCTTGTCAGAGGACAGGGCTTTCTTGAGTTCCTCAAACTCGGCTGCACTATACTTTGACTTGACTTCTTGCAGTACAGAAGACTGGACTTGAGTTTTCTTTGGTGAGGGACAGTCACAGGCTCTGTGACCTTTCTTTCTGCAATTGTAGCATTGACTGTCAAAGTTTGAACGAACTTCTTGAAACCTAGGGGGTTTCCTTTTCTGGGGTGGCTTGTATGGCATCAGCTTCTTTTGCCGATCGATGTCCATAGCCCAGGGGTCATGCTTCTTTGATGCAGAAGTTCTTCCCTCATCTTGATACATGTGGAGAACGGTTCGATCTTCTTTTGTGAGACAACTGTTGTAGACTCTGAGAGAAGCCTTGGCTGTTGGCACATCGACAGCAGCATCTATCCATTGTTGGACTGTCGTGGGGATTTTCCCAGAGCAAAGGATCCACTTGGTGGTCCTTGGGTTTAGTCCTTTTCTGAAATAGACACCAGCTTGTCAATCATCATGGGAGATGTTGGCTCTCGTGATAAGATCGAGGAACTTTCCAATGTACTTGCTTAGGGGTTTGTCATTTTGCTCAATCTCGGCCATCTTCAGGAAGGCTAACACTTCCGTGTCACCAACTTTGAAGATTCATTCCATTCATTCGATGAAGGTAGTCCACAAGTCTAAGATGTAGACATCGCCAGCTTGTGTGGTGCATTCTTTGAGATAATTCTCGGCAAAGTGGACTGATGAGCCTTGGCTCATGAATGAGAGGGTGAATCCGATTTTTCTTTTATCGGTACAGTAGATGTGGCAATTGAGGTTCAGATAGTTGTTGACAGAGGCGATCCAGGCTTCATATTTGCCACTATTTCCATTGAAGGGGGGAGGTTTGCCAAGGCCTAACTCTTTTCCTCCTTCTGGTGTTTTTCCTTCATTTGGTCGGTCGGTAGAACTTCCTGGTATCATGTATGATGGGAATACGAGACCTTGATGTCCTGTAAGAGCTTTGTACCACGATATGAGTTCTTTGATGTTTCTGACAGTTTTGCTTTTGAAGGGATCTGTGGTTTGGGCAAATTGCTGGAATTGCTCAGCAAGTTTTGTGATGGATTCTTGTTCTCCAACTCCTGCCATTCCAAGGTCTAGGGAAGTCGACGCTGACTCAGGGGCTGTGTGAGTCTCTTCTTCATTGATCTTTCTTCCAACCAGCAGTTCTGGTTCTCAGATTCGATGGAAGGATTCAGGTAACTGTGAAGTCGAAGCTAAAGGTTCTAGGGCTGGTTCCCTTCTACCTTTACTTGGGGAGACCGGAGTGTTTGCTTTGGGCTTGGGTTTGGTTGGACTCATGGGGTACAGCTGAAATCTTTGAGAGGGTGCTCTCTCAATCTTTTCAGGTGTGGTGGAAGATGTCGATGTATGTGGGGGAATTACTGGTGGTTTTTGGGAAGGCTGAAACTTTGATGATCCCGTGTTGGAAGACACTTTTGCTTTGTTTTTATTTCCTCAAGACTCAAGGACACACCTCTATCTTGGGATATGAGTCAGAATGTTACTTCAAGAGACCTTTCAGGAATTCCTAGAGGTACCTCAGGCTACACAGCAGGTGTAGCTTTCACCTCCTAGTACTCTTCTGAATCTAGGCTTTACTCCTCGAATAACTGATGCTTGCAACAGGAATGTGATAGGGGGATATGGCAACAAGAGAGTGTCGCTGTATGAAGGGTTGTGATTGTGGGGTTTTGTTGCAAGAACAATACCTGGCAAATCAATGTGGCTTTTCTACTGTGACCTTTCGGGAGTGGTAGTCACGATCGCAGATATGTGACATGAGGGTACTTTTGCTTTTGTCGCACAGCATGGATCACAGTTGCTTGTTCAAGGCAATGACCTGACGTGCACTGTCAGCCTTCCAACTGAGTAAACTAATAGGTAGGCAATGGATGAGCTTCGGCTTGAAGCGGATCTCTTGCAGATATGTTGACAGTGATATGGAGATATAGTTGACAGGGACAGCCTTGATTACCACCTTGTATCTTTGTGGGATAAGTTGTACCAAGATTTAATCGATATAGGGTTCTTGCCCAGTATCGACACAGCAGTAGAGCAACACCAGAGAGATATGAGAGAAGCAAAGGAGTTTATAGGGAGCAAGCCCAACCTTGCTAGGTAGGTAACTTGGTAGCAAAAGTACAAGGAACCTCAACTGCATCTGAGGGGTTTATATACCCCACAGGTGGTTGGGTTATGTCTATGCTAATGCCTATAAATGCATAGGTAACAAATAAGATGGGGTTGCAAACAAGGAACCTCCATGTGTCGAGTCAGGGTGACAACAGACAGCAGCCTGTTTGCCAGAGGCAAACAGGGGCTCCTCTAGGCGCGACATGACAGGGTCACGTGCCTAGGAAAGCAAACCCATAAGTGAGAGAAGACTCCCAGATCCCATCAGGATCTGGTAAGTGAAAAGCATAAAGGTAGAACATAAAAGGAAAGTGTACATAAGCAGGCATGTGACATATACGTAGAGTCCATATACTTGCCCCTAAGGCAGGCAGAGGTATAATACGAGATGCACAAAGGTGCAGGATAGGGAATGATGGCAATGCTTGGCAGCAACATGTATAGTAAGCAGTCTGAAAAGGAAAAGATAGAAATGGCACATGACAGATAACTGAAGCCTGAACCTTTGCCCAGCAGAACCATAGTATGTCTGGTCTCCCACAACCTCATCACCATCTGGCCCCTCCCCTTCTCTGTCTCTAAGTCCCTCTACTTCCCTCCTGGCCCATTCAATAGATTGTGAGTTTCCATAGAGTCTCCCCTCAAAATGAATAATCATGTTGTGGAGAATGAGGCAGCAGTTCACCCAATGGGTGATGTATTGCAGTTGCTCAGCATTTTGCACTGGATGATGTATCTCTCACAGTGACTGGAAGCAACCTTTGAGTGCAGCAAATGCATGCTCAACACAAACACAAATCTAATTGATTTGTAAAATAATGTACAACCCCTGAGAGAAGCATGGACTTACCCTTGACATGTAGTAGTTGAAGGTTTTTTGATCCCATGTTAACTGGCCATTCTTGGGCTTCTTGAATTGCACCACACACCAGGTTTCTGAGGGGTAGGCACTATCTGCCCAAATCCAATGATTATCCCCCAGCAGTTCACCATGTTCCTGAGAAACTCTAGTCTGCTGGAAGGCATATGCATCATGCACACTCCCAGGCATCCCCACTGCATAATCAGCAATCAAAAGGTTGTGGGGCATCACAACCAGCTTAACCTTAGTCAGCAATACACCTACAAGTTAGGTTCTGACAATGACAACTTACCTGGCAGTTGAGGGAATACTTTGATTTTCTGTCAAAAAAGGTTTCCCCATAAAATCCTGGCTTGGCAAATAGGGGGAAGTGGGATCCATCAGCCACCAAATACCCATTCATCCACTCTGGGCAGACACATTCTGAAACATAGGCCTTGGCATGCTGGGCATCTGCTGAGGTTGGAGTGGGAAACTGCATAAAAATATCATGCTGGTCCTGTCGTGCAGTGTTGATCATGGTTGCTTGTTCAAGGCAACGACCGATGTGTGCTGTTTACCTTTCAGCAAAGTGTACCTATAGGCAGGCAATAGGCAAGTTACGACTTGTAACGGTGTAGGGAGTGGGAGCTCCCTAGTAAGGGATTAGAAGGAAATGAGAGGATAGAGGTGTTGAGGAATATTATTTACTTTTCTAAGGGGCTTGATCCCCATTTTGTAAGTGGGATTGGGACTTAGTGGCGAGGCAAGAGGGTGATTAGTAAGCACATTCGGACTTGACCTTGAAGTTGTACTAGCTACAGAAAGGACGCAACCACTATAGAGGCTGGGGATCACAGACTGGTGGGACCAGTCTGTGGCAGCTTCTTACTGCTACAGCCCTTGAGAGTGAGGTCTGAGCAGCCTTAGGGAAGTCCTAAGGTGGTGGTACAGTGAGTTACAGGCTGAGTTGTGCAGCTAAGTGTCTAGTTTCTTTTCTATTTCATTTTCTCTACTAGTTCTTCTCTTCAGCAGGATTCCCTATAGGGTCAAACTAGCCTTTAGAGTCCACTCCCTGGGTTATCTCAATTATTTCTCTTCAATGGGGCATCTTGCAGATATGTCGACAGTGATATGTAGATATATTGACAGGGACAGCCTTGACTACTACTTGATGAGTCAAAGGATAAGTCTGGCCAGGTTGTGTTCAATAGGGATCTTGCCCAGTTGTCTGGTAGAGCAATGCTTCGAGATCAAAGGGAGAAGCAAGAGTTTATAGGACGAATCCTACTTGCTAAGTAGGTAGTTAGGTAGCAAAAGTACAAGGATTCTCTATCACTATGCTGTGGGTTTATATACCCCACAGGCGATGAGAAGACTACTGTACGATTTGCCATAAACATGTAGAGAACAAACAAGATGGGGTTTGCACAAAGGATCTCTCCACAGGGTATCGAGTCAGAGTGCCCTTGGTACCACGACCAAGTCATGGGTGATGTAGACCCTACTCATCGTGACTCCTCACCATGCTGGAGTATTTGTGACAGGCAAATAGGGGATCCTCTAGGCGCAACGCGACATAGTCACGTGCCTAGGAAAGCAAACTGCAACCATCAAGAAGCTCTCAGATCCCATCAGGATCTGAGAACTGAAAAAGGTAAAGTAAAGGAAAACATACATAAGCATGGCTGTGTTGTATACATAGAGTCCATGCACTTGCCCCTAAGGCAGGCAGAGGTGCAGTATGAGACATCTCAAGGACACAGGAAGGGGAACGACAACAGATGGTGGGCTCATATGACAGGAAACATGTATAGTAAGCAGTCTGGAAAGGAAAAGACAGGAACGGTGCATGACAGGTCCAGCAATGCAACCATTACACGATTAGTGCAGTTGATCACTGAACCAACACTAATGCCTGCCCACTGGCAGACATCCTCAGGGGAAATGGCATTTCCATAGTGACCTGCCCAATTGAGAAAAATGGCCAGTTGAATGGCAACAGGAAGCTGAGGGTTGTTGGAATTATTACTGAAAATATGGTGGTTGCTTATCTGATCAAGGATAACATCAAAGACTTGAGGATTGACTTGTAGCTTCTTCTGAAAGAGTTCAGGGCGGTGCTGAGCATGATGGTGGAGGAGGGGGAGCTGAGATATTTTTTCAGGTGGTTCTACAGGCCTAAACAGCACTCTGGAAGCAAGAACTTCATCTAGTTCTGCTTGGATCCCCTGCAAAACATGAGCAAAGTGGTTTAATAATTGCTCAGATGGGCTGGTGTTGTCAGAGTCAGAGGAATCAAAAAGGTCACCAAGATGACCTAGAATTGGTGGGGTGGGAGGTGTTGGGATGAAGAGGGAAAGGGAATCAGATGAGCTGTCATCTGTATCATCCTGGGCAAGTGCAGAATGAGCTTCCTGTAACACAATCTGGCCAAATGTCAACAGATTATCCACAAGCTCAGCCCTGATAGACTGCCTAGGCATGGTGTGTAGGAGTTGTAGTGGTTGGGAGTGTCAGAAATGTGTTATCTTGTATTATCTTGTGTTATCTTGCATATGTGATGTGCTGTGACAGAGTGTGACAATTGCTGTGGCACTCTACGACGTTGTGGCAGCCATGTCACAGCTGTGGCTGTGTAGTGGTGCGGCCTTGTGTTGATGCATGGCAGCTGTGGCATGTCAGTGGCTGTGAAGTGTGTGGACTTTCTTTTTCCTTAGGTGGAGTTATCAAATGTTGAAACTCTGCCCTTTGGGGCATTTGTTCAGAGTGTTTCCAGTGTTGAGTTCAGGACTACTTGGCTATGCTTCAGGACTACTTGGCTACACTCTGAATACCACTACTGCTAAGTATCACAGCCACTAATCATAGAGGATGTGGTAAGTAGTGGGAATGGTAACAATTGTTGAAAAGGGCTGTAGGCAGCCTCAGTAGTGACTCAACTACTTATATATTAGATATACCTGTAGGCAGCTACAGGGGATCAGTAAGTAGTTTACTGTAAAGAATATATGAACTTACCCTCAGTAGTGACTCAACTACTGAGGGAACAGTACCAAAAGTGTAGTACTATGTGCACTCTAAGTGCTTATGTAAGCAAGTAAAAACTCGCACCAATATATGTATCACACAGGGGCGATTCAAACTCCAACAACAATGTGCAGCAGCATGCAGCTATAGTACAGAAGTGGTAACATGAGAAAAGGGAACCTATGAGTCATGTCTGGTCTGTTGGACAACTGGATGGAAGAAGTAAAGACATATTTGGGTTAGGCCAAATATGGTTAGACATGATCTGGTAATGGTACAAAGTCAAACAGAAATGCAAAAGGAAACAGAGAACCGAAAGAGTGGTAGCACATGCTACCACAGCATAAGTGTTGAGATATAAACTGCCCCTAGTAGTATAAGACTTAGGTGTGATGATGTGTCACTTACATAAGCAAAAAAGCATACATACAGTTGGGTAAATTTTCTCCCTTCCCTCCTCAGTAGCTTGGAGTTACTGGGGAGTAAGTCACCCTTTTATTTAGCTTTACTTTTACTGACCACCTGTAGACTAATTATCTGACAGGTAGATATGAATACAGTAGCTTGGAGTTACTGGGGAACTAATTATCTGACAATAAGCCCATCAGGTGAGGTGCCAGGCATTGCCCAAGCAGCAGCGAGGGAGGCAACAACAAGAGCAGTGATGAGGACAATGAAGAGTGCACTATAGGCATGTAAAAGTGGCAGTATATGGGAAACAGAAGGTTTAAGGTCAAAGCATAACATTATTTACATCACATCTGCAAATACCATATGGTACAATTTGCAAGTGTGATACTAAGATGACCAGCAAACACATGCTTTACATAGTTCCACTCTTGGTGGGCAATTGTAATGATTTTTTACAAACCATACTAACAATGGAGACAGGGAGAGGGGAATGACTGTGTGGCATTGAGTGATGGACCTGCCTTCACCATGGCATCTCAGCCAGAGCTTTGGCAGTTCAAACCCCATTGGAACATCATGGCTTATATCAGGCACCAGGTGGATTTTTTATGTGGGTTTTCTGCCTGGATTACTTGTGAGACTTTCTTGCTGAACTGGTTCTAATTACCTATTGCCCTACTGAAGTATATAATGGCTGCTGACACCCTCACCAAGGCTTTGTTTAGTATCAAAGCCAAACATTTTGCATTATCACTCAGACTCCATTCCAAGTGAGTGGGAGTGTTGGATGCATGGACTCTCAGGATTTATTCCCACCTTCAGACAACTTTGGAATTATACTTTATTGTCTTTGACATGTCTGGAAATCTATATAGCCTTTGGAGTTTACCATATTATATAATCATGGTTGTAGAAATTTTCCAGTCATTCCTTTTGCCTCAGTGACTTCCATTCATCCTGAGGTGAGCATACCTATATTCTGCTTGTTACCTAGTTGTACTGACCTACTGTAGACTCATAACCACATTAGGTACAGAATATAGTGACTTCCATTTGTCCTGAGACTCAGACCTGCATTAATAATAACATTATAAGAGTTGGCAGTGAACACTGAAAACACATGATGCTTGTGGGTTGGAGTTCACATTGAGAACTGCCCCCTAGCAATTTCTATGCCATAGAACACTTCTAAATCTACTTGGGTATAGGCAAAAAACAACCAGGACAAATTGTTGTATGTTACTATGTTCAAGTACTTTGCTAACAGGTAGCACAAGCCAGAAAAACCAGATGCCCCAGTCCCTATGACACAAAGCAACAGCTATTACACTCAGCACAAAGAAAACTGTCAAAGAGACTTAAGATGTCAGAAATCGAGATGCAAACTTTGGCCCAACTGCGAATGTCTAACCACCGGTATATAACGCGAGAAAGGGGTAGTAAGCGATGTATGAAGGGAGAGAAAATATAACCCGAAGCAGGCCAGCCCGTGGTGTATCATATTAAGAGAATTGTGAGTGACAGGTGTTCGAGTGGCCTCAGCCGGCCAGCCGACCAACCTATGCACCAACGGACCAGACCCTGTAGCAACCTAACTACGCAGCTAGGGAACATCACTGAGGCAGTCGACTAATCGGACCTGATCGTAGACGAAATCAAGCAAAAAATAGAGGGATATATTCGTGAGAAGAACAAAAAAAAGAAAACGTGAAATAAAGATAGCACCAATTGTTTGTCGGACACTAAAATGCAATGGTGACGAAGAGCTGGGCCTGGGTGACGACAGACCAAGGCAACGAGTGGGAGTTGAAGGTGGACCGGTTGACATGGAAGGGATACATCACCAATTCATGGTGCTCTCTCGTAGGATCGGTGTGGAGATCGTTGCTGGGATAATAGGACGACGTTCTCTCACGACGGATGCATGGTGATCGAATGTTTCTTCCTCCGGATGTACGCTCTGATAACCGCGTAGACTGTCTTCGGCGTAATAGAAACTTCGCCTTCTTTGCCCGCCAACACTATCGCGATCAAACTCCTGGCCCTCCGGGCGCGCACCAGCCACCTCTGTCAAAGGTCTGTGCGCACTTTCCCGGCGGCGCTTGTAAGAGCGGTAGGCAACATAGCCGATAATCATGAATGCGATGGTTCCGAGGGAACTGACGACACCTATGATAGCGTCTTCACGTGAACTGGATCCTCCCGAGCCACTGGACGAGCTTCCTCCTGGTGCAGGACCGGCGATCGCATCCAAGGCCAAGCTGGGGTCGACGCAAGCCGCTAACGTCGTAGGTATACCTCCGCTCTGTCCGGTGTAGAACACGGACTTTTGGTCGGCGATTAGGCTGGCAAGCGTATTCACTTTGTCGCTGGAAATATACCCTTGCCATATCGTTTCCAGCTGGTCGACGTCCTGAGGGCCAGTGTAGGTAGACGGCTCGTACACGATCAAGTCATAATTCATCACTTGTGAGGCTACGACAGACGTCAGAAATCGCGATTTCAATATAAGTCAGACGCCTACCCTCAATGCCTAGGGCAGTCGCAACGACTTGAGGGAAGTATTCAAAAATCTGGCCCGGCGAGTCAGCGTTTGTTGCTACCCACTCCCAGTTCAACGATCTGTTGAACAGAACATTGATGAGTGTATAATCAGTTGGAACCAGACTGAGATCGAGTTGAGGTTGAGGTAAAATAACGCTGGGCAAACCGCTAGGGAGGGGAGCAGCTGAAGGCGAGCTGGTAGAAGCCGCCGAAATGACCGTCAGTGTCGTGGCTGCTTGGTCAGGGTTGGACAAGAACACAGTCGAGGTTTGGGTTGCCGTGTCGAGTAACAGCGATGTCACGCTTGTAAGGTACATATAATTTGTATTAGTGGCGGTGGTCGGTTGGCTGCTCGCCTGAGTCATGGAGCTCGTAGGTGGGAAGCTTATTGCGGTCGAAACTGGACCAGAGCTTGTGGGTGTTGCACTATAAGGACCGAAACGTAGGTGAACGTCTCACAACACGGCGGTGGAAGATGCTACTTACGGAGTACTTGTAGGTTCGACAGATGGTACTGTCGTTGGCAGTCCGCTGGCGAGAACAGAGGATATGTCGGAGAAGGGAGCGGAGAGAGGTAGTTCACTATTAGCGGTCACAGTGGGAAGCAATGCGCTGGTGACAGGGCCAATGACAGACGTCGGGAGCAAGCCATCGCTTGATTGGCCACTGGGGGAGGGAAGTAATGCACTGGTGACAGGTCCGATCGCAGACGTCGGGAGCCAACCGTTGCTTGATTGATCACTAGCAGAGGGAAGTAAAGCGCTGGTGACAGGTCCAATCGCAGACGTTGGGAGCAAGCCATTGCTTGACTGTCCACTAGCGGAGGGGAGCAACGCGCTAGTGACAGGTCCAATCACAGACGTCGGGAGCAAGCCATCGCTTGATTGTCCGCTGGAGGGAAGTAATGCACTTGTGACAGGCCCAAGTACAGACGTTGGGAGCAAGCCGTTGCTTGATTGTCCGCTAGGGGAGGGAAGTAATGCACTGGTAGCAGGCCCAAGCACTGCGCTTGTGACGGGCCCAAGTGCAGACGTCGGGAGCAAGCCATCGCTCGATTGTCCATTAGAGGAGGGAAGCAATGCACTGGTAACGGGTCCAAGCGCTGCGCTTGTGACAGACCCAAGTACAGACGTCGGGAGCAAGCCGTCGTTTGATTGTCCACTAGAGGGGAGTAATGCACTGGTAGCAGGTCCAAGCACTGCGCTTGTAACTGGCCCGAGCACAGACGTCGGGAGCAAGCCGTTGTTTGATTGTCCACCAGAGGAGGGAAGTAATGCACTGGTAGCAGGTCCAAGCACTGCACTTGTGACAGGCCCAAGTACAGACGTCGGGAGCAAGCCGTTGCTTGATTGTCCACTAGAGGAGGGAAGCAATGCACTGGTAACGGGTCCAACCACTGCACTGGTAACGGGCTCAACCACTGCACTGGTAATAGGCTCAAGTACAGACGTCGGGAGCAAGCCGTTGTTAGATTGTCCACTAGAGGAGGGAAGTAATGCACTAGTAACAGGTCCAACCACTGCGCTAGTGACAGGTCCAACCACCGCGCTAGTGACAGGTCCAACCACTGCACTGGTAACGGGTCCAAGCACAGACGGGAGCAAGCCGTTGTTTGATTGCGTCTGCTGGCCACTAGAGGATGCCTGGGTAGGTGTTGCCGACGAAGCTGGGCAACCAACTCCCAGACCCAAGCCTAACAAGCCATTGCAACCAGACGTCGTGGCTTGTGCGGCTGAAGTAGTCGCGGCCGCTGTGGACTGAGGAGGAGTACTTGGTGACGAGGTAGGCGTCTCTGACGTCGCCGCGGTGGTGGTGGCGGAAGGAGAGGGTGGAATAAGTCCGAGTTGGCTTCCAAGGCCATCCACCACGCCTCCGACATCACCTCCCAGCGAGTCTGCAAGACGCGACCAACGAGGCAAGTCAGACGAAAAGATGCGGGGGAAAACGAAACGGTCTTACCGACTGTACCACCAAGACCACCGAGAACACCGTTAGCCTGTCTGTTCCTCAGCAAGGACCTCCTCGCGTGAGAGAAGGCGGTGGATGAGCGGGACGCGTTGGTTGGGGTGGCAACGAAAGCTGCAACGACTGCAAGGACGAGCAGATAGCCCGTCGATAGGTACATAGAACTTTTTGTTGGAGTTGCGGAGCGCAAGAGTGATAGGTGTTTGCAAGGAGGGCAGGTGAACGAGTGTGGGGGGTGCTTGCTCCGGAGAGCAACGACTTAGACTGCACGGCCAAAAAAAAAAAAAAAGGATACTGCTGGGATCGCAGCCGTCGACGGACGTCGTTGTCGTTGCGGATACCCAGAAATACAAGAAATAAAAAGACACGGAGGACACGAAAACGAGTGGAAGAATTGAATGTCGCAAACTCGACAGCCCAAATGAAACGTCCGATCGTCGTCTCACACGCTTGCTGGTGAAAACTCTCTATCGCCCTGCCAACAGCCCGCAGCCAGCACACCAGCGCTCATTTCACGTCGCACTGCTCTCTTACTATTCTTTTTTTTTTCTCGACGAATAAATACGAGTTTTAGAAAAGTTCTGACCACGTATACGTGCTTGTCTTGCATTGCAGCATGGGGGGCATAGCAAACATGTAATTACTATTAGAAAACAGTAAAGAGAGCAACGACCGCATCGAGCAACTCGGCTTAGATGAACCCAATCTGCACAGGCATCATAATCTGAGTCGATCGATCATCTCCATCCCAATCAAATGACACGCACCTTGTTTGCAACGTCGAGTGCATCATGGTCAGATGTAAGCCGCACGTATGCCTTCTTTTTACCGTCGGGTCTATACAGTAGCTCAGTCGGTGTCATCCTGGAAATAAAATGCGGGGCTGACGCTCACCGGATGAGAGTGTTGATTTTCGCAGCCTGGACATCATATAGCTTCTTCACAGCGTCTTTAATTTGACGTTTGTTGGACCGGATATCCACGAGGAACACCAGCGTGTTGTGTTCCTCAATTTTCTTCATAGCAGATTCCGTGTTCAATGGTCTACCAATCCCGCACATATACTCGTCAGACCAACTAACACAAAGGCGAGAAATCATCCCTATACGCACGACACGATAGTCCGGTACTCGTCCATCCGCGGTACATGAGGAATAGATTTCCGCGGGTATTTTGGATTACGAGCAAGTCTCAGAGTCTTTGGTCGGCGGAAAGTAACAGAAAAGCGCGGCTTGCGTTGAGCATGTGAGTTCACGCCTTGCAGCACCGCCTTTTTGGCGGCCTTGGCCTTGGCATCCTTCGCACCGGCTTTTGAGGTTGCTGAGGGATATTCAACAATCGACGTGGTGCAACATCAGGGGATGTGCGCACCTGCTGTCTTACCCTTCGCTGTCTTTGTAGTGGCCATCGGTAATGAGTCTACGAGAGAACCAACGTCAATACCCGAGTGGACACAAAGTTTCCCTCGCGAGACGAAGCCGCAACCCCAGCAACTTCACTGAGCGCTCCATCTAACGCTATACGCCATCCGACCTCATCCTGAGCCATCCATCATAATTCGGACGGATTGGACCCCATTTCACAAGATTGTGCAACAAGACCAGGTATGAACGTGCTCGGCTTCATCTCACCGAGTAGAGTGGTGGGCTTACCTTGATGATATGCGGCCTTGCTCGTCGGTGTGGATGGGTCGTGAAGTGGGGGTCTGACAGGTACGGGTATTGCCGAGAAGGGAAATGTGGCTGTGCAAGACCGCACGCCTATAGCACTACAGATACAGTACATGAACTAACACACAGCAGAGCCTAGACTATCACTGGGGTTGAGCCTCCTGATCAACAAATTCCATGGCTTCCTCGCGCTTTATGCTCCTAATAGTGCTAACCTTCTGGTTATTGAACAAGACACCGTAGAATTTATCCGCCGTGACTAGCATCTCAGGCCGGAAAGTAGTGGTGATAAATTGTGCAGTGTCCGAGAGCGAGCTGATCATGTCTGAAGATCACAATGAGGACGCACGTATACAGAACGTGTCATAGAAAATACCCACTTGCCACTGCAGTGCGATACTGAGCGTCGAGGTTCGCGTCAATCTGGGCATCAAAATTTAATTGCGTTGTTGCGAGATAGATTCCTGCAGTAACGCCCACCTCATCGAACAGATAGAACGGAGCCGGGTCGCACTTCTGTATTGCGAATACTATATACGCAGTCAGCGGTGTCCTTCCGGAGAAAAGAATACAAGTACCCAGTGCGAGGGCCACCAGCGACTTCTGTCCACCAGACAGTTGTTGTATTCGCAACCCTTCGTCAACTTTCAAATTGAACGACACCTGAAAAACCACCCGGTTAGCCAAACCGCTCTGTCATGGAGTTGGACATACCTTGATCGCAACACCCGTGTAGTTGTCGATCGAACTCTGCTGAGTGTCATCCGCTTCATCCATCGCTTCGTCGTCCTTCGTGTCTGTGAGACTCTCCATCTGCACGAGGGACACATCCTACTGACCTGGTCAATACGACGCTGTATAATCAACCTGCCTTTGCCCGCCGGCACCAGCTTATCAAACACTTCTTCAAAATTGCTTGCCACCTGCTTAAACGTGCGCTCTATAGCTTCGTCTTTTCGTTGGTCAAGAACGTGGACCAATTCCTCGATCGAAGTTGCAGACTTATCCAAATCTTCTCGACGTTGAAGGAGTTGGTCACGTTGTTTCGTAAAGGAATTATACTGTTCGAATGCCTTCTTGTTCACATGAGCAAATTTTTTCAAGCCATCGTTGACCGTATGAAGTTTTTTGACCAGCTGTGGAAAAAGCTAGTCAACAGACGTTCTTTCCTTATGTATCACAGACAATCACCCTGTCCAGTTTCTCGTTAGTGTACTTTTCAAAGGCTTCCTCAGGCAGCACCCCGAGATCGCGGATGTTACGATTACACTCGTCCTTCCGTGTTGACAGCATTTGCTTCTTGGCCAGGTAGCGTTCAGTGTTCTTCTGTAGTTTCGTAACACTGCGACCATCTTCAGATTGCTGCTGTTGGGCTTTCTCCAAGGTTGATCGAAGTTCCTGCCACTCGCTAGTGAGCTTCTCGTACTCTTTGTCAGCGTCTGTGAAACAAGCAGTGAATAACCAGATGAACGGATAGTAAACAAGCGTACCATGAGATCTCTTGGTTGCTGCATTTATAGAAGCACCTAGTGATTTGAGTTCACGAAGCCGAGACTCCAAGCTTTGCTTCGAGCCACCGTCCTCACTGTCAGCTTCACCCAACCTCTCTAGCTTTGCTTGCAATTCTCTGTGTCTGCGACGCAGGCCCTCGTTGAGCTCAATCTCCAACAGGTTTTTCCGGCCGTCCAGCTATGGAGTAACACCACATCAGAAAAGTGGCACACAGAGATACGGCACTGACCTCCGTTCGGACCTTGACGAGGTCTAACACCTGTCGCCTACGCTCCTCGACTTCAACCCCAAGACTATCCATCATCCGTGCCTCCTCATCAGTCAGTGTCTGAGTAAGAGGGGTAGATAACTCGTCACGGTAGCCTTGCAGACGGGCCGAAATGCCACTAAGTTCTGTCTCGAGCTCGTTAATCTCACTTTCCAGAGCGAGTAAACGCGCTTCGAGACGCTCCCGTTCTCTGTTAAGAGAGTTCCAATCCTGGAGGGAGTTTTCCCTGGATTCGCGGGCTTGCGCCTGCTGAATCATCAACACTTGGATCTTGCCGGTGATCCTCGTGATCTCCTGGTCAGTCGTGGTAATGGCAGACTTCACCTCCTCCGACCGTTTCTTGTCAGTGTCGTATTTGGCTTTCCACGAAGCGACGTTCTTGATTGCCTCGATGCGAGACCGCCGGAGATCGTAGTATCCACCAGTCAACGCACCCTTCCTATCAACTTTATCACCGTCCAGCGTAATGGTATTGACACCATGACTTTTGACATACGCCGCAGCAACTATCAAATCGCGGCATACCCATGTCTTCCCAAATACCTGCTGAAAAGCTTTCTGATGCGTCGCATCAAACCGAATCTTCTCGAGAAGAGGAAGCGCATCTTGATTCGGAGGAAGTGTCGCAGCCTTGGGTTTTAGACGGTTGAGGGGCATAAATGTCACCCGGCCAGTCTTCTCCTTTAGCATGATATCGAGAACCTTGCTGGCCGTCTCGTCGGTGTCGACGACGACGTGAAACAGACTAGACAAGTGGTAAGCTTCGATGACCGGCTGAAACAGAGGAAGGATCACCTGTTGCCGGCTGTAAGCTCGACTGCGGTGTTAAATGTAGGATCGGGAATATCCAGAAGCCGATACAAGGGTCCATATACCCCTTCTAGGTTATGTCTCTCAGCGATTCTATCGACGGCTCGAAGGCCCGAACCAGTATCCTGTCTCTAGGTTAAATGGCTTGAAATGGTATGTACGAGCAAGTGCAGACCTTATCCATCATAGACGCCAAATTCCGCTCTGCAGATTTTAGCTCATCTGCCGCATGTCCGAGCAAACCGTCTAGCTTGGAGTCTTCCCGCCACAGCTCCTTACGGCGTTCGCTGAGGTCACTTTGCTTATCTCTCAACTCTGAGAGTTGTTCACCCAAATCCCGCACGCGCTTCTTCCCATCTTCTACAGTGCCTTGAATATTTTCTATTCGACGCGTAACCTCGGATAATCCGTCTCGGGTCGAGTTCAAATCGTTCCTCGTGGATTCGAAAACCGAAACACGATTCTTTTGGTATGACTCCAGGGAGGCAATTTCTTGATGAAGGTAGTTGTCGCGCTCAGCCTTTGTCCGGAATCGTTTCACCCGGCCCTGTTTGGCAAAGAGAGCATTGAGCTGGGCCTTGGCTTGCTCCATCTTACGCCTTTCGGCAACTTCTCGTGCGCGGTAGTCACTCCACTGCGGTATTACTGCCGCCAAATCACGTTCCTTCGCAGCGATCTGCTGCTCAGCTGCCACAATCTCGCTTTCGAGCTCTGCGCGTCGACCACTTTCTTGTGTCCCAGCTGACTGGAGATCAGCGACGATGCATTCCAGTTCCGTGCGCGCACGGATAAGGTCGGTGAGTTCCGCTTGCGCATCTTGTCGAGTAATCGTAGAAGTAGATAGCGCGTGCTTCGTCTGCGAAATTTTTTGCTCAAGGCGCTATATGATGCTTCAGCCATTGAATGGGGCAAGAGTGGAGACTGAAATACGAACTTGTATCTCCTTCTCGCGACCTTCGTATAGTTCACGTCGGACATTTGCTCCGTGAACTTCCCCTCTCCGTTCCCCCTCAATCTCTTCTAGAGCTTCGCCAACTTCCTCGAGTTCGCGTTGATAGAGGGCATACTCCAGACAACGACGTTCCTTGTCTTTTTCCTGAAATTCACGCAATTCCTCTTTTTCTTCTTCCAACTCCGTCAGCCTGGACTCGATATAATCTAGGAGCTCGTTGATTTTGGTTCGTTTTGCGTCGGTTTCGGCCATAATGCGAAGAGATTCTGTACGCCGTTGCTCGTAAACTTTAGTGCCCGCTACCTCTTTCAAGAGTGCCAGCCGTTCGTGATCCTTGGCGTTCGTCAGAGCTGTAATCTGTCAGAGCCAGATTAGTTTCTGCACCTTGTTGTTCCGGAAAGGTTGAATGCGCGCACTCTGCCTTGTGGTACTATGTAATATGGGTTAGATTTGCTGAAACCCGCACTTTCAAGGAGGTTCATGACGTCTGCCTTGCTGGCGCTTTTCTTGTCGAGACTGTACTCGTCTTTCTTCAATCCAATGGTTCTCCGAAGAATGACCTCCTCTCGACCAGTGGGGAATCTATTATCGGAATTGTCGAAGACGATCTCAACTTGGAAATAGAATAAGCGGATTTCGGGCAGCCAGAGGGTACAAATTAACCGTACCGAACGCAGACAACGTAGTGGTCACAGATACACCCTCATGTAGCAGTGCTTGTCTTTCCTCTCGTGTCATAGACGTATATGCATCAGACAACACGAAGCGAATGGCTAAGCAATGATATCAATACGCCGGATGTGCCACGCACACGGAGGAGGTTAACTTACCTGCAAAGAAGTTACTCTTCCCAGAGCCATTCCTACCAACGACCACGTTATGTTTGGGAGAGAAGGGCTCAATCTGCGTCTGGTCACGGTCTGCGATTGCATAAATATCATCTCGCCCAGGACAAAGTTAAGCATACAGGACTTGAACCCCTGGATTGTCAGAGTCTTGATGTACATTCTCGTGGTACTGGTTCACACCGACCAGTACAGTGTACAAATGAACGCAAGCTCTGTGTACCAAACTGGCTGTACCGCAAAGTGCAAGTGTTTCCGGCAATGCGTGGTCACAGGTCAACGCAGCAGCTACTAGTTGGACAAGGGACTAGTGGTATTGTAGTGGAATAGCTGTGACGAAATCACGTGGAGCGTGACATACGCGTCACCCCTACTTCCAAGGGTCAAACAGAACTTTTCCACACTTCCCTTTATCAAACTCTTGGTACATCGTCGCCGCTTCACTGAATCCCACAACTTTGTCGACCAAGCTTACTTCTCCTACGTCGCCGAATATATCCTGCCTGCGTACAAGTAGGTCCAGTGCTATCGGGAACATCGCTCGGACTGGACACCGGCCAAAATCGAGTGAGACGTTCTTGTCGTAGAATCGGAATGCGCTCCGACGGATGTAATGCAACCAAACGGTCTCACGAGTTCGTACGCAAGTGACAATGCACTGTTGTTTCCAACGACCTGTTCTTGTCAACCTCAATGTCATCACTGCGGAGGATTGCAAACACTCACCTCCAAAACAACGTTACAACCAACGCCGTTACTCCACTCAGATATAATACACCTGGCATCCTCGATGCTAGCGACCTCTAGGTAACCCCTTTCCTGCTCCCGGGACATTTTCGAATAGATGCTTGCAATCTTGTTACGTCTCGCTTCAATAGGGTCAATTGAGACTAGTTTGAAGTCCAAGCCTTTTGCACGGAGGATATCAAGCATAGCAATGCAGGCACACTACAGATTTCCAAATCTTGTACTGGGCTCATTATGCATGACGAACTCACCACTCCGACAGGCCCAAGCCCGACAACAGCGACTAGAAGGACTGTATCTTGTGGACGCTGCAGACTTGGGGCATAGACACCTTTGAGGGTGACAAGGGCCGAACTGTGAGGATATGGTTGAGATGTCATCATTGGAAGAGTTTTGGGGTGGTTCAGGGCTTGGAAGGCCGCAAACACACCGGTAGGAAGAATGTCGCAAAGCAAGAGCAGTGAGAAGTCCGCTAGCCTCGGAATACCATGTTGTGCCTCAAGTTCTTGAGCTGTATAAGTAGCCAAGGCCTCATCCAGTCTGTATAGTGTCCCGCCGGCCTTAGGGACGCGAATATACTGCGCCTGTCCTCCAGGAGTGTTTGGCGTTCCGAAGAGGCGACTCTCCGCACATCTGCAGGTAAAGCCGACGCGGCAGAAACTAAAATGGTGATATGTCACCGTACATGAGGCTTCCAGATGTGTTACCAGCATGTAATTGCACCTACTGGCATTCCCCACATGAGACCGTGAAGGGAGAGATGACTTTGTGGCCAACCTTGAGGGTAGAATAGAGGCTAGGGCGGTCACGCGCCTCCGACGGGTGAAAACTCGAGCCCAGATCTACGATTTCTCCGACAAATTCGTGCCCGCAAATGCAACTGATACACGACGTCTGGCTCCTACGACAAAGCTCAGGGAACCCTTTGAACAACTTACGGTTCTGTCATCCCTTCGGTCCCACGATAAAGGTGTAGATCACTCCCGCACAATCCAGCTAGCTGCTACGATGACAATCGTAGCTTCTGAACGGCGCTGTCTAACTTACTTTGACTTTGACGATCGCATCGTCTGGATGTTCGATTCTGTTGGTTTTAGCATGAATGACAGATAAAAATGTTTCAAGTGGAACAACTGAGTTGAGATGGAATACACCGCTGAGCATTGGACACGAGCTGCTGCCGGGCCGCCTGTAATTTGAGCCAACCTACCTTGGGACAGGAACCTTCTCAACACGAATGTCATATGCAGGGGGGTACCAGAGAATAGCCAGCTGATCCACCGACGGAGACATCTTCAAGTCGGGGGGCTAGTGTGCGAGGTAGAGCCGAGTCTAAGGTGTGATCACTGTACTGGAAGGAGAGCGCACGGTACCTAATACTCCCTCCACAAACAAGTCTATGCAGGTCCTCCGAGTCATATCAATCACTAACCAACAACGAAACACCACTTCGTGTACTATTATACAATGCATTCTATTCCATCCAACCATCGTATCGTGATCATACGGGGCGTCAACGCCGCACACACAACACGTCCGCGTTGGCAACTTTAGCCAAAAAGCGTTCGACAACTGACTTCCCGCGCCGGAGATTAGCCAGAGAAATGCGTTCGTTGGGCAGATGTGCTCGATCCTATATTAATAGCAATTCGTTACCGCTCTTTCCGGTCAACCGAGCAGTAAAGATGTACCATGCTTTGACCCAGAGGAAGGTGAAGCGCCCGACAACCGAACTCTTTCTCTAGGTTGGGTATAGAGGGGATAGACTGGGACCATATCAATTGGAAGGAATTCATTAGAGAAAGGTAGAGAACTTACCCCGCCTTCCCGTATTCTGAGTGGTTGTACGCCCCATTCTTCGTGAATAGCAGATTCAAGTGCAATGAACAACGGATCATCCAAGTCCCCAAGCCACCAGTCGGCTGTACGCTCAATTGTAACCTGTGCTTGGACGTCAAGGATGATGTCCGTCTCTTTCGCGGGATGGAAAACCAACCGATAATGCATTGGGGGACTGGATAGAATTGAAAGAAGCTTGTAAATGCGATACGAGGGATCGCGACACGCTCTCTAGATCCTGATCGGGTACGATACGCAGGGAAACTTGGGCTGTAACCGTGCCTGGAATGACAGTGGAATCTATATACATGCGTCACTCAGTGCTCCTTGTCAAAACGAATGCAAACCTACTTCCAGGTCCCGACACAACGAGGTTGTGTACAGTAAGGGATGGTTCTCGCCACCTTGACGATAAGACGGAGCCCGGACTTCCTGTTACCTGAGACAAGAGTGCGTATAATTGCTTTTCGTCCTCCGTCTGCTGTCTAACGCTTTCATCTATGGTTCCAATGAGTCTCGGCTGGACATGTGAATAAGACATCGATTACGAACAAAACCTGGGGATAGCCACTTTCTTCTGACTATCTGTCAGTGTTGCAAGTAGACGAATCCTGTAAACGGAGTGAAAAGGCGGCGTGCGTAGGTGATTTGTGGCATACATGTCTAGCATCGGTTCAACTACGGCACCACCTTCGACTCCGGAATGCTGGTCTGGTGCTCCATTTGAAATCTGTAAACACGGGTTCACAGTCGGAAGATCGTGTACATTGTAAGTACGTACCGCAACCATTGCGTGGACGACGCCTCGTAAGCCGTAAGTAATGCATGGTGGATACTCGGTTATCCACGTGGAATTACTATCACATGTAAGGACACGGACAATGTTGCACGCGGAGGGAGGATTCAAACCTTAATAGGATTGCGTCGATTCTTCCTATCTGCGCCTGGTGAGAATAAGCGGCAGCACAGCAGGAAAAAAGTGTGTAAAGGAAAACCTTGTGTTTTCGGACTGTATCCACGAACCCGGTGCTACCTACTTCCTCCTCGCCCTCTATCAGGAAGACCAGATCCACGCCAAGGGCTCGCCTTCTGAGAAGTTCAGCAGCTGCACAAGCGATAGCAAGTATTGGCCCCTTGTTGTCCGTTACGCCGCGCCCATACAAGTATCCATTGCGACCAAGGACCGTAAAAGGATCCGAGTTCCAGCCGTCCCTCGGTGCTGAGACAACATCGTAATGCCTGGGAAACTTCAAGTGTAAGTGATGGATTCTTAAGGAGTCTTCCCCGGTATTATTCACCCATAGAAGAGTATCCTGGGTTTGGGTTGCTCTCCTTGAGTGCCTTGAAAAGTCGCCAAGACAAGAGGATTCCCCATTTCGCAAGTGGGCAGCTACGGTGGATAATGTTACCCTTCAACGTTGCTAAACAAGGACACTTATTCCTCACAAGTGCAGACTCTGCTCCAAGTTGATGAAGACATTTTTTGAGCCAAATGGCAGCTTGCCGACAATCTTCGCGATGCAGCGGATCCGAGCTTACACTTGGAATCGAGACAAATGTAGATAGTGCATAGGTCAGGGTGTCTATCGCAAACGTGATATTAGGAAGACGATGACGACAAAACCATACACACCATGATCATCATCGCCATTCAGGTGCGCAAAGGTATGTTCGATGAACATTTCGTTGTTATTGACTTCCAGAGGTACCGCCATGTCCCAAATCTGACTAATATCGGCACAGTACACAATATCTAACGAGACGACATACCTTGACAAAGCCATCGTTTGCACCAGTCACCAACACAAAACCATTCGCTTCGGTAGACTGAGTAATGACAGAAGAAAGTACAATCCCGTCGTGGGCTTTCCAAGACGACGTGCAGTTAAAGGAAGGAGACCAACGCTACGTCATCATCGGCAACCATGACCAAATTGAATCCGAAATTGGGCTTACCTGGACTTGACCGTTGGCAGAACAGGTGAATAGATCCGAATGGATCATCGACAATGACAAGATATCGACATTCTGGGAAAAAATAATAAGCTTTGTCTACCGGCCCTACAATAATAACTCTTACCTCCTGCACAATGATCGTGCGCACAAGTGTCTTCGTTTCCAAGTCGAAAACTTTGACATAGCCATCCTGACATCCAGCAAAGACGGTATCGCTTCTGACTGCAAGTGATAGGACGGCGCCATGAGAACATTCGAAGGTGTGAAGAAGTTTCGGTCCGGATAACACGCAATCCCACAACTACAGGCAGAAGAGGATAGGTAGGAACTGCAATGCAATATTAAAACAACACACCTTGACAGTCTCGTCCCCACTACCTGTCAGAAGTTGGTCATACCTACCAGATTCTGAATGAATGTTATTGGTGTCTGTTCCAGAAGACGGTACGATTGCCATGCAGTAGACATAGCCATAGTGCGCAGAGTCTATGACGTTCGATGCCGGAATATCAAAAGCGAGGGCGAGATTCCCTGACGTGTCCCTCTCCAATGAGGGAGGCGAGAGCGAGCCGAAATTGTTCGCAAAACGGTCAGCAGGCTTGTGAGTGTACTGGGGATAGCTGTCAAAGAACTTATGAACCTTGCGCGTGGGTGTTGATACACCAGAGCTAGTTTCTCTTATTTGCTGACCGATTTGATCCTCGGAGAATCCGAACCACTGAAGCGAGGTGTTCTGGCAACCGATGTATATGATTTGGAAACTGGAATTCCACGCCAACGAAAATAGATCACCCGCGCCTGTTTCTAGGTATGGATACAGGATATAGATCTGTTCGAAATTTGCGGTGGACCATATCTGGTGAATTCTCAGAAGCTGAGCCAGTGTGGTGAATGCACACCGCGCACCCTGACTGTACTATCACCTGCAACGGGCGATGAAAGTTAGTATTGTTTAAAAGTAGAACAGCCTACCTGAAGCACTGAACAACCACCGCTTTTCTTCGGCAAGCTCTAAAGCGAGTATGCTACCTGTATGACCTCGCAGGCTTGTCTTGAGGGTGCAAGTTTCCTTTGACCAGACCTACAACGCTGAGTGTGCGTACGACAGTCGATAGCACTTGTTGGCAACCTACAGATATGTCTTGGCATTGTCCCCCGGCGTATATGTGCTCAGCATCGGCCACCAAACTGAGGACAGACCTGTTTTCGTCCCCTAAGGAGTGGATGAGAAGCGGTGATGGCAGCGACGGCACGGGTTTGCTGACAGAGGCTGTAGAGTCAAGCATAAGAGAAAAATACCTGCTCTGCAGGCACATTTTGGCACATACGAGGAGGAATGGTGGCAGTAGGAGTCCCAGAGCTTACCCTTTTGTATGTGTTCATTTTCTGTAAATGGCCCGAGGAAGTGTGGAGTGCTCCAACCGGCTGAACAGCGCTGGTAAAAAAGCGCGAATGAGAGAATTACAGCAGCTAATGGTTGCTGGTGAGGTTGCGCGGAGACTGTTGAATCAAAAGTGAGTACTATGGCGTAATCTAATTTTCAGAGACGCTCGGACCTCCACTCGAGCTGGTGTGTTGGCACGGGTTCGGGCTGTTTACTTGAACCTTCTATCTGTCGTGCCCGTAGATGATAGCACGAGAAGAAAAACTTAATGATTACTAATCAACGAGTGACAATCTATCCTAAGGCCCGACACCATCCCCCCTTTAGACGAAACTCGCCCTCGAGTGTGTAAGTAGAGTAAGGGCTAGTACGGGAACGAAGTCATAGTGAAAAACCCGGATAAAAAACCAACGTTCAGTTCAGCCAGCTTCGGCAAATATTCGAGCTCCGCTAGAATTCTGGCCAAAGGATCGATGCACGAGATAGCTCATACATGTGTAGATAACGACTGCCAGAACGATGCTCGAAGATTCTGAATTTCCTGGTGAGTTCTGCCTAGCCTGAAAACTGTACCATGATATATTGATCTATCTAGACACTGATGATGAGGAGATTGCATATAACGAACAACTCTGGGTGGTGCTACTTCTTCATCAAAAACAGGCTGGCGAAATTCTCATAGGTGCGGTCTCGGCGGTAGCACAGGCTATCGTGCTAGCCACTCAGAAGGATGAAGCGATCCCATATCACACGTCCATCCTCTCTGGTGAAGGCTGGGTGAAAGAATTGCTCAACGGGCACCCCAAAAGGATTCGCATGGAACTTGGCACCCACAGATTCGTCTTCGATATCCTCGTCACCGAGCTGCAGGCAGCTGGGTATACCCACTCGAAGCATGTGAAGATTGAAGAGCAGTTGGCGATATTCCTTTATATCTGTGTAACGGGTTTGACGATCAGGCATGTCGCTGAATGGTTCCAGCGATCCAACGATATGATATCAAAGTATGTCTTCTCTTCCGATTCGATGATCTCTACTGATATCTGCCATGGAAGGTACTTCAAAAAAATCCTCCATGCATTCTCCTCCCCACCGATTTATGGGAAGTATGTCCGACTTCCCCACATCCACGACGATGTCCCACAGGCAATTTGAGATGACATGCGTTTCATGCCGTTTTTCGAGGATGCAATTGGCGCTATCGACGGTACTCACATACCGTGCACACCGTCCGCTGCAGAATGCAATGTGACGTGCAATCGAAAGGGTTTCAATTCCCAGAACTGTTTGATGTGCTGTGACTTCGAATTGAAGTTCACATACATACTCAGTGGGTGGGAAGGTTCCGCCGCTGATGCATCCGTCTACCACAATGCCCGAGTCAACAACCTCACAGTTCCCCCTGGTAGATATTACCTTGCCGATGCTGGGTTCCCTAGCTGCCTGGAACTACTGGTACCTTATCGTGGTGAGCACTATCATCTTGCAGAATGGGGCTGAGGACAGCGATGGTGAGTTCCCAATTCACAATATCTTCTTTGACTCAGAATTGAATTAGGCCTCAAAACCACTGGGAAATTTTCAATTTGTGGCACGCACAAGCATGCAACATCGTCGAGCGTATCATCGGCATTCTCAAACGTCGTTTTCGAATCCTCATCATCCCGCCTGGATATGACATGGCCACTCAAGCACGCATCCCTCCTGCTTGTTGCTGTATACACAATATCATTCGTTCCTACGATAGCGCCGAGTTAGCTGACATGGAACCTAGCGAAATAGCCTCAGCCGGTGCACTACCTCCGAATGAGCCAGGAGCACATGGCACAACTGCAAGCAGCATTCCAACCGCCACAGACCGTGATGTGATGGCCCTGAAATGGGAGCGGATGGCGACTGCGATGTGGTTGAGGTATAGTCAGGATCTACAGGCGAGAGGAATTGTATAGTACATCTAGCACATCATATCTACCTCACGACCAACCGAATTCATGCATTTCTTCCAAGTTGTTTGATGACTTGCATAAGTTTGCAAGTGATAGAACAGAGACGAAGGAATGCGTTTCGTATTGATGCACATACAACATACAGACAACTACAACTACTGAGTATGATTATCTACGATGCCCGCCTCTTCCAGCCTCTTCGTGAGCCAAGCCTTCTGAACGGCTGCATATGGCTCGGATGTATTTGCAGCGAGAGTAAGATACATCTTGGCGTTGTCGGGATTGTTTTGAAAACAATCGATTATAGCTACCGTCTGGGGGGGAGAGACCGTCGGAAGATCGAGGGCAAGTAACTTAGATGTTGCCTCAGACTTGGGGCTCTCAATGTCGGCGGTAACTGAATTTGGTGGGGGAAGCCGTCGAGATAAAGGAGCTGATATATTGGATGTGAAACTTCCGACGACTGCGACGCTGTCACGAAAAGTATCGTTCAACGACCCAAGACGATCGCCTACTCGATCAATCGCCGCAGGGATAGTTGCGACACGACGCCTCTGCACAGACGAATGGGATGATCCAGCAACTGAAGGAGACATAATCGACACCATCGAGGCATCATCGTCATCGGCTTTGCGTTTATTGGAATTTTTGGCACGAGCAGAAATGCTCGATGAAGGCTTGATAGAACTGGCCAATGAGCTGGTGAATGAGGAGGGAGCGGGTGGAGGCGTGAAGTTGGATGGAGTCAGGCAAGTATATATGGAAGAGAGAGGTCTTGTCGAAGCGCCTCCAGAGACTTCAGAGGAGGGAGGATGCGGCGCGTCGTGAGGCAACCCAGAATCAGTACTCAGCTCCATGACAACATCTGTACTTTCCACCGTAGCCACCGTGTTCGTGTTACGCTCAGCATTTTCACTGTCACTGGTGGCCACACTTCTAGATGAGGGGGGAGCGGGTTTAGAGGAACTTGATGTTACAGAGGGCCCACTAAGGGCGGAGAAACAATTCATGCCCTTGCTTTTTGATGGCATAACAATCTTCATCTTGTCATAAAATGCCCACCCTTTGTTTCTGAAAGGGGATGCCGCTGGGTGATGCTATGGGACATCGATTAGGAGAGTTTCCTCTTGCATAAACTTCGAGACTGTACCTTGAGATAATCAGTCCAAACGCTCTCGTTTTCGATGCCGATATTAGCCCCTAATTCAAGTGAAAATGCGAACCCCGAAGAATGGGCAAGGCGATTGACAACATCAAATGTTTTCTTCAGCTAGATAGAGATCAGCTATTCGCATCGTCGATGATAGAGTCGAAAATGTACTCACACGGCTCCACTTCTCCTTGCATGAGCTGCTCGTCTTGGGGCCCCCTTTCTCTGGGTTGGAAAGTCTATTGGAGGCTGCTAGGGACTGCCAGGACGACTTCTTGAAACTCATGCCATCACCACCTTCTGCACGACAAGCAATGACTTGGTCGATCAAGAATTTGATATCACTAGTAGTCCATGAAGCTGATGAGGTACTGTCTTTGCCGTTCCTCTGTGACACCTCCTTGGATTTTCCTTTTGGCGATGATCATGGGGACCTGCGAGCCATGTTTCCCTTGCCGTCGTCGTGGTCCACTGATGAGATGCAGTGCAATGGCTTGTGGCGTTGGTGCCACCAGCATCTCGGCCCCACCTAGCCTGAGAAAAAAGTAGTGCCAAAAAACCACGGTTTTTCATGTAGTTTTTCACCTTGGCTTTGTTCCTGTACTAGCCCTAAGTAATCAACGGGCCATCCGAAATGTATACTGTAGTGAAATGAAGGAGTGTCGTGCATAGATAGAAAAGGAAAAAAAAGTTATCATACTTTTTCGCCAGGCAGTGGCTGTGGGTCAGGCTGTGCAAAACGTCCCATGATCCTAATCGATGGCAGTCGCTTCTCCACAGCCTCGTCAGCTCTTGCTGCCTGCGCTGCATCCTCACGGGCCCATGCCTTGCGGAGGGATTTGGGTAGGTACCATGCCGTTTTATTGTTGTCAGAGCGAAGTGTTGCAGGTCGGGTTTGGTTGATGTGCACCAGGTCCGGGCGAGTACGACCACGAAGGTCTTTGAGCTGTATGGTACCCTTATCTCGAACATCATGGACGATCCAAGGGCCCGTCCAGTTAGGCTCTGCCTTCTGGGACTGGTTATTGCGGACTAGGACATGATCTCCAACCTGGTAAGTCACCCGCTTTCTCCTTCGGCACTTTGGTTTAGCCCTCTCCCCCTCTGTAGGTTCATCCTCCCCACCGGGCACACGTGCATCGAAAGCACGTTTATCACGTTCTGCCCGAGCTGTTTCCCGAGCCATTGCCTCCTGACGTTTGGCATGTAAGTCTGAGACTCATTGTTTATGCTGGTCATCTGATGGTGGGGGCATTTCAGGCGCTCGCAGAACAGGCTCGTCGTGGGCGAGGCGCAGTTTCCAGCCATACAGGAGCTCGAAAGGTGACCATTTTGACCCTTCCCGGTGGCGGATGCGAGATGCAAACAGGGCTGCATCTAAGAACTCATCCCAGCGTGATTTGTCACCAGTCGTGTTCATACGGAAAAGGTAGCTCTCGAGTATGCCATTGAAACGTTCCACCTTGCCATTCGTGCGTGGGTGATATGCCGAAGTGGTAAGTCATTTTATGTTGGCCTTACGAAGGAAGGCTGAGACGATTGGTGCCAGGAAGTTCTTGCCGCGGTCGGATAGGATTTCGCTAGGGAACCCATAGTGTAGGATTATATGGTCCCAGATTGCATCTATGACGCACTGTGAAGTTGCGACAGGCAACGGGATTGCTACGGGCCAGCCAGTTGCATGATCAACAAGGGTGAGGATCCATTTATTACCGTGTTTTGAGACGGGCATCTCAATAAAATCCATACCCCAGCGCTCAAATGGTTCGCATGGCGGGAGTGGGTGCATTTCCTCCAGCTCTTGACCCTTCCGATTAGATGAGAAGATCTGGCACTGAGGGCATGAGGCACAGTAAGTTTCAGAGTCGGCATGATGCCAAGGCCACCATCCCCGCCCCTTCAGGAGTTGACGAAGGCCTTTAGAACCTTGGTGCCCATATTCATTATGGAGGATATCGAGCAGGTCTGCACGATGGGTTTTCGGGATGACCGGCGAGCGTTCTGATCGGTCCGGACCCACAAGGGTGAGGACCTCGTCCTCCGGGTCCCACTCGAAGAGATGGAGTCGAATGCGGGCTTCGCGGACAGCCTCTTTTGGGTAAGCAGAAACATCATCTCCTCGCATGATTGCTGGGACTAAAAGGGGCCAGTCTGTAGGGTCTAGGGCATCAGCTGGAGGTGGGGCTGGGGTAAATGCAGCTAGTGTAGAATAGTCTGCCCGTCGTGAAAGTGCATCTGGGACAACCATCTCGGAGCCGCATTTATAAATGATTGGGGCGTCGATAGCAGCGAACTCGTCTAGCCAGCGAGTGAGTCGCTTCGTTGGCTCTCTTTGCTTCCGGAGGTACTGTAGTGAAGCATGGTCGGTGCGTATGACCACACCGCCACTAGCTGTTGAAATTATTACTGGTTACTGTTATCACTTACATGTGATTGTTGTTCTAAGAATAGTTGTTCCATACTATTCTGATATGTTCTATTCTACTGGATTACTGGATAACACGTTCTTAGTAGAAAGACAGAGTCGTACCTATATGGAAGGTCCTCTTACATACAAATATGGTAGTTCTTATTGTAGGTGCAGACACACCTGGTCCGTGCGCACCACAAAGATATATATACCATGTAGGATAAACCACAGTATGTAACAAGCAGAATACAGAGCTCTCTCTCTATATCATCCTCACTCAGAACTACTTTCCTACCTAACAAGACCAACACCAACTGAAACACTAAAGGCAAGTGCTCTGCCATATTGCCCTTTTACCCCAAATCCTCTGTGCAATAGGTTATGAGCCCCGAGTAAACCGGTGCTTGACATCTAACGGACAATAGATCATTGAGGAAGACGTTTGTCATTGACTATGCCATTGAACGGACCTGAAGCGCTAGGTTGGGCGTTGGCCACCTTGATGCTTTCGTTCATTCTAGGCGTTTGTCAAGCGGTCTATGTCGTAAATGCGGTTGGAGGTCCTTTCAATCTTGCGCTGGTATTATCCACTGTGATGTGGGGAACTTTTTTAGGCATCCCTATGTGGCATGGCATATATTCCTCTTATCAGGAATATCGTATTCTCTTGGGGCACTATTGTCAAGTGCGCATTCGTGTAGGTGTCCTTGTTGAGACCAGAACTCTGGAACCTCCTTGGATATCCCCGCCTTCCTATGAGGCACATGAATTTCGGGACTTAGATTATCAACCTGACCTTGACCCAGTTCCTCGGTATCCTATATCTCCTCTGCCTTATATGCTTGATCTTCCCGTAACCCAAAGGGAAATAAACGTTCACGAGCACTACGTGGACTGGCCCCAACGACTTATTGGGCCAAGTGCCTTTTATGAAAATCCGGCTGCTCCCGATTTGCTCAGAGGTCGCCCTAACAATCTCCTTGAGCTTCTTCCTTCGACTCCTGATGGGGATGACGAGGATCCGAACCGGTTATCCGAGTTTGATCTCTTGTAGTCGCGTCCTTTTCATCATCTCCTCTCGAGTTCATTATCTGACGCACATTCTGGTATCCAGATGTCTGCTGTCATAATCAACCAGAATGCACTTATTACTAAGCCTGTGTTACCTTCCCGACCTTTCCCTATTGCGGTTGAGTGTGAGACCACCATCGCTTTAGAGAAAGTGAGTACGACGGAAGAGTATTCACACGCCAGGTATATCAAGCACATAATAGGATATATCGAAGCCCTATATCACGACAAAGCCAACCACTGGAGACGGGTAGCCTATGGAGATCATGAAAAACCCTTTTTCCTACGAACACCATCGCAAAATTCCGTCGTCCCTGCTATTGCCATGGAATACTCCTGGTCGATCCTTAAACGACCCGACGATTTCGATTTCTCTTCACCTTTCTATGACCCATGAATACATGTGTCCTTCCATTCTTATCTCGTCGACTGCTTACCAAAACTGTCTCCCACGTCAACTCCTCATGTCATTGCTAATTTTAATGGTGTAGATATTCCATCGTTTACTTATGAAGATCCGTCCGTCCATACCATTCCCACTTTCACCATCACCAATGACATCTTCTTCTATTTCAAAGGAAGAGTCCATCTGTCCTACAGTTTCCAAGAGTTTGCCGGATTCATCCCCTCTCTTTGGGTTTGGAACCGCCATTTGGAACACACTTTCCAAGGATCTTGGAATTCCGATAAAACAACTCTCGAATGCACTCCCGGATATCTCCGGAGTCGGACAAAAAACAGTGAACAGCGAAGAGATCCTAAAGTCGTATTATCCTTACAGGATCTCAAAAGCAGTATCAATCTGGAGTGAAGGACGTGGTATGATGAAGAATCCCAACAACTTTGTTGGAGATCTTATGGCAGAATTACGCGCTGGATCTTATGGCCCAGCAAGTCGATGGTTTTACTGGACTTACAATGTGAAATGGATAAAGGTGATGGAAAAGATTTGTTCTCTCGGCCCTCCAGAGGAATCTATTCCAGACATCGTCAATGAGCACATGCAAACCGTGCTGCCAAGAACTTATCTGCTTCCAGGAAATTACCCTGAAGCATATGCCGGTTATGGATGAGTAGGATATTATTTTAGCAATGTCACGAATATGCCTCCTGTAAATGTCTTTCAGCTTATGTGCCATAAAAGTCAGCGATATAGTCAGTTCATTCTCCCTTACTCCATTGGAATCCATGGAGGAATAGCGTTGAGAGACGAACGAACTATTTATTCACTTCATGAAATTGGTTATCCACATCTTCTGGCATATCATTACTTCGAAGAATTGGAATTCCAAAGCTTCGAAAAGCTCAATTTAGACAAACGACAATACACAAGGAAAGGCAATTCAACCCCAATAAGGAAAAATAACCCACAATCTTCTGGATATCCAAAGACACGCAAGAAAAGACCTTCACACACTGCAAGCATTTCACAATTTTTCTTGCCAAAATATGTTGAAAAAATGGAAAGAAGAGATACTCTTTTATTTGGGCTGTGTTCACATAAAAAATGCAAATATAATATTTTGTTTTCTTTGTCTTTTCTGTGCAAAAAAATGAATTGATGGTAGTGCTGATTAGCTTCTATGCTAATGGGTATTACCATCAATCAATGTTTTGTGGAAAGTCATGCAAAGAAAAGAAAATATTATTTTTGCCTTTTCTCTTTGAAAACAGCTGTCAAAAAAGAGTATCACTTTCTTCAATTTTTTCAGCATGTTTTCTGAAGAATAATTGTGAAATGCTTGCAGTGACAACGCCAATGACAGTCCTTCCGTCGCGCAGCTCTGGAAACCATTGCTGGCGATCAGGTTCTTGACGACATACTAATTCTAGAATTCTTCTAGTTTTACTATGGCCGATCAAAAGGAAATCTCAGCCTCGAAAAACATTCCACGCCTTAATGGCTCCAACTACTCTTCTTGGAAAGCCATGATTAAGGGATATTTCTTAACACTTGATGTCTGGAACGTCGTAAACGGAACTGAAACCTGTCCAGACCGGACAGTTGCTGCAAATGCCGCTGCTGTCAAGTTATGGGATATGAAAAATAGCCGAGGAATGGGCACAATTCTCTTGTATTGTGACCCAGTTATATCAGTATCCTTGGAATCCAAAGATACCGCTTATGAAATGTGGACAGCTTTACAAGCCTCTTATGGAGCCCCTACTGCTGTATCAGCTTACACGGACTTTTTGAGACTTCTCAAAATTTGGATCAATCCTTCTGACGACTTGGGATCCAAACTCGCAGAAGTGAATATGATACTTGGGTCGCTTGCGACTCAAAATATAACCCTATCCGAACCTGTCCAGTGTATGATGCTCTGTGGAGCATTCACCGATAAATGGGGAGCTGGTCCAACAAACATTTTATCCTTGGTCAAAACAGAAGATCTCAAAATGGCAGACATCGTTCCACGACTAAAAGAATTAGCATCACATCGTACTGGGCAGTCCAATTTGCCCAAGTTAGAAACAAATAATGTCAAAGCTGGTTCATCCAGGTTTTCTTCACAACCGCTTATCAATCGTCTCTCCAAACCACTGCGTTGCCATAAATGCTGCAGAAATCATCCAACGGAACAACATATTGACAAGCAACAAAACCTAAGAGGAAGAGGAAGCTTTAGAGGTCGAGGAGGTCTACCTCCACAAAGTGGAACACCATATCCTCTTCAAAATCAACAACAACAAACTCAGGGACAGCCAAAAGGCAAACAGCGTGCACGTCGAACTCGTGGTCGTGGTCGCGGTCGCGGAAGGTTTGCCGCAGCCGATTATATGGAAGAACCTGAGGAATCCCAGGAGTATGATAACTACGACCAGTACAACGAGGAATATGATCAAGGCTATGGGTCTTATCATGTAAATTTACAAACAACTATTGACGATGCCTCCCGCTTTGAAGAGTTTAATGATGATATAACTCCTGTCCCGGTTCTTCAAAATGAAGAATCACACACAGTTGAGTATGTCGATGAAGCTCCTCCTGGAACTGTTGTTAATCTGCCTTGTCAATGCCAAATGTGCCTTCGAACAGTATCCCGACTACATCTACGGGTACTACCGGATCTGGCCACACAACGTGGTCTTCAAACTGTGGAGAGGAGGAGATGGACATCTGCTGACTTCAGAAACCGAGTCAATGAGTCCTCCGACACCAATCCTAGTTATAATAGATCCGGAAGTAGAGTGGAAAATACCTCCACACACGGCACTAGTAATGAGAGAGAGGAATGCATACAAAGCGTTCGTAAAAAGGTTAAGGGATCTAGGCGTAACCGTCCTAGAGTAACGGTATCCTTACAAGATTTTCATGCTTCGGTACCCGAGCATAAATATCCCAAACCTGTAAAATATATACAATTACCTGACGATTATGAACCAAACCCTACGATAGAAGGAGCCTCTGGCTTCTCTTATGGGGTTAATGATGATGTTTTTGACGCTTACCCTTGTGATTTGGAAACCAATCACGCTATTAACAAGGTATCCAAGAACTGTATGTGGATGTTGGACTCAGGATGCACGAATCATGTGACTCCTTGTCGAGCTGACTTTATAACCTACAAACCGTTTCCTAAACCAGCTTTTGGACATACTGCTGGTCATGAACCTGTCAAATTATACGGAAGAGGAACTGTTATATTAAAGTTGGAATCCAACAGTTACCTGACTTTACGAGATGTAATTCATGGAGACTTCTCCAAACACCTATGTTCACGCAACCAACTCTTAAAATCTGGATATAAGAGTTATGCAACGAAAACGCACGAGGTGATTCGTACTCCCGATGGTCGTGAAGTCCTCAAGGCGACATGCTTGTCTACTTCGTGGTTGCACTGGTTCTATGGAGTTCCTGTCCATTCCTCCAGCGCCATTGAGACCGTAGACCTAGGGACAATCAAATTGGATCAATATACTCTTTGGCACAATTGCCTTGGACATCTGGGCATTTCTGTCATAAAAAACTGTTCTTGCCATGTCTCTGGATTTCCTGCTGAGCTAATCGCGAAATCCCTACCTATTTGTCGAGGATGTACTTCTGGCAAAATGACATCTGATCCATTTCATGCCTCATCTAAACGAGCTTCCGCTCCCTTGAAATTGGTTCATGCCAACCTTCTTGAATTACCTGTCAAATCTTATTATCGAACGCGATACGTCTTTACCCTGCTTGACGATTACTCCTCCTTTGGTTTTTGCCTCTATCTCCGACTAAAGTCTGACACTGTGGCCCGTTTTCGTGATTGGCTATCCATTGTCGAATGACAAACCAGTTGTCCTTTAAAGACCTTCCGTTTGGATCGAGGGGGAGAATTTATGGGTACTGAATTTAAATCGCTCCTCAACTCCAGAGGTATAATTCATGAATTGTCTATTGTGGACCAACCACAACAAAACAGACGAGCCGAATGCTTTAACCGAACTATTCTTGAGAAGGCTGGATCAGTTCGTCATCATGCCTGTGTACCCAAACGTTATTGGAACTTTGCCTTTGATACTGCTTTGCATGTATACAATCGTACTCCACTGAGGAGATCCCTTTGGAAGACACCATGCGAACTGTTCCTAGGCAAAATCCCTGACATATCATATTTCCGAGTCTTTGGATGTTTAGCCTATGTTTGGATCCCCAAGGATCAAAGGAAAGACAAATTGGAACCTCACGCCTTAGAAATGGTTTTTCTTGGCTATGAACCCAACACGAAGGGATATCGGTTCCTACATGGCCAAAAAGTCATAATCACTAGAACTGCAAAATTTGCCGAAGAAATTTTTCCCTTTTGTAGTACGGATTTAGGAAAGGAAAACAAATCCAATAACTCAGACCTTATCCCTGTGACGAACCAAAAACCAATACAAACTAACGTACCTACCAATGATGATTGGATGGAAAATGGGCCTGATCAGCCAATGGACGAGAGACCCCAATCTCGACCACAAACTCCAAACCTTGAACATGACCCACTGCGGAATAATGGTGAAGGTGACCAGGATGATGGAAATCCACATATACCACCAAGGGACTTCCCACCAAGGGCAAATCCGCGTACCGATCGAAATGCACCACAGTTAAGACAAGAGTGGCTGCAACATCCTCATAAACCTTTCAATGTACCTGCTGAACCAAGAAGACCTCTCGTTATTGCTCGAGGAAATGCGAGAATTCCTCGAATAAGAATTCCTCCATGACGACCTGGAAACGTTTATGGAGAACGCAGAGATCCGGTCGAAATCGAAAAGGAGATTCGAGAAAAACGAGATGCTATTCATAAAATGGTTGATGATAGCATCCAAGCTATCAAGCAAAAGACCTCTCAGCGGAATCTGCCATCAACAACAGAGGAAGCACAACAACCTGAAGCAGGACCTTCGCATTTTCCGGGAGCTCAAACCGATGAGCGTACAGATACCTCATTCGTGATTTTATTAGCTGCGCGTATTAAACAAGCACCGGAACAGTTTAGGGATGTACTAAAACTCCCAAAAACTGAACAAACCGTTTGGTTTGATGCAATGAAGGATGAACTAAGATCGATCAAAGAAAGAAAAGTTTGGATACTAGTGGATCCTCCTCCAGGACGTAAATTGGTCAAATCAAGATGGGTCTATGCTATTAAAAGCGATGGTCGTCACAAAGCCAGATTAGTAGCAAAAGGCTTTACGCAAGAGTATGGGATAGACTTCGAAGATACTTTTTCCCTGGTCGCACGCTTTGAAACAGTGCGGATCCTCCTAGCTCATGCAGCGCAGCATAATTGGGAAATGGAAGCATTAGACGTGAAAACTGCCTTCTTATATGGCAAGCTAGATGAGGAGATTTATATGGAACAACCAGAAGGATTTAAAGTCAAAGGTCAAGAGCACAAAGTTTATCAGTTGCTGCGAGCACTTTATGGTTTAAAGCAAGCAGCACTCTCATGGAACAAAGAACTACATCAATCACTTCTTTGGATGGGCTTCCTCCGATCAAAAGTAGATGCCGGTGTATACTATTATCAATCAAAAGCTGGAACAGTAATATTCTTGGTTTATGTTGACGATGGACTTTTCCTCGCCTCACACAAGAATTTACTTCGGAAGAAGAAAGACGAGTTTATGAAAACTTGGGAGTCAAGAGATCTTGGCGAAGTGAAAGAATATCTTGGAATCCAGATAAAAAGAAATCGCCAAACCAATGAAATTTGGTTAGATCAGATCCCATATGTTCAAAAGGTCATTAAATGATTCGGAATGGAGCACACAACATCTGTTCGCACACCCCTACCTTCGGGATATATTCCTGAAAAAGCTCCAGAAAAATACCAGTCAAATTCTCAGCTTCGATCACGATATCAATCGGTTATAGGATCACTTTTATATATGGCTCTGGGAACCAGACCAGATATTGCCTTTTTGGTCATCCGAATGTCGCAATATATGTCAAATCCAACCGATCTTCACCTGAAACAGGCACTACATATAGTTCGTTATGTGGCATCCACACTGAACCTCTGCCTTCATTATTATGGAAAAGAAGCTAGAATTTATGGTTTTGCAGATTCCGATTGGGCCTCGAATAAAGACACTCGTCATTCAACCACTGGCTTTGCCATGTATTATGGCAACTCCCTTATATCGTGGAGATCCCGAAAACAAAAGACAATCGCTCTCTCCTCAACTGAGGCTGAATACATGGCTATGTGTGATTCTGCCAGGCAAATCAAATGGCTTGACATGCTTTTCAAAGAGTTATCCTTCAAGATGGACAAGACCATCCTTTATTGTGACAATATGGGTGCACGGTTTATTGCCGAGAACCCAGTTTCAGATGGACGTTCCAAACACATAGACATTCAGTGGCATTTTGTTCATGAATGTGTTGAAGAAGGATTATTCGCCATTGAATATATAAATACCACTCGACAAAGGGCTGATGGATTAACCAAGTCCTTAACCTGGCAGAAGTTTGAAAATAATCGCTCGTCATTAGGACTGGTGAACCAACCTATCTAGAGCGAGGGGGAGTGTTGAAATTATTACCGGTTACTGTTATCACTTACATGTGATTGTTGTTCTAAGAATAGTTGTTCCATACTATTCTGATATGTTCTATTCTACCAGATTACCGGATAACACGTTCTTAGTAGAAAGACAGAGTCATACCTATATGGAAGGTCCTCTTACATACAAATATGGTAGTTCTTATTGTAGGTGCGGACACACCTGGTCCGTGTGCACCACAAAGATATATATACTGTGTAGGATAAACCACAGTATGTAACAAGCGGAATACAGAGCTCTCTCTCTATATCATCCTCACTCAGAACTACTTTCCTACCTAACAAGACCAACACCAACTGAAACACTAAAGGCAAGTGCTCTGCCGTATTGCCCTTTTACCCCAAATCCTCTGCGCAATACTAGCACCATCTAACCAGTGACTGAACTTCCTCCAGCAGTGTAAGATCGCAAGTAACTCACGCTCCTGGGCTGGGTAATTCCGTTCTGCTGACAACAAGGATCGTGACTCGAAAGCCACAGGGTGCCATAGGCTGTCTTCGGCCAATTGTTCGACCTCTCCCCCCAGCGCAAAATCTGAAGCATCCGTGTTTAGCTGTGTAGGCCGGTCCTCTATCCACAGTTGTAAGACTGGAGTTTCTGTTAGTCGTGCTTTCAGTTCCTCGAAGGCCGCTTTGCATTTTGCTGACCAGACAACAGGTTCTCGTTTCTTAACTCCACCAGCCATGAGGGCATGAAGTGGTGCAGCAATGTGGGCAAAGTTCCGAATAAAGCGACGGTAGTATGAGGCGAGACCGAGGAAAGAGCGTACTTCGGACACATTGGTCGGGCGAGGCCAATTACGGATCGAGGTAAGCTTTTCATCATCCATTGCTATGCCTTTGTCAGACAGGATGTGTCCAACAAACTTGATGGTATGGCAACCGAAGACTGATTTCTCTGGATGACAGAACAAGTTGTTTTTCTCAAGAGCCTCAAGGACCTGATGGACGTGGTCCAAGTGTTCCCCCTCTGACTTCGAGTAGATGAGTATGTCATCGAGGTAAACTAAAACGAACTTGTCAAGAAATGGCTCGAGAATTTTATTCATGACTCGCTGAAAAGCCAATGGCGCATTGGTAAGGCCGAAAGGCATGACAAGCCATTCGAAATGGCCGTAGCGACAGCTGAAGGCTGTCTTGGGTATGTGTGCCACGGCGAGATGCATTTGGTGGTATCCTTGCGAGAGGTCAATCTTCGAAAAGACCCTTGCTCCACCTAGCTGGTCGAGGCATTCGGTAATGCGGGGAAGTGGATATTTGTCCTTGTGGGTGACTTCATTGACTGCCCGGTAGTCAATACACATCCGCAGAGAGCCATCTGCCTTCCAGACGAAGAGTACGGGTGATGACCACGGTGAGCTCGAACGCTGGATAAATCCTTTGTCGAGGAGATTTTTAAGTTGCTTCTGTAGCTCTTCCAGCATCCGTGGTGACATTGGGCGACCCTTCTGAGCAATTGGTTTCGCATCACCGGTATCGATAAGCATGTTTAAGTCTTGCGAGACTGCGGGGATGTGTGGTACACCCTGCGGAAACCTTGAGCGATACCGAGAGAGGGTAGACGATAGTTTCGACTTGAATTCGGACTCCTTCAGGTCCGGACTGATCTTAGGCGTCCCCAAGACAGCTGCCTCCTTGGAACCTGGCGCGGGATCAACTCTGGGACCCCCCTCCTCTGCACCAGACCCGCTCCTTCCATCTACTAATCCCCCTATAGTGTCCCCCTCCCCTGATAGCATAGCCACGAAACATTCCATACCTTGCTTCCGCATTGCATGCCAGAAAGCATGGCGAGTCAATAAAATTGAACTAGCCTCGGACTCCGAGTCGGACATAGCAGCCAAGTGGGGCAGTGAAGGCTTGGTAGGTGGTATCTTCGATGGGTGAAAGTTGTGAAGTTTTCCCTTTTGGTCTCGAAACCGCAGTAAATCCGGTGCGATAGATTCAACATAGCGATCGAAGAAATCGAGACCAAGGATCAGGTCATACCCTCGGAGGGGTGCTAGCTTTACGCCCTCGAGGTTACCCTTAAATTTCCCAAAATGTAGTGTAAGGTCTGCTCGTTGTGCTCGGGTGATTGTCTCACCCAAGACACCCTGTAAGGTATATGGCTCGCTGTGGCGGGATTTGACTTTGCCATGGGCCTTAGCCCATGTCTCAGAGAGATAAGAGCTCTGCCCACCACCAGTGTCCAGTAAGACCCGACAAGGTCTACCCAGGACTGGAAGTGTCAGAGCAATGCTCGAGCCCCAGCGATTCTTGTCGTCATTTGGGTGAACAGCAGCCAAGGGGGGTTCCTCCACAAGGGATGGTCGATCGGGTAGTGTAAATGGTAGAGATTGCCAAGGATCAGATGTTACATTCCGAACGACTGTATAAGAATTCTCCCCCCGACCTGCAGTCCTCACCCCCTCAGCCTTCTCAGAGTCCGAAGACCCTGCCACCTCCTCCTTAATCACAAATGGACTTGGTGGTTGGCTATTTGCCTTGTGGTGAGACAAAGGCAAAGGGTGTCGTGCGCCACCTACCTTCAAAGCCAGTGCGCACTGGGGACTCGAAACATGCAGGCCATCATCAATGGGAGCCAGAGCAGGCCTCAGGCCTGGCTCCCTGGGACTTTTCCCGACTGCTTGTCCTTCGAGTCCTTCTTCGGATCAGAGGACTTGCCTTTAGGTTTCTTCTTGTCCTTACGCTTCGACTTCCTTGAGTTTTGTGAATTACTGAAAGCAGCGACCTTGTCTGAGGTTGAGTGAGACTCAATAGTGCAACGAGTGAATGTTGCGTCGAGCTGCTGGCAGCGGGCGACGAGGTCGAGGTACGTTTTCGGGGGGTCACCAGCTTTCAGTGCGCGGGCCGTGGCAGTCCGTAGACCAGCCTTAAAAGCTGCAATCTTAACTCCTTCCGGGAGAAGAGAGCTTGGAATACGGCCTCGGATAGCTTCGAACTGTTGGTAATAATCCGAAAGCGACCCAGACATACGAAGCGCAAAAAGGTCTGCCAATGCTTCATGAGCTAAGTCGTCTCTAGTAAATCTGTCTACCAGAGCTGCTCTGAGTTCCTCCCAAGACGAAAATCCGGGAACCCCATCACGAAAGATATCTTCATCCTCGTCATCCAGGGCAGCGGCACGAAGGTTACGGTCCATCTCCCGGTACCACTCCTTAGCTGAGTCCTTGAGGAATGCCGCAGCGAAGTCTACCTTGTGCTTCTCAGGTACAGACCATAAGTGGAAGCCTTCCTCGATCGCCTCAACCCAACGGCTCAGGACTTCGTCCAGGTTCCCATGGAAGGTGGGTCCCTTAAACTCGGAGACTGCCTTACCAAGGTTGTACGAGGGCAGGGGTTGGGCGGCGACAGAGGGTAGAGAGGTAGGGGGGGCTGCGAAGCCCATAGGCGGGATTCCGGAAGAACCCGGAGTTGGGGAGACACCGAATGCCACCAGAGCTGCTAGGGCATCTGGAGGCAAACCCTTGAGTACCTGAAAAAGGTCATCGCGGGAAAAAGAAGAGGGTGGTTGGGGGGTGGGATTCGTGGGCTTCTCTTTGGAGCCTGTAGCGTCAGGTTGAACCATTTCACCAGAGGGACTTGGGGAGGCAGCTGAATCGTGAACAGGAGGTTCGCGAGAGAGATTAGCTGCTGCGGCTTGTCTACGAGTAAGGACAGGCAGTTTGATTAATGAGCGACTAGATTAACCAGAAGAAAAAAAGAGCAAACGACTTGTTGCTACCAGTTGTCGTGCCCGTAGATGATAGCACGAGAAGAAAAACTTACTGTCCTTTTCAGGCAAGTTGGCCACGTGGGAAAAATGTCAACAAAAATGCGCCTCACCTTCGGTCGATGATATCTCCTCAACACATCATCGGAATTCAATAAAAAACCTATTTTCTGACTCCGAGAGTCCCAGGGAATGTACTCCGATGGGACCGAAGCTGAGAAAACGTGTTTTGTGTTTTTTGAAATTCCGAGGTTTCGGCATTTGTCCAAGTAATATGCCGAAGGATATTCTTCCATGCAGAAGTAGTTTACCATTGCCAATAATCATGTTCACCACTCATGGCATCACCCACATCTCTGTAAGAGTAACAAACAGTACCAGGAACATTGCATTCAGAATTTTCAACCGACAACTCAAGCATCATCATATATAAAAAATGTAGTAGAATAGCATCAAGTATCTAAAGACTATATCCAGCTGCCATACATCGCTTTCGCGAGTTTTTCAGCCTTTGCCCTCAATTGTGCTAGCCTGAAGCATATCCTAAGCCAACGTTTGCATCTATTTCAATAACCACTCACCATGTAGGAAGCAACCTCGGGAGATTGTCATGCGCGCCAGACAAAAATCTCCTTGAATGAATGGAGAGTATCTTGCAAAGGAATGGGTTTTCCCTTGTAGCCGGTGAAGACTGAGCAACTTGGAAGGGCTGAGACATAAATTGCAGAATTTGCATGCGCACTCGACCTAGAAGCCAGGAACATTGGTTAGTGAACCCTAGCACAAGCGCGAGCATGCATACAGTCAATTTATCTTCTTCCAACAACTTGTCCATACCCAAGATAGTGATGATATCCTGGAGAGACTTGTAGTCCTGGAGAATCTTCTGGACTGCAGTGGCAACCTCGTAATGCTCTCGGCCAACAATACGAGGGTCGAGTGCACAGGATTTTGAGGCAAGGGGGTTGACAGCAGGGTAAATACCAAGTTCAGTGATACTACGAGACAATACAGTGGTAGCATCCAAGTGAGTGAATGCGGTTGCAGGGGCAGGATCTGTCAAGTCATCAGCCAGCACATAGATTGCTTGCGCCGAGGTGATCAAGCCTTTCTTGGTTGTTGTAATGCACTCTTGCCTTAGTGGAAGTGAGTAAAAATCACATAGAAGAAATAATATCGAACATACATGCCACCCATGTCCGTGGAGAGCGTCGGTTGGTAACCGACAGCTGAGGAAATATGACCGAGTAAAGCAGACACTTCGGAACCAGCCTGGGTAAAGCAGAAAATATTGTCGATGAAGGGAAGTACATCTTGACCCCCCTCATCACGGAAGTACTCAGCGATGGTGAGCCCAGTCAAAGCGGCATGGGCGTGGGCGCCTGGGGGTTCGTTCGTCTGACCAGAAAATAGGGCAACCTTGGAATCGCTCTCCAGATTGATGACACCGGGTTCGATTATTTCATGGTATAGATCGTTACCCCCACGTGTGCGCTCACCAACCCCTACAAAAAAACAAGTGACACTAGACAAGTACATCTAAGAGAAAGAAACCTACCACAGAAGATAAAGAAACTACTGTTAGCTTTCACGACGTTGTCGATAAGCTCTTGGATCAAGATAGTTTTCCCGACAGTAGCACCACTGAAGAGACCAATCTTGCCACCATGGGCGTATGGAGCCAAGAGGTCGACGACCTTGATACCGGTCTCGAGAACTTCCACAGTCATCGACTGGTCTACGAATGCAGGGGGGTCCATGTGAATGGGTGAGAGCTTGACACCTTTGATTGGCCCACACTCATCAATGGGCTTGCCAGTGACGTTCATGATATGGCCAAGGGTACCTTTGCTGACCAGGATTTGTATAGGTGTGCCAGTGTCGATTAGTATCTTCTGACCGCGCATCAAACCTTCCATACTGTCCATAGCAATGATATTAATGATGTTCTCACCAAGGTGTGATGCAACCTCGAGGACAAGACGACCACCATGAAAGTCTGTAGGAATAAGAACGGTCTTCAGTGGGTCAGAGACTTAGAGCAACATCTTACATGGATGACAACCTCCCTCGCGTTACTAGCGCTCCTTGAGTTTGATCGCCCAATGAGAAGTACGGTGGTGAGGACAAGTCGCAGCATGACCTTGTGGTGTGGGTGGAAAAAATCACAACGTGGGACACGAAATCTTGACTTTGCGACTGTATTCAACGAGTAGAAAACAAGCGCTCAATTTCAGAATATTGATTTGTAGAGTGCTACAAAATGCATGTAATCTAAATGTCCTTTGGGAACGTCCACTGCCCTGACTTTACTGCCTCCAAATCATCCCTGGCATATTGCATGAAGGAAATAGCGGTACCTAGGTTGATTCCAAGCCACTCCTGCAAGTCCGGCAGCTTGATGAAATCAAGCAAGAGCTGAGAGATACGAACGAAGCCCATTTTCTGTAGCACCGGCCCAAATTGCGAGAATATAATACCATCTTTATTCCACTGTTTGTGCTGGTCAAGATATGCCAGCCAGCTAATGATATCTGGAATTTCAGGTTCAGATGCAGACGGGTCGGAGGGCAGTGCATTGTAGGAAGTGTGGGGTGCGATCTCGTTTGGCCGCATAGGTGCATAATTTCCCCCTTGAAAGCCTGGGGAAGCCCATGGTGGCAAGACGAAGACGGGGGGCGGATAGCTCGGATACAGTAGTGTTGGAGGGTGTCCAACTTGCGCGGGAGGAACGGATGAGCGTGTACGTGGCCTTGCATCTTCGCAGTGAATTCCGGAGGGTTTTTTGTCAATTGTTACCCTTCCACTATCATTATCATCCATCTGTGATTATAAAACATTAGTGAATGAATGTATCCGAGTGAAGAAATGACTTACGATTTCGAGAGCCCAATAAGAGATGTTGCTGTGAGTTAGTGGATAGCAAACACTTGCCCCACTCGGAGAGTAGCAGAATACTGGACTCTCTGGTCCTTTTGAGTGTTTCTCGCATCTCCAACGCTTCTGGAGGTCCTCAATGAGTTTCTGGTGGTGGGTGGTCCCTTCCAATGTGCCGCTAGGAGATGACGATAGCTTCTGTGATGAACGCGTAGCCTTGAAATGACATCAGAGAAAGTTGAGAGTGTACAAGGAATAAACTTACTGCTTTGTTGCTATTGCCAGCTGTTGATGGATTCTTGGCGTCCACAGTACTTACATCTTCAAAAAAAACAAGGACGGCCTTCAGCAGGTGGGTTGACAATTTTTCACTGGGAAGACGCTGTGGTACAATGAGGCCACACATCCGCGTCTTGAAAAGATCAAGTTCCTCCTCTGACTGAATCGACGTAGCACCAAACTTTGCTTTGTCACTATCCAACCGGTAACGCAGAGAGACCAACCCCAGGAAGCAGTGGAGTTTCTCAGAAACGGCAATACGAAGCTCATCAAGGGTTACCATAGACGATATCTTGAATGGGGAGTTCCCCCCATCTGGTAAACAGACTGCACATTGGATGTTGAAGGCTGGATGGCAAAGAAGGTCAGCACTTTTGTTGTGAGGCTAGGAACAAAGACTCAGACTTCTCGGAGCAGAAGACTGACATTCTAACTAACCTAGGAACAAAGACTACATGTAGTTAATATCACGAAACTAATGTAAGTAACCAGAAACCTTACCTCAGACTTCTCGGAGCAGAAGACTGAGGTGAGACAGAAAAGAATTCTACCTATATAAGTCGGAGTTCTGATTAGGTAAGACATTACCGTTGTAAGCTGTACGAGATGAGAAAAGATAGAGAGGAAACTCGTATGTAACAATACGCCCACTCAACGGTAGGTGTCTTAACGAGTGATGCCTAAAAGGCCACAGAAACGAAGGTGCTTGTCTCGGGACAAACCTTTCGTTAGGACGTCCGCAGCCTGCTCGTTTGTAGATATATACATCACCGAGATATCTCCTGACTTGACCTTTTCACGAACGAAGTGGTGACAAATGGCAATGTGCTTCGTGCGGTCGTGGAACATCGCATTTTTGGCTAATGAGATCGCGGATTGATTATCGATGTGGAGGGGAGTTGGATTTGCTCGTGCGATGGGATCTATCTCTCCGAGTAAGGTGCGGATCCAAACGGCTTCCTTCGTGGCTGCTGCGGCAGCCATATACTCTGCTTCTGTAGTCGACAGGGCTACCGAGGATTGTTTCTTCGATGACCAGCTCACTGCGCCACCACATAAGGTGAAAGCATAGCCAGTTATCGATCTTCGATCGTTGACATCGGCTGCCCAATCAGCATCTACGTAGCAGACTGGAGTTGTCTCAGAGGAGACAGTATAGTGTAGACATGAATCTGTCATCCCACGAAGGTAACGATAGACTCGTTTGAGTGCCACGAAATGGCGCTCTCCTGGATTCGATGCGTGCCTACTTAGCACGCCCACTGCAAATGCGAGGTCTGGACGAGTGGCTAGCATGGCATACATCAGTGCTCCTAAAGCACTCTGGTACTGCAAAGCATCAACCTCGGGTTGGTCGAGCTTCGGTAACTTCAGGTTCAACTTGATCGGCATACCAACGCTTCAACCATCCTGCATGCCAGCTCGTTGTAGTATACCTTCGATGTACCGTTTCTGCGAGAGCTTGATCGTGCCCTCGTGGCGGTTACGAATGATCTCCATTCCTAAGATCCAGTGTGCCTCGCCCAGGTCTGAGAGGTCATACTCCTTCGACAGTTGGAGTTTGAGGTGGTTGATGGCAGCACGGTCCTTCGAAAGGATAAGTTTATCGTCGACATACACTGCCACGATGATTAGAATACCCCCTTCAAACTTATAGAAGAGGCTGTGATCTGCGTTGCTTCGTGTGAAGCCGAGTCCCTCGAAAACTTCTCGCAGTCATGCATACCATGCCTTCGAGGCTTGCTTGAGTCCATAGAGGGCTCGATAGAGGTGCCACACCGAGTCTGAAGTACGGAAACCAGGAGGGGGGCGCAACAATTTTTCCAGAGGATGAGAGTGACGTGGCAGTCACAGTCGAAGGGCCAGCAGTTCGAGGTGCTGCAGAAGCAGAAGGTGGGTTCGACATTATGGGATTTCCAGTACGGGTTCAAGATGCTTCAAGGGTAGAACTTCACTGTGGTTAGAGCTGAACGGGGCTCATAACCTTTTGTTGTGAGGCTAGGAACAAAGACTCAGACTTCTCGGAGCAGAAGACTGACATTCTAACTAACCTAGGAACAAAGACTACATGTAGTTAATATCACGAAACTAATGTAAGTAACCAGAAACCTTACCTCAGACTTCTCGGAGCAGAAGACTGACATTCTAACTAACCTAGGAACAAAGACTACATGTAGTTAATATCACGAAACTAATGTAAGTAACCAGAAACCTTACCTCAGACTTCTCGGAGCAGAAGACTGACATTCTAACTAACCTAGGAACAAAGACTACATGTAGTTAATATCACGAAACTAATGTAAGTAACCAGAAACCTTACCTCAGACTTCTCGGAGCAGAAGACTGAGGTGAGACGGAAAAGAATTCTACCTATATAAGTCAGAGTTCTGATTAGGTAAGACATTACCATTGTAAGCTGTACGAGATGAGAAAAGATAGAGAGGAAACTCGTATGTAACAATAAGCACATGTTTACGTTCGAGAAACAAATACGCACCACATGTCTCAGGATCATAATTCAAGCTCACTGATTTAGCTACTGCCCTCCCTTTTGACATAGTGGATTTCTTCGAGTTGGCAGGTCTTTGTGCTGGTTTGATAGCACCACGATGCTGCCACTGGCCCAAGCGAATTTTTCCAGTGATGCCGCCATCCTCAGACTCTGAGCTGGGTATATCAGAGTTGTTACAGTCGTCGTCGTCGTCGTCGTCGATATTGATGTTGATTACTTCCTCGCCCCCACTTTCTGAAACATCTGACTCCACGCCAGGTCCATGATTGGACAACACACCAAAAAACTCCGTGGCACTCTGGAGCGCAGTGCTAGACAGAACGGGAGCAAGTTCGTCGTCATCTTCTTCAGGTATTTGGTCTAAAGGACGGTCGTGGGTGGGCTGAACACGAGTCTGAGTGGAGCGTTGACGTTTAGCCTGGTGAACTGCAAGTCGCGTAGCCTCTGAGTTCGCCCGTTTCCGTGCCTGACTGTGCTTGGGATAGTGCTGAATATCCTGTTTACCCTGTTCCGTACTATAGCTGACATCTTGAGTGCTGGTAGGAGGCTCGCTATTGACCCGTTTGTACGGACGACGTTCCCAGGGGGCACAAGTCTTACCAGACTTCGCACACCTCATGCATGCCGCTGCATCGGCAGGGAATTCACAGCATATTTTACTACTGTAGCAGCTTGAGCATGCACGAGGATTCACTATGACTTGTCAGGAAGTAAGCAAAAGACGTATGAACGTCACTTTTGTAGCACTTACCTGTTGCAGCTGGTATTGAGCTCACAGGAGTAACAAGGTCAGAGTTACTCGGTTCTGCGGCATCAGAACCAGCCCGAAGCCGACGCTTTCTCGGGGCCATGGAGACTCGAGCAGAGTCAAGTGAGTCTGACACACCAATGAATATATTTTTTGGCGGCAAGCACCTGAAGTCTTCAAGACGTAACAATTCAATTGAAATAACCACCCATTTATCCAGACGTGGTAGGCAAACAACAACGTAGACTACTTACTACACATAACCACAATGTTCGAACCAGCTATAAGAGTCAGCAGGAGTAATGGTATACAGAGCTCGCAGTAATGTAATGAATATTTGTTCATCCGACATTTGTGTCACCGCCATTCGAGTGTAGTCGCCATTTCTACGCAGGTGATACTTCATGGCAGAGAAGGCGAGCTCGATCGGGTTGAAGTCGGGAGAATATGGAGGTAGAAATTCACATCGCATTCCCCTATCAGCATACAAGGTCAATATTAATCTGAGTGCCAACTGCGCGCCCGTTACCTTGCTTCAATCATGTTCTGGATATCGGGGTGCTTATGAATCTTGCAATTGTCCATCACAATGACTGAGTTTGATGCTGGATACGGTTGCATGTGCTTGAGAAGGCCGTCAATAAACTGAGTGAACGTTTCGGTACAAAACGATCCCTCGACTACTTCACAGTGAATTATGCCATCGTCGAGTGAGAGCGCAGGAAGGACAGAGAAACTGCAGAATAATCAGTGATAACGACAGAACAATTAGCTCGGGTTGGACTTACCACCGACCACACACGAAAAAAGCCTTTCGCTGGGCTTTTGTTCCTCGGATTGACCATGCATGGCCACGATACGTGGTCCACCGATCAACAGAGCTCTCGTCAACAAAGACAAGTTGGCTTGCATCGTATTGCCCTATCCGAGCAAGGTACTCAAGGCGCTTTTGTGATGACCTTTCCGCCGCAACACGCGTGATCTAAAAACATGATTGAGATTCAGGTAGAATAGCCTTAGATTAGACTCACTTTCTTCATTGTAAATCCGGCCCTCTGAAGCGTCCGCCAGACAGTCGCACAGGAAACCTCCACACCACAAGACTGTGCCAGCATCTCTTGCAGTTCATCTAGGTAGAGATCCGGGGCTTTCTGAATAGTACCTAGTAGAAACTGGACATTTGATGTATATTCAATCAAAACGATCACCAGCTGGATAACAGTAGGACTTCGCACCTCAACATCGACATCTCGCAGATGTCTGTTCCTGACACATTCCCTCTCCGCTAAGTCCTTGTTCTCACTTTGGTGGGGGATGACACCGTGCGTATGAAAATGTGAGATGATTCGCCTGACGGTGCGAGTCGACAACTGCAGACACATCGCGATCTTTTCAACTGTAAGAAGTTGGGATAGCCGTACGACGGCCCATTGTATGTCTGGGGAGCTCTGCTTTCCTCGTCGCATGTCTAGGAACAGACTGTGAGTACACTAGCAGCGCACCGAGAAATCCCGAGAGCTCAAAAACCCGAAATCACAGAATTTGAAATTTCGTGAATCGGTCGACCCTAGACGGATTCGCTAACACTGTCGGAGCAAGGCGGTATCGTTTTTGTGGAATTCCGATGCTGCGTTGAGGTGGTATGGCCTGAGGAAGTTTGAGGTGCGTTTTTGCTTGCATTTTTCCCACGTGGCCAACTTGCCTGAAAAGGACAATAATGATTACTAATCAACGAGTGACAATCTATCCTAAGGCCCGACATATCGATCGGTGGTGGGAGTTGGTGTATAACTCGAAGCACAACAGTCTCGTGGCAGGTTTTGACACTTCAAATCATTTGATTTGTTCTCCTGAAAGTTGAAACCATCACATACGAATGGTGTCAGAATCAGCCAAGTTGGCGAAGGAAAAGGTATTCTAGTCCATTCCCAGGAGACTTTCCGAGGCATACACCTCATTGGCCCCCTCAGGGTAACGAGGCCTTCAAAGCCGGCGACTATCCAACTGCGATTGGTCATTATACTACCGCCATCCTTGCAGATGGAGATGATCCAACTTTCTACCTGAACCGTGCTGCCGCATATCTGAAACTAGGCAAGTACGTTTTTCGTCTCCTCTACATACTTTACCGCGACTGATCATCTCTGCGCTCCTAGAAATGAAGATGCTGAAAGAGATAGCACCAAAGTCCTCTCATTGAACCCAAATAATGTCAAGGCATTCTTCAGAAGAGGACAGGCCAGACGACCTTTGGGCAACTTCGACGGTGCCCGCCAAGGTGAGCATCTCACGCACCGAGCACTTGGGGGTAAAATCATTCTTCATAGACTTCAACGAGGCCCTCAGGTTGGAGCCCTCAAACATATCCGTAAAGAACGAACTTGCCGATCTGGAAAAGGCGTCACGAGAGATGCAAGCCAAGCCAGTGGTGAGAGTCTAATTACTCGTGTGATAGTGCGTGGGTTCAAATGATGTCTCCAAGCCGAGACGCCGTCGAGTACCGATCGAAGTCATCGAGCCAGAGGCAGACAAGCCTCCGGCGACGAAGGACGAGCCTTTACTACAGCCGGTGTTATCCAGAGATCTGAGGCCTGAGACTACGCTAGAAACGAAAGAGCAGCTGCCCCGTAAGCCTCAAACGTTTGCAGACGCCGAACAAGCTCGAGCATCCAAGGACGTTCGAGTTAGTGGTGGCATATTCCGACCGTCCGGAAACCACACTATTGTTACGAGAAGAGCGAACGAGGCCTCTCGCGAGCCAACGTCGGGCACGGCAGACACCGCACCTGTACGGTCACCGATGACACTTTTCGATTTCACTAAATCATGGAACTCTTTGGAAACTGACGAGGCTCGGTGGAAGCTGATGCGTGTAAGTGACAAACTTCTAACGAGATCCCTGAATCACAGACATCTTGGTTGGATTTTAGACCATCCCTCCATCCTCTCTTCCTGCATTGTTTCAAGCATCCTTGGAACCTGACTTACTTAAATCGATCCTGCACACTTTCCAGGCGGTTTGCAATCCGTCTACCAGGAGTGCCGTACGGGATTACCTGACAGCCCTCATGAGAGTTCAAAGGTTTGGGACCGTGATGTTATTCATGGACAAAGGGGAGCGACAGCGTCTGGAATCACTTCGCCAGGAGGTGGAATCGTTGTGATCGGTGAAGTATCTACGAGCTCATTTACAGTTTTATGGTACTTCTGGATGACGTAGCATCATGAGTTGTTTGTTTACTGCCGCTCCTCCGAGGAGTGGATCTGTCATTCGAGTCCGTATTTGGGCCACGTGCATGATTGATCATGGAGGCCAGGCAAATTATCCCCCGACAGTGGAGGCCACAGACCAGTCAGCTCAGCACTGCAGCTCTAGCAGAGAATGACCGGTCAGTCAAGTGTCGCCGCTCACAGCGATCAAGGTCTGAATGGAGTCGGCGATCCTGTGCTCGAGGCTTTCAAAGGCAAGCTTGCCAGTGATGGTCTGTACCGGCCACCAACGCACCACTGCGCACACGCATCCCATGATGATACGACGCTCATGTACGCTTGTTGTCTCAGCCGTAGATGGATAGCGTGATTAGCTGATGGCACTTGTCTCATCTCCCTCACAAGGCGCTTTCTACGAGCACGTCAGTATGATATAACCAACGCACAGAAACAGTTCGCGGACTCGGAGGCCTGGAGGAAACGATACGATGTTGATAATCTCTATAAGGATTTCAGTGTTGACGAGATGGAATCAGCAAGAAGGTTCTATCCTCGCTGGACTGGTCGAAGAGACAAGGTGCTCCTCCAATTGGCCTCAGTGTCATATCGCAGCACTTCAGTTAACCGCTTTCCCCCCCTCAGCGTGGTCTTCCGGTATACGTCTTTCAATTAGCATCTCTAGACGAGTCTCTACACAAAGAACTAGATGCTCTATCTCCTGAGCGCCGTTATCAGCGTATGTATGTCACGAAATCATTTATGACAGCTAATGGAGTCACCTAACATAACCTAGCATTGTCTTGCATGAGACGATGACACGCTTTGTCCTCCCATTGTGCGACTATTTGCCTCATGAACCGCCCACCCCAGTGTCCTCTGTCGTTACGATCATAGACTTGGGGAATGTCTCTCTCTCAGCGATGTGGGCATTGCGAAGCCATCTACAGCAGGCGTCCACCATGGCCACAGCATACTACCCGGAAACGCTGGATACCACAGTCGTAATTAATTCCCCTGCTTTCTTCTCCACGATTTGGGGTTGGATCAAGGTACCGTACGACCAATTCTTGTATCCAACAGCCCTGAAGAGATACCGTCAGGGCTGGTTTGATGAAGGCACTCGACGAAAGATTCATGTATTGGGCAAGAGCCCAGGTGACTTTCTCCGTCACTTGATCGCTGCCGAGGACCTACCGACGGTCTACGGGGGTGAATTGCCATGGATTTTCGAGGATGAACCGTGCCTGGACAGCGAAGCTCTGAAGGTAGTCAAGGAGATGCCAAAAGGACCAGTTGCATTTGTAGCAGGACAAGGGGTCATTACATTGACATAAGGAGTGCAGTTCATTACAAGGCTTGTGGCAGTTTGATCTACAGTATCTTAATGGTGGAGGGAAATAAAGATATGCAGATGAGAGGCAAGTCGTCAAGTGAGGCATCGATGCATGTACATTAATCTAGGGCATCTTCCGGTTCTGGGGTTACGCCATCTTCGTTCCAAACATGAAGGAACTGTACACGAAACATTAGCAACACGAAAAGGGGAAGCTGGGAAGAATATGTACAGTTATTCTGTGTTTAACCAGGTCCTCTGGGAGTATGAGAGGCATTGTTGCGAACGGCAGGCGATCCCAGGATACAGGGTGCGTATGTCGTTTGGTAGCTGGTTTGTCACCAATTGCGCTCTTCTTGCCAGGAACAAATTTACTACATTTTCTGTGACAGGAAAAAAAAAGGTAAGTGACCTATGGCAAAGTAACAGCCGTGGCATACTCCTCTGATAATCCATACAACGTTTTCAGGTATGTCTTAAGCAGCATGACTATGCCGATGATCACAGATGTTCTCATTACATCGATATCAAGGCCGGCAGTGTCCAATGACATGAGCTATCGGTTCGAGACGCATCACTCGTGATCTGCGTTGCATTGGGATGAAGTATACGTACTGTTACGGGGCCATCGGGATGAGACTGGGGTTGGGGCTCATGCAGTTGGGTGAGGAGGTGCGACGGAGAAACCACATCAATGACTTGCATCCCAGACGTCGATAGAATAGATGTAAGGTGCTTAATGACTGTCAGTACTTCTTCCTGGGTCTTATAGTCCAGCATAGCAAAATTTTCGGCCATGTAGCGGACGAAGTCGATGTCGCTCTTGTGTCCGAGCTTGGTAAGATAGGAAGTGAAGGACATGTCACCAATGCACTAACCTGTGTCGACTTCAAAGATGGAGGAATGTCGAAGGACTTCACCAGAGCCTTCAAGAAATCTTGTCGTGGTGTTCTCTTCTCACGGACTAATGAATACCACCGCTGTAGCAGTGCAGTCGGCTCTGGGTGCACGCGGTAGCCTATGTTGAACGGAAACGTAACCTTGCGAACAGTGCACACATGAAGAAACATACCTTGTACGTTGTTTGGTGATATTGTTTTCTGATACTCATATGACTGCCTTGCACAGACGATGAACCGAGCATTCAGTAGAGACATGTGCTTGCTATATAGGGTGGCATGCAAAGCACTCGCGCGGGCACTGGTACCGATGACGGGACTTGTCTCCAGCGCAACGATAACAGGGATAGACTAGGGATGGCTCCATGTCAGGGGTGGGAGGATCAATCAACGATACGGACCTGTAATGGGTGAGCTAAACCTTGTTTCACAGTAAAGCTCAGAATTTCTATGGCCGCAGTTTGTATCTGAGGATTCGGGGAGAGTGCTGCGTTGAGAATATGGATAAGATATCGCTGCACGACGGCAGAGCTGACACTACAAAATCACTGAGAATGAGAGGAGGGAAAAGGGTGTGTCAAGCACCTACCCCGAATCAGCGAAGTCGTCCGTGTTTCCGACCAGATGTGCCATATCTACACCGCCATCGTTTTTAACTTGGCTGGATCCTACAAATAATGGTGAGAGCAGCCAACCCCCATCAATGGGCAGAATCAACCTTTCTGCTGTTCGGCATGCTTTGCGGCCTCCGAAACCAGGAAGTCCTCCAAGATTCTAAGCAAACGCCCGCGACTTTCTTCATCGGGTGAAGCGAAGATAGCGTCCATAATTCCGGCTGACTGATCCAAGGTCATTAATGTTGGTTGAGCACGGAACAGGAAACCTGGAAATTGGTGAGCAGATGACTTTTTCCATATATGTGTAAGAGATACCTAGGCACTGCAGGATGCGCCCTTTGAGACCTGAGTCAGTATATTTTGCGTAGAGTGCTAGAAGGCTACTGTAGATGTGTTCTACGGTAGGACCCTAGAGTGTACCCATCAAGCAAGTAATCTTCAACAAGATGCACGTTGCTCACCTCTGAGACGCTGTTCAGCTCCGACGCAAATTCTGTGATATGATTAGGCCTAGGTTGCGCACAACCAATGTCACGACTGACCAGTCCGCTCAGCACGAAGTTTATCAAAGTCACAGTGCTCTCCTAACAGGGCCACAATGAAGATAAGGATTGACAGAGTCCTTATCTCAACTGGGGTCATTTCTCCGGTTTTGCGGGAAATAGCCTGCTGTAATCGAGCTACAGATGGATTTGAATTTCAGGAATGTACTTCAATGGGGAAAAACAAACCGTTGCAAGACTTAAGGAGTGCAACCAGTCGATGAAAATCGTGCGTGAGATGTTGCACAGACCCACACATGCAAGCAACACTTTCTTGCAGACACTGTCCGGATAATTACACGACCGTTGTGTGTAGGGATAAGATAGGCGCACCACCACTCCACCGACGTTGGACGGCTTGACAATCATAGGTTGCAGGACTAGCTGCAAATCTTGGCCAAATTTCACCGCTGTTTTGGGCATGTGAGGAATGGATATGCGGAACACCCTCAGTAAATAGTCGGAAATGACGAGCTCGTCAGTCTGTAATATGTGTAACCATCTGGAAAGGAGATACAACATTGAGCACGGCGTACCGACGTCGGATTCTTCAAATATGGAAGAAGTGTCGATGCATTGCTTCCGGACAGGACGGACGGGTGAGCTGTCGCAAAGAGGTACAGTGTCCTGACGCAAGATGGTACGGTCTGAAAAGATAGAATGAGCAGCAATAATCTGACTTCGCGAAAATATCACTCACGAAGCTTGGTAAATCAGAAGCATCCACAAGACCGTCAATTAGTGCTTCGCAAATTTCAGAGTACTTTGCGTGCATCAGTGGTAACTCATGTGCAGCCTGATTCGCAATGATCTTTTGCAGCACATCCTCGAGAGGCGATTGCCTGTCCCTGAAGAAAGCAGACACACCCATAATGACAGATACTTTGCCTAGTAACGCTGTCTTATCTTGCAGCTGAGTGGTGGTAGAGTGCAGCCTTGATTTAGGAGGGACGGCTTGCAAAGCCGAACTTTGAAACCAAAGCTCTTCTATGGTTTTAACGGCGAGGTCCCTCACGGTATCATCCTCGTCTAGCATTCGTAGAACAAGCTTCGTGCTTATATCGATGCGACGGTTCATGTCCTCAGTAACGCCGTAGTATTGCTTGAGGAGTTTAATAACCCGCTTCCGCACTCCGAGACCAGTGTCCTAAGCAACAACAGGTAAACAGGACTTCTGGTTGAGTGAGAGAAAATACATACAGCTATCCGATCAGCAATCTTTGAGTAATAATCGCCGGCAACTTCGGGTGATTCGATCATGTACCTGCCAATCAGCTCGACAGCTGCGTCTCGGACTGCCGCGGACGAATCCAGTAAGTGGCTCTCAATGGCACGACGGACATTTGCCTGGTGGCTGTTTGAGTATCACAATACATCCACCACGATCACTTACCATTGAAAGAATAGTAGAATCACTGGTCACGATCTGGCCAAGTGCTCGAAGTGCCTTCGTGCGCATGAAGACAGGGGGTGCGTCAAGTGCCATCAGGACAACATTTAATATCGGTCCAAAGGAATTCATGAGGCCCTGGACAGTTCCAACTTCTTCGGCTAAAAGGTCGGAACGAGCAGCTTCCTCTTGGGAGCTTGGAGAAGGTAGTGAGAGAGAGGGAGCTCGTCTAATATAAATACGCTTACCCAACGTCGAATACGTCACTCGAATGGTCTTGCCATAAACTGCTCAATGCTTTCTGAAGCCGTGCACAGAACACCGCGTTTGACTCATTCCGCGGGTTTGTGCCTTTGTCTTGATTGTGCAAGGCGTTCTGCAGTGTCCGCAGAGCTATTGCAAGTTCATGACCCCAGAGAGCAGTTGTTAACTCTCGAGCGCTCTGCCGTGCATCAGCCTTATAGCAGGGCGGCGCCTCTTGAACTCACCTCGTAAGCCTGATCATCTGATGAGCGTTTCAAAAGATGACTGGAGATAGCTTCGTGTCGGGCCAACAGCCTTTCAAAGTTCTCGATGCTCTCCGACGGTACAATCTAAAAAACACGCTGAAGTGGTGTCGAGGCAGCACGCGAAAATACTAATACCTCATCCAACGGAAGGACAGGATGTTTTCCACCGCGCTGTCGGACTCTGAGAGCGCTGGTACGTAGACGTGCTGCAATGACACCCAAATGGTCTAGTGCTATAGTCTTGGCCGCATTGGTATCCGTCTGCTGGCTGGTCTTGACATCGTCCAGTGAGGTAACCTCAAGAGGGAAGTTCACCGCAGCCCTTGATTCCTACGTGCAGTAAATAGGACATACCATGAACTTGCAGGTAACACTCAAAATCAAACTCGCGGCGGGCCACTCTGGCCAGTAGAGGACGACGAGTAAGTCAGAGATAAGGTTATCCAGAATGATTCGATACTCTGCTTCGTTGGAATTCTTTGTTTGCTTGCCCTTTCCGGACCTGTGCCTCAGATTAATATCTGGTATACTTACAGACAATTATACCATGCCTTTGGGTCAAGAAGAGAATGATGGTCTTTGCAGCTGTCGTAGCAGATTCGAGACCAGACATATACAGTTGAATCTCCTGTTCAGCTATCAGTATGGAGACTATGCCTTGGTCAAGTGACTTCACTTTAGTGTCATGTTCGTCGAATATATTATCTTGAGTTGTGTCGTGTGAACTGTCTTGTCGCCGAAGAGCATGACTGTGACGGGCTTTCGCAATCTTCCGTGCTGCTATTCGAACGTCTCGGGCTGATGTCTGAACCAGCTGCAACAATAATGCTGAAACCGTTCGTATTGACCGCCCATCTCGCAAACTGCAAGAAAACGGTATCAAATGCTAACTACCATGTCGATTCGAATCAAAACAAACCGGAACTGCCCAGCTTTCTTGTGGCTATTGGACAACTTTATCAGAGATGACAAGATTTCCTCAATGATCCACGAGCGTTGGTCTTCATGGTTTGCAAATACCTGGGAATTGATGAGTGGTTTTTACATCGATCTCCTAGGATCGTCTTACACTGCGGATAATCGAAAGGGCGTCAAGCCGTAAACCTCTTATGGCGCTGCTACCGAGGGTGCTCAGTACAGCATTTTCTTTCTTGCCCTTTGTGTCGCCCTCCTGGGCAGATTCAACAATGAAGAACGGCCCTATGGCGATATAGACGGCCTGAATAATGATCGCGTCTGACATGATCAGGCCGTCTGCGCTGAAAAGAGAGTTGACGCGTGGAAGCGCTGCAGAGAGAGCCTGGAAGAGCTCGCTCAGTAGTCTACGCAAATCACCAGTACCAGTATGGGTGTATCGATGAAGACATTGCAGTTGGGGTGAAGTAGACGTGCCAACTCCCGAACCCTCAACAAAGGGGTAAACAATCATCGTCAACTGATTCTTGATAGTGCTGAGACAGGTAGTGATCAGTTCTTCCGAGTACAGCTTTAGGAATATCATTGAATAGCACTTATAGATATCGTATAGCTGAAACTCACTTGTTTGGTTAGCCCCTCTCCGCTCAACAGAGCAATACAGCACTCAGCGGCCAAGACACTATCTCTGGCAATTTCTAGTTGGGCAGCCAGGGTACGAACGTCCGAATCGGTCAAATGTTGATGCGACGACACTTGAGGGGTATCTTGATGTGTCTCGCCATCCTGGTTGCCCGCGCCGTCAAGTGCCAAGTGCTTGAGACTCTTCTCGGTCGGCAAAGGTAGCGAGGTATGGAAAGGATCCAGCTCCTCTCCTTCCTTGATACTACGCTCGAGGATCTTCATTAACCGCGAAAGAATCGAACTCTCAATATCACCGAGCGTCTCCCTTGGCTTTGCTCCATGGCCGTTCAGAACGACTTCTCGAGCAGGACGCCTGGATCTCTTGGGTGGATGGGCAAGTTGACTGATATACTTGGTCAGTTTACGTATGAGATTGTGCTGAAGCTGAGGATGGTTGCAATCGCTCGTGAGTGGGGAGAAGAATTCCTTCGGTAAATCTCCAGATAGAATATCGACAGGCAGTGAATCCTCAGCTTCAAAAATATCTTCAATCAGTGTAGTAAGCTTTTCTAGCGGGGCTGCTGTGGATGTTAGCTTGAGTTACGTAAATTTATATGACAAAATTACCTCGCTCATCTCTGTCACCTGTTCGGCGAGCGGATGACTTGACGCTGGCCTGTACATTGTGCCGGTGCTCATCGTCATCTTCTGAATAATCTGAACCAGCATGCTCGCCAGATCTCGACTGTTTTCCTGACGGCGTTTTCCACGAGGGGGGAGGAACGTTGACGTAAGCCAACACGTGTCTTGGGGTTTTGGACTCCTTCGACGGCGTTGTACTAACAGTCTTTGCGCTGGGCGTCAACCGCTCGGAGGAATATGTTTGTATGCGCTTGGGGGAAGGTGTGCTGACGTCTTCCGGAGATTTACGTTTCCTTGGTGTTGTAGAAGCTTCAGCGAGCGGGAGTAGAGGCAGATTTGGTGGATGAGACCGCGGATCTATGCTCAAAGTATCTTTACTAAGCACAGCTGGGGCGGGCGGTACGGGTTTGCTCTCGATGAGTTGGGCAGAGCGGTTGAGGAAATCTTTAACAAAGGGGCCGGACTCCTCGGGTCTGTAGACGCGCTCACTGACTTTCTTATTTGGGTTGCCGAGGGCGAAAGCGAGGGAAGAAGAGGAAGCGCGTATTCCAGGTGGGGGAGGAGTTGGGTAAACTGAGGTGGGATTGAACCGTTGGAATAGAGAATTGGCTAGAGCGGGAGCCTGGAATGATGAACTGGGAGCGTTTCGACTCCATTGCGTGGGAGGGATGTAGCTGGACTGGTTCATGCTAAGGACAAGGGATGGGAATCATGTAAGAACGCAGTGAAAGTCGACGTACGGTGGTCCATATGACAGTAGTTTTACGGACTCATCCCTGGTGGCTTGCCAATATGCAGAGTGAGAGGCAGGAACTGAAGGATTGGACAGATAAGCAAGTTCATGTGAATACTCGGCGAATGGTGAAGCAGGTTGATGGTACGTCGGGTACTGAGCAACGTAGGGACTGTTCTGGTTCGCATGCATATAGGTCGGGGGAGGTTCGGCTATGGATAAGTTGCTCATATGTCGGGCGACTACATGAAAACAGCTGAGCAATTGTCAACTGAGAACCGTGAAAAGTTACCGTGCGCTGACGGAATGGTCGACGCTGCCGGATATGTGGCGAACAGACCATGGGCGAGGTAGGCCGTGTCAGGAGCGTGTCCATGCTGTTGTCCTCGACGCTGGGATGAAATGTCCTGCGGTTGTCCATTCGAATGCCACTGATTTCCGTTCATCTGCACAGACAGCTTCGACCAAGTCGAAGACAGCGTGCTGCGTTGGTGAACCAGCCAGCCTGTCAGTCAATCAATTGGGAGGGACCGCTTCGAGCGTGACATGTTACAAGACGTCACTCCAGTATGAGTGTCTACTACTAGCGCTGCGTGACACTACCAAGGTCTACGTTTTTCTCTTCTTCTTCGGTCGGCCTCCCTCTGGTTCCATCTCCCGCTTGCTCTTGAGTCCAGTAACCCTCATGATCTCCTTTCTCTTTTCCTTTTCCTTATGTGCTCTTAACGCCTCCTCTTTCTCTGCCTTCTTGCGATGTGCAGCCTTCCTCTCACTCTGCTTTTCTCTCCTCCTCACCACCTGGTCCTTCCGCAGTGCCCGGATTTGCTGCATAAGTGCGATCGCCTTCCTCTCCTCTGGCTCCATGACGACAGCACGCCGCTTCATATAGGTCTCTTTGCTCTGAGGTTTCATTGCCCTTGGTTTCGAGGCGTACGGCAGAGCAGCTTGCAACTTCTTAGGTACCTTGAGCGCATTGAAACGGCGGGGCGCCCGCTCGATAGGCTTGTACGTTGAATTGACGGCGGGAGGCGTTTTGAGGTCTTGTTCTTTCCTCACCTCTCCCGTCAGTCGCATCCCAGACCACTGTCCCTTATCGGACAGCAGTAACGAAGTTACAGGATTGTAGAACTTGCGGGGCTGAATGGAGTACCACGCCCGCAAAAAGACGATGTCTGCAGAAACTCTGTCAGCCACCTTGCGAAGGAAGGGGAAACAAAGAAAAAGTGAACGCACCACTCATGAGTACTTTGTCCTCAAACGTCGCTCGGAAAGCTCCATCTGGCTTCGACAACGCTTTCTTCACCTGCCCCCGGATGCCGGAGACGGTCCGAACATGAGCACCCTCGAACTTGGCAACCTCAAGAGCACTGTTGAACATGTCCTTTATAAATGCCGTATTCTTGAAGATCTTGAATGGAACACCTGTAAGCTTCAGTTTCTTGACGATTTTGGTGGAGCGATCAACATCAAGCACTACACCAGTAGCCGACACCCTAAACATCGAAGTCTGGCCATCGAGACTGTTGAAGGTGCAAAAGCCAGTGTTCGGCAAGGACACTGGTCCGTAGAACGTGGCGTAACAGTGCATGTGCTCAGGAGTATACTTGAGCATCCGCATCCGAATGGAGTGGTCGTCTAACGAGTAGATTGGCACTGTCTGAAAGCGTCTCCAACCCAGAGAGAAGATTAAAGGGTCGTTAGTTTTCAGAATCCTGGTAAACCATCGATGCCGCTTGATGCGAACTTGAAGGTATCCAAATCGTTCTTCGGAGGGAAGCAGCCCTCCTACGATGATAGGATAGTGCGGGTCGAAATGCTCTATCATCTCGCAAGGGACATCCGAGAGCTCGATACGAACGTAGGAACCTGGCCGGTAGCCTTCCACCAGTGCGCGCGCCTCTGCATCGATGCCTTCGAATTCAGCACGATTGATGTGCAGCTGACGGTTGATCTCTTCCTTCTTTTCGTCGTAGAAGTCCATCTTAGCAGCCTCTGGGTCGTCGTACTGCTCATCAAATTTGCGTTTAAGTTCCGCCTTTTTGGCAGCAAGCTCTGCAACTCGAGCGGCTTCGGCAACTTGAGGTGGAGGTGGCTGCCTCGACTCGTCTGCCTCCAGATCCTCAAAGTCGCCAGCCTCCGTTCCGTCCTCTTCTTCTGCAACGACACCATCCACAGGAGCATGGTCGCCAGTGATGAATGCAGAACGTAGAGAATCTAATGTCGCCTCGTTCTCCCATTCTCGAAGACTTTCGAGCGACAGGATGTCCTTCGTTCTGTCAAGTTCGTTATCCTTCCGTTCAAGTGCTTCTTTTGGACGGAAGAAATCATCGGTACCCGAGGGGTCTTCCTTATGGGAAACTTCGCTTTCGCCGTTGACAATTTGGCTGGGGGTAAGACGGCTCGAGTATATTGACCTCATCCAGTCCTTTCTGCGCTTCCGTCGGGCATGTTCAGCAAACGCAGCAGCGGCTTTGGCAGACAGGTTCTCCTTCCATGCAGGACCTGCAATCATATCTCCACCATCGCCATCAATTTCGTCTGATAAGTCATCCATGTCCTCCTCCAGGTCCAGTGGGAGAGAGTTACCCCTATCATCCCATTCTTCGTCACCTTCTCCAAGTTCAGAGTCACTGTCGGCAAAAGCGATATCAGCTCCTCCTCGCTCCTTCTCCGAGGGATTGGAAATGGGTCTCATCACCCTACGCAATGAAATACGACCCCGATCGGCCCGTCCAGAGTCTAATCCAGAGTCCGACTCATCTTCTTCCATAATCTCTTCAGCCTCATTTCCGTCAGATAGGCCATCTTCCCCAGATTCATCCGTTCCCTCTTCATCCACTTCCGCATCATCTGCAAGACTCTCGCGGTCTTCTCCATCTTCATGGGCTTCAACCGTCAGGGGCATCGACGAGGATCCCAATAGTTTTATTTGGCTGCGGGAAACCGTATCCGCCAACGTAGCGTCGACATCCTGAAGGTCCATGACCATTTTTTCTCCCTCGCCCAGTGGAACTAGCAAAGGTTACGCTGGGTCTAGGCATAGAGGAGTGACATCTTACCGTCGGCGGCTCCACGAGTAAAGTTCCCGGGAACATTGATCCACACAGCGTCTTTGTCATATATGACACCTCCAACATCACTCATCGGTGCGTGTACAAGGAGTTTCTTCTTCTCGCTGAGCTTCCGCCGTTTCTCAGAATCCGCATCAGGTAGTGGACAAGGGTCTCCCAATATTCTGACAGATGTTATGGACATGTCACCCACACCAGGTATGTGGACTTTGGTGCTTTGTCGAAGATTAGTGCCCCGGAGATACCCGTACAATGTGACGGTGCGGTCGCATTTACCCCTCGATGCACGTACAGTTTCTCGAGGTGTAAGGTCTTCGATACGATCAGCGAGGAGGTAAGGGTGACTATTACGAAATATGAGAGGCCGGAACTTCATCACACTAATGAAGCGGGAAAGGTTCAGGATTTCGGTGTCAGGATACCGCCCATTGAGGACGCCAGAAAGGTAAAAGAGCTTTGCACCCTGGTATATCTCTGTCCAAAAGCGTTTCTTGATAGTTTTCTTGGTAGCCTTCAAAGTAGACTGCTTTTTTATGAGATCGAGATGTGTAAGGACGCCAATGACTTTTGGGAATCCGTGGGCCTGTAGGATATTGAGAAACTCGAATGTATCCTGTAGGCAAGATTTGGTTGAGTGACCACATGCGAGAGTGCCCATGCGCACCATTTCGAATCCGTATGACCCGTCAATCATCAGAAGAACCAGGTCGGCAATTTTGCCAATGTCGATCATTGAATTGAGGTCATTACTACATTCAATGAACGTTAGTCGTCGTTTTTTCCCGCTAACCACCGTGATAGGGCCCTTGGCCTCCTGCAGCGTTTGCTTCGAGTATCGGCGAACAAGGCTTTTGAGCAGAGTGGTCTTGCCGACTCCAGAAGGCCCTACTATGGCGACAATCACGGGCGGAGGAACGTCCTCCGGAGTGCGATCAACAAGTGGGACATGTAAGCGGGTCTGCTCGCGCTCGACATTTCTTCGTCCTTCTCGCTCTGCACGTCTGCCAGACTTTGGGGCGAAGGCCTTGGAAGAGGGTGAGCAAGTCGGGGAAACACAGGACCATGGTACGCTACCTTTTCGTTGAATCCGGATTGTTTACCTTGTCCCTTTGTCTTTTTCTCGGCCTTATTGCTAGGCCGATGGGTTTTGTGTGTCTGAGTTTCCATGACAGAGGTCAGCAAAACAGACGGCTCGACTAGCCTCGATAATTGTCACTAATGCGGAAAGTGACCCCCCCCCCTCCCCCATTCATGAGCTTATGTAAGACGAAGGTTGTGAACGATCACGTGACAAACGCGTAGGGGCGCGTAGCCAGCAGCTGGCCTGGTTTGCAAGTCCGACGCCGCCCGTCACTGCAGACTGTGGCCTGTCTGAAACGCTTGTCCGTCCTTTGCCTCGCTTTCTGTCTTTCTTACTACCTGTAACTTTTTTCTTCGTGTTTCGCCATACCTGATGTCTAGAAAGTCATCGCACTTCGACTTTAGCATCCCAGGCGACGAACTCGAACACCGTCGCATTCAACTCGAAAACAACTTGCAAAACACCGATCTATCATTCCATCTATCATCTGTTCCTGACGAACCAACAGGTGACAATGAGTCTGTAGAATATCCTCGACATTACTCTGCACCGTCCCCGTTCCCTGGTTTTACATCGTTTGATCAACACTCCCGTGAAAACCTGGATTATGATGGCCATAGTCACATTCACCTGTGGTCTATCCATGACGATGACGGCATCAATCCTTACGGTGCGGAAACAATTTCCACTGCTGCACATCACGCTAGCGCTGTCACGATCACCGCCGGTCTAGGACGTAATCAGCGAAGGGAACCAAGTGTTAGCGGTGCAGAGTATGATCCCGATCGTCCCCTTCAGGATATCATGGCAGGAATGGACACCGCCGACGCTGCTTCCCTTGCCGCTCGTTTGCGCTCCCCAAGGAGAGGTCATGACGTATCCGTTTCAGAGGAAACTGATAGGTCACAGGAGATCTCTCGCCCAAAGCTCGCTGAGACCTTGCAGCGCGTAGGGTTCTCGCCACGACGCCCGCGTTCACTTCAATCAAGTTTTCAGTCACCAGGAGGGGCTCAAGATACCTTGCGTCGGTATGCGGACACCTCTCGTCGGAGTATGACACCGAAAGCGAGAAAAGTCTCCGTCGTTTCTTTTGACACTACCGCGACTCCAATCCGAAGGCACGCTTCTCAACCCGCAGCCGTTCAGCCTCATGTCAATGTCCAGCCTCCAACGCCGTCTACTACAACTTCCAATTTCACAAAAATGGCACGAGGACTTACAAGGGACGTTCGCCATGCTCAAGACCTCTCTCACTCCGACTATATTGTTAACAATGAATACGCATCTCATCTACCTTCGAATTCTCGTCAAAGGGATGTCCCGCATGCAAGTGTAGCAGACGTGACTGGCGAACTGAACCACGTTAGTCGCGCATCCAAGAAGGCAACTCGGGGGCGAGTTCATCTGCCTGACGTCACTGGACTAACAAATGCTGTCGTTTCTCCCGCAAAAGTCGTAATGGATCGTTATGCTGTCCGCGGACTTGGTTCCAGAGAACTTGAAGGTAGAGTATTCCACATTCACATTCTAAATGCATATTCTAACAGTATTGCCAGCTCGCCTTGTTGCTTCCCTGAATGCGCTCCAGATTCGACTATCACATCTGGAGAATGAAAACAGCATTGCCAGACGACGAGTAAGGGAATTGGAGTATGAGCTCGAGCAATGCAAACGAGATGTGGTGAGGGAACGCACTCGGATTTTAGAGTCTCAGGATGCAATCGATGTCAGTACTCGGCTCCCTGGCCCCTCGACGTCGCGTGCCAAGGGTAAAGAGAAGAAAACCAAAGAGGCTGATCAATCAGCATCCAAATACTTTGAAGTCGTGGAGGAAAAGAAAGGTAGAATGGTCTATTCATCACCCTGATTGGAATTTCACAATTTATCAGCCCTTGAATCACTCATATCCACACTGAGAACCCACCTTGCCCGCGTCACTTCCGACCTCTCCATTCAACAACAACTGCTGGAGGATCTCCGCCGTCTGCGCGAATCAGATGCTCTCTCCTTAGCCGAGAAAACGGAGGAGATCAACCAACTCAGAAATGAAATGGAACGACTTGCTGGAGAGATTGAGGTCCTTCGGGGTGTTGTCGAAGAGGGCCTCAATGAGAGACGTCAAGCGAGAGAGAGCGCAGGGGAAGAACAGGATGACGATGTAGAGTCCACAGCCGATACGGAGCAGTCTGAAGAATCCGAGGTAGAGCCTGCTAACGAAAATCCATCACCCAACCGTATATCGCGCCCATCTACACCTGTTCCATCACTCCGGAGATCAGTCTCGGAGACTTCTGAGCGCCTAAGTCGAAGTCGACCTGCATCCCCTGCCTTCGCTGAGCGCCCCCGGGTAGCTTCGGCACTCCGGTTCATTGACCGTGATGTGGTCAATCCAAGATCTGCAGATCTGGAGGAGCACCGCCCACAGTCTCCGGACACCTCTACTTCGTCTGCAAGTGCCTCTCGAGACATGATGCCCGCTGCACCCTCTCGCCCGGAAGATCGCACCTCAGGCTCGCCTTCCCGACGGTGGGACTGTAGGCAATTAGTTGGGGCGGAAGATGAGCTAATGCCTGCAGTCAGATCCACCGCTGAACCACCATTGCGAGCTGCCAAGGGCCAACCAAGTCAAACTTCACAACCGCGACAAAAGGAGGGCAACCTTAAGACTGATGACACAAAACCAACGCCCCCCTTCCCCCGCATTAGTGCGGACCTGGAGCACTTGTTTTTTTCCTCGCCACGTCGTCACACCAAGGCGTGTCATATGTGTAAAGACCGTCGCTCACAGTGTCACGCCCAGACGGACAACGGAAGACCACAGGCTTGTGAGCGTCATGAACGTGAGAGATCAGAAAACAATGATCTTTCAGACGCAGGTGAAATGACCGGGGCTCGACGTCCCTCAAGACATGATGACGACGCACCTGTTGAAGGCATTCCAAATATTGAAGAAATCATTGAACGCATGGATCGGAATGGGGGTGTCCTAAGGCCTAGCGATATCCCTCCTCAAACTGTACTCGCCAGAGTCGTGCGGGAGCTTGAAGATGAGTTCACCCACTACAAAGAGTAAGTTTTTTCCAATGCAACCATTCCAGACATGAATTTAATCTGACTTCATCCTCAGAATTTATCGTGAACTGGCGGAAGAGTACCGCTCCATGGACTGTGCAACGCAAGCCACGAAGCGCCATATGGTTGCTGACCATCTGCGAGACGTGATCGATACTATTGAGCGCAAAGTGAGACCTGACTTCAGTCCCTATCTTTGCACCCTGATGAAGGTTACTTTCCCATAGGGCGATCAGATTACATCGTTGTACGGCTTGTTGGCCTTCAAGGACAAACCAATTATTAATTAGCATTCCCTCCATGTCTTATTGTTTCCGAGAGTTACACTACGGATTATGTGGCAATACTAGTCTTTACCCTCTCCCTTCCCGCGAACAGAAAACAAGACAACAAGGCCGCGTCAGAATTACCTTTCTTAATTATGAAATATATTAGACCGAATGAACTATAATTGCTCATGGTTCCTACAATGGGTACTCGGGGTCTCACCTGTCCAGTATGTGTAGTCACGATTGTGTGATATTGGGCCTCGGGGGGGTATAGTATTATCATTCTGACGGAAGGAATTGTAGACGGCTACCAGAAGTTGCTTGTGATCACCAGATCGACAAACTCCACTTGCCACCACAACAGGCGGGACTCAGTTGTGTGTTCCAACGGAGACAGACATGTCGCGAATGGTGCTGTTATAATTTAACAGAACTGCGAATTGGCAGATGAGTTAGAATAGTCGCTGATCAATCGATCGCCAGTGTATCGTGCATGCAGCGAGCTCTGGCAGCTATCTGTTCATGCTTAACCTCGTGCAGAACACGAGCGAAAAAAAATGATGTACATCTGATTTTTCATTTGTCTGGCTGGACCTGCCGACAGCGTGAACGGTGTCATGCAAAGGAGAATACGTGACGAATAGTATCCTGTACACCCTCGATCGTCCCAGGCTCATGCCACCCAGTGAGAGCCTTCACCAACACAATCTTCTTCTCTGAGCTCTCGAACTCGTGCATGTCACCGAAATTGTGTATATGCGTCCGAGTGACCAACGACTCGCGCTCCCTACTCCGCAGAGTCAACTGCCCTTCGTAATCACTCCACTCCTCAGTCGACCACAAGGTAACGTTATGGGGCAGAGAGGCGACGGGGGTTAGGTACGGCTCTAACAGGGCATCAAAGAGTGCGTCGGAATGCCAGTGGGGAATATCCCAGTCATTCTCCGAGTGAAGTATGAGCAGGGGCACTTTGACTCTCTGGTCGGGTGTTAGCAGTGTCACAAGTATGAAAAATTGGCCTACCGAGATGATGGACAAGGTATTGAACTCGTGACGGAGGAAGGACTTGAAAAGATCTGTATGTGACGAAGATAAATATCGAGCACAGCAAGCTTAGCAATCAGACATACCAGCTGCCCCAGGTACCATGGTCAAGGGCAGCATGACGGGAAGAAACCCGAACACGCAGTAAGTATCTACAACAGCATGTAGAGATGAGAAGGGGGATAAAAGGGCTAACCCTTTGAAGTGGGTTCCATCCTCGGCCAAGGAGACTGCGAGTTTCGAAGCAACTGCCGTTCCAAGGCTATGACCGACGATAACGATGTCTTCAGGTTTTGCGCCGTTGGTGGTGAGCCAGTCCCACGCAGCCCGGCTGTCGATCGTCAGACCGCTCTCGCTGGGCGTACCTTCGCTGTCGCCAAAACCCCGATAATCTATCGCGAGTACGTTGGCGCGCACGCGAGATGAGAAACCGGAGTATTGACGAACGCGCACATAGAATGCGCGCGTGGCAGTGTTTCCGTGAAGAAAGAGAATGGTAGGCTGTGAAGCCAAGGCTTCGTGCACAGCATTTTCCGCCGCGTCGGGCGGCGGGGGGAAAGGCATAGACTGGTAGACGTTGTCAGAAAGAATAAACCATGCACCAAGTGTATGATTATCTGGGGTAACTATCTTGATATTGGCCACCTTGCCAGCTATGCAGGAAAAACATCTTAGCGTCTTTCACATCTCACCGTATCAATGGGCCCATAACACCATCGCGGACAACGAAAAATTGACTACTACTCACGTGCCATCCCGTAACTCTCGGGATTATCATACTGCACGAAGAGGGGGAGCTTGATAACATTCATGAATAATGCACTGAATGGGGTTATAATCATTGAGACCACGTAATGAGGCAGATGGACATCACTTACTGTGTCTGGATCCAAGGGATAGTCAGAAGCACTAACAAGGCAATGTAGAAGCCACCGAAGACTGTGAAGACAGTCCGAGCACGTGAACCAAAGGTAGTTTTAACAACTTCGCGCGACATCTCAGCACTGAAGCCCATGTAGCGACTGTACAAGCAGGTGTAGGAGGATCCCTCTTCGGCCAGATCTTGCACGTACTATTAAAGTAGAGCAGAGATTATTTACCATTATTTGTGTGAACGGTGAATCCAGGAGATTCCCTGGTACTTTGTTGTCGTGTGACCCTCAATGTGAGAGACGCCAGTAATCTAAATCGGCTGCAGGTGTCTATTTTCAGGTTAGTTGCAGTTCCTGCTGTAGCTGGTCGGAAAACCAGTCCGATGCAGCGTGTCGCTGGCGCGATCTTGCTCCAAGGGTTGTCATATAGAACGTGGGGCGTCATCACGCCGCACAATCAACGAAGGTACCTTCCTGTGGGGACCCCAGTCAAATTAACACCCATACCATTTGGTCAGTCTAGGAAGTACGCCACAAGCTTGAACAAGTTTGTCACCACTTGACAAATAAGTGCATGGTATCAGCCCCGCGTACCCGAGCTACTGGATCCACTGACAATGTGCTGTAAGTAATTGCCGGATTTCTCAGAATCTTGCAGGTAAAAAGCCATTTTCGAACACGTGCCACGGTAACACACTCACGACCCTGGAAGACTAGACCGTCACCGGAGTGAAGCGGCCTTTCCACGCATGGCACCACCTGGAACAAGATTGGCACAACCAACCACATTATTCGTGGATAACAAGTGGCGATATGGGACGAAGTAGAATGATTGGACTTGGCATTGGAAAAGTATAGATAGCTAGAAGAGGTGCTTGGGTTTCGGTTCACCAACAGCGAAACATACTCACCCAAAGGTCGGATACTTAGAGCTGGCTTCCCCGAACAGTCCGATGCCTGGACGTTTCCAAGCCAGAATGCCCAACCTATGGGAGTTTGGTGCATTCCTGATTCCTAGGTCTTTCGGACTCAGCACACATCATCGTCAAAAGCCTCCGAAGGCAAGGGTAACTTGGCAGACTGTGGCAGGTGGTTATCACGCAATATGTTTGGATGTGTTTGTCAACGCCTTGCAAATCAGCCTGGAATCCAGACCAGATAACTTACTCGGCACGACGTACCTAGGGCTCAGAAAGCAGCAGACGAACTCAGGCTCCTCCATCTCACCCGGTACTTCGAGTGTGAGGTGATATCCTAGTGAATGAAGACCGTAGCAGTAGAAAAATCCAAATGGCGGATGGAATCTGAATTACTGCACAGCCATTCGGAAATTTCCCCGCTCATTTGGATGTTGCCTCAGGGTAGGAAGGAGCCCAAGGCGAACACATCATCGGTACTGTAAATTCCATAAACTAAAACCAACTGCGTGTGTGGCGCCGTCACCGCTCTGTCGTCGGGTTTGGTCGGACATCTCGATAGACGATACAGCTGGTCCCTAGTCCTATGCTGGCTATCTCTGTGACAGAGCCGTCCTAAGCTTCAGGTACTTACGATAGATAAGTCGTTCTCCCCCCACGTGAGGTGATTTGGGCTTTCCATTCACTGATAAGGATGGGTACTTCAGAGAGGAGACAGTTCTGCACCCGGGGAGCCAAATAGCCTTTCCTTCGTCCTAACCATAACAGCGATGTCCAGTTCAACCAACAATAGCTCCCCTATAGGCGTGGTGCTTCTGGTCCGCCATGGAGATCGCATGGGGTTTTATCAGGATCCCGATACCTACACAGCAACTGCCACCCAGATCACTCCTTTAGGGAACGTATGTCGCTCTCTATCATTCTCCAAACAGATGGGTGTTAGCGTTGACCCCGCGTACCCGATGGTTAGCAACAAGAGTATCAGCTGGGAACTTACTTGAGATCCGTGTACCTCAACGAGTCTTCGCCATCGTACATCCAGGGACTAAGTACCGGATTGTTCAATCAGTCCCAAGTTTTCGTGCAGGCAGACCTCGGAGGCGAAGCAGGTGTCATTTATGATTCCTGCGTTTCGTTGACTCAAGGTCTGTGGCCTGCGACGACGAGCAACAACATCACTCTTGCAAACGGGACTACGATCACAGCGCCTCTAAATGGTTATCAAGTACGTCACAAAAACCTTTTCCTCGTACTTTCACAAGTCGCGCTCATGCATGCAATGCACCTCGACTGCACGACTACTTAGTACGTTCCAAGTACGTAGCTCAGGTTAAAACTAGAGCAATCGGCTTACGGGAATTGCTGCTTTAGTTGATGGCATCGATCCCAACAACAACATGACCCTCGAAGGATTCCAAAACTGCAGCGTTTGCTTGTTCTTGTCATCTACAAAGAAAATCGAGGGCTTACTGCTAATCTAGACCTTTAATACCCACACAACTGCATTCTATGACTCTCCTGAGTTCCAGGAGATGCAATCGCAGAGTGCGGCTTTCCTGAACCTTCTTCCCCCGTACCTGGGTGGCCGCTCCACGTCGCTGGAAAACATGGTAGGATACCACGGTTTTTCTCTGTTACTTCAAGCTAATAAGGCGTTGAAAAGTGGAATGTACTGCGAATTCAATCTTCCGCACTGGGATTGTCTAATTTGGCCCCGTATCTCTGCGATTTTTCCAGATATACGACTATATAAACGTCAATTACATACACAACGCAACTTTTGCTGCAGCGCTTCCTCCGACTTTCCTTCCTCAAGCACGTGCGCTGGCCAATTGGCACGAGTATAATGTCTTCAGCGACGTGAGCCTCGATGGCACCGGAAACAGTGCGTTAGGGACCCCTGTAATTCCTTTGATGTCGTGTCTGATTCTGAATCATTCTGGTGTGATGTAGTTGCTGGTCGAGCAATCATCCCAACCATTTTCGAAGAATTCGAAGCCATCCTCGATCCCACGAACCCCACCAAACTCTTTGTTACTGCCATATCCTATAAGCCCTTCCTGTCACTCTTCAACATGACGGGTGTGGCTGCCGCAAATCCACAACTCGCTGGCATAGGTACGTTGATCTCTCGTCTTACCCCAGACGTCAATTTGGACGGGCCCTCCCGGACGTGCTTCCACGAGGTGGGAAAAAGGGGGTGAAAGATTGCCGCATCAAACACTGACGATATTGATGGTTTTCCATTGCACGCCCAGTGGATTACGCTTCGGCTGTTGCGTTCGAACTTCGACAACCGAATGGTGATCCCTCTGAAGCTACTGTCCGCTTCAACTTCAAGAATGGCTCGGACCCCCAGTTCACTACGTACAACTGGATGAACACCACTGGAGACATCAAAGTGACGTCGCTCTACAATGCATTATGGGTACGTGCGGTGGTAGATATAAAAGCTGTTGCTTGTTATCTCACCAACGCATTGCCCTTCCATCTCCAAATAGAGTTCGACAGTGAATGGCACAGCAGATTGGTGCAGCGTTTGCCAGAACACCGAAGTTAGTAGCTGTGCTGCGCTCACCCTTGCCGCACAACAAGCGCGTGCGGCGGCCTTATCACCCATAAGTCCAGTCGGTGCCGGTTTTCTTGGCGCGGGAATGACGATCGTCCTGTTTGGCGTCGCGTTAAGCTCGCTGCTATTCTTTGGATTGCTGAGGCTCAAACGGCCCCTGTTCACGAGACAAAAGGATAGGGAGGATGACCAAGTGGGTTATTGACACTATCTGCAGTTTTCGACTGAACCTCAGCATGACAGGTTGAACTAAGTAAAACGCAAGAGTACGCCAATAGCGTACATCCGCCATCAAGCGTAAGTCGTGGGCAGTGACGGGACATATCTTAAGAGATTCTATAAGTGAGCTCATGTACTTATATTCATTTATTGGGAGGGCAAAAAATAGTACCAATTTTCTAAGATCAGTCTTGAGTGGATAAGAGGTTGTGTTGCCTCGATGCTATGTAGGTGTAATAAAAATTTAGAAAGGGAGAGCTGGCTAATTGGCAGTTTGACTGGGGCGGTCGGGGGAACAATTATCGCCAGAGATAGTCTCCGCCGTCACTAGAATCTTCATATTGAATGTCGTCATGATCGGAGCGTTCGTGGAATATATCTACTTCTACGATGAGATGAGGCCATGAAAGATGGAACTAGTCACTCAACCGCTTCCATCGTCATCGTCACCTAACCCATCGCTCCCCGACTCTTCGTCTGGATAATCGTTCTTGTAGTATTCCTCAGCTAGAGGGCATTAATTAGTGAATTGCAACAAGAGAAGCATTGAAATAATCACCATTAGAATCTTCATCAGCTTCATCCTCTTCCTCTGATTCCTCGGGGCTGGAAAATCCCCCGTCCGACAGAGCAGGTAGACCAGTACTAATACATGATTCGTCATCGTTGCACACTTACGGTTGGCCAAGTCGCGTACAGGGTGCCCACGTTCGCTGCAAGTGACTGCAACTCATGCAGACTGTATAGCCTCCTGTAAAACACGTCCCAAACATAATCGTCTTTTGCTGGTGCACCCCTTTCTCCCACAGAAGAACTGCCAGCCTTGGGGCTCACCTCGCTTACTAGGCACAGAAAGCATTGAGTTGAGGGGATAGATAGTTATAAAAATGTCTCCGCACGGCTGAGGTAATCCTGAAGCATAGGCAAAAATTTCTCCATTTCCGAGTCGAGGGGTTGCATGGCAGCCTCTTGGTCGGCAGGGATTGCGTCGTACATTTTGAAGTCATTCTGATGAGCATCCTTAGCCGAGATAACTTTGGGTCTGCGATGCAAGTGGCATCAGCGTTTCCAGGTTCGTTTTGTGCGGATGAAAACTTTGCGGGTTGTGGGCGCACTTACGGACTGGTAGGTCGTCTTCGGGGGCTAACCCTGGTCTCTTCCTTAGCTGCTTTGACAGTGTATCGACGGTTCCCTTCCTCCTTTGGACGCCCCGCGGCCGGGGATCTCACTTCTCGCACTGGCGAGGCTTGGCCGTTCTCGTACGAGTCCGCCAACTTCGAAATCTGACTCTGTTTAATCACGAATCTTCTCATGAGCGACACAGAGAGACACCCAGTGAACTGTGGACAAGGCCCAGCATGACGAACCTGTAGATTCCGCCTAGCTTTCGTGTCGTCCCATGTATCAGCCTCGACCGTCTGCGCAAACTGGAACACGTCTAGGTCTCCACCGCGAGACTTTTTCCTTCGCGAACGGGACTCGACGACTGCCCATCACAAGGATTGTGAGCGACGTCTAGAGAATGACGGCGTAAGGGTTGCAACCAATTTACCCAGCGCGTCCAGGGGCTCGTCAGTGCGCTTGCGCTTGATGCGAAGAATGGTATAGGATGTGTGTTTGTTATCGTTACTGGGCTTCAATTCGGTGGATTGCATTTCTGTGAATTGTAGTTTGCTGGATGGTAGGCGAGTGGTACTCCTGTGGAGGCTGGCATGCCCCAAGCCTTGCATAATCTTCGCTGTGGTCACGTGATCCAACCAACTGCGGAGATGCGGTTTTCTGCCACATCATTCAAAAATTATCAATCATTTTTCAGATCCTTTATTCTGTAATTTATTCTATAATGCTAGGGTGTACTGAGGGTACCTGTGAGTCGATGGAGGACGTTTACCATCACATCACGGAATGCTTTTCATACATATCCTGGTTTTGATGGACTGTTAAGTACATCTACGCATTACGAGAAGCAGAGAAGTCGATGCATGGTCCACTAACCTTATGGTGTTAGAACAACATCCCTCGCGCGAAACTCAAAACTATGCTACTAGTGAATAATATAGTCCCCCAGAATTCACATGCTGACAACAAAAGCAATGCTCTGAAATTCTCTACTTAGCATATCGTCACGCGTCCCCCATCTAACTTAAGAGTTTATGTTAACTTCTTGATCCTTCCATGTCTTCAAGCGTCTTCGCTGTCACCTACAGCACCTGGCTTCCCGGGGCTGCCTGCCATCCTCCAAGCGGCCAAAATGAGATCGACGACATCATTAACATTCTCGTCATTCTTCACGCTCGTGAAAATTGTCGGGCCGTCCCCGCGCATTATCTTTGAATCGCGCTCCATTACTTTGAGAGACGCGTTGACGTACTCTGCAATATCGATCTTTTTGCAGTTGGATTTGATTCGGTGTTAGATTCATTCCATTCCGTTATTCGGTTTCGGATTCATTTGAGGAATTTGGTTCATGATCCGGGTTATGTATTTTCATTTAGAAGTACCGGATACCATGTCGCGGGTGGAAAACGCAGTATTGGGAAGCAGATTTGGTTAAGTTTCGGGTGCGAAGAATGCAAGAAAAGCGATGAACGGAAGGAAGGCGAAAAAAAGTACTAATGCTCACCTTGTTGATGACGAGAAGGTCGGACTGAGAGATGCCCGGCCCGCCCTTCCGAGGAATCTTATCCCCTCCCTGTTGAGCCATATGAGTGTGCATCAGCTACCGGGAGCCGTAAATAAGTATGGAGGGTCCCAAGTTTGCCTCCCCAATTGTACACGGACGCGAAGAAGTCAACTGGACACAATAACGGAAGTTGGGCACCCACCGCAACGTCAATAACATAAATGATATAATCCGCCAACTCCCTCGAGTAGTTTGCAGCGAGATTGTCTCCGCCACTCTCGACGAACAAAAGCTGGCAGCCATACTTCGCCTGGAGAGTCTCGAGTGCACCGGCGTTGGCGCTTATGTCTTCACGGATGGCGGCATGAGGGCAGCCACCAGTCTCAATTGCAAGGATTCGCGAGGGAGGTAGGGCTTTGTTGCGGATGAGGAATTCCTGGTCTTCACGTGTGAAAATATCATTCGTTACGGTAGCTATTGGGAGAACAGTATTAGGGGAGGGGGTGGAAGCCGTGGCGGGAGGTAACGTGAGGTTAATACGCGCCGATATTGTATTCCTTGCGTAGTCTCTTGCATAATGCCAGCGTGAGAGCAGTCTTACCAGAACCCACCGGCCTGCGCAGGCCAGGTAGATGGAAACACATTGAATCAGTGTCGGATTTCGATACACCAGAAGTGAAAATGGGAAAACCGAAAGATCTAGAAGCCAATCCACTAGTTCGTACCATAATATGGCAGGTCCACGAAACTAACGAACGATACACTGCGAAAACTCACCCGCCGATCCCGACGGTAAATCCCCTCTCTTCAAAGTTTCTCGTAGAGTAATCGGGGAGATCCCGTTCAGAGAATTTTCCTGGAAGATGAATGTGATAAAGATGCGATGGAATCGCACAAGCGGAGCCAACGATACACGGGATGATCAACCAACTGGTTCACACATGCAACTTCTCTAAGCGAGGAGACGCACCGGGATGATCAAGTTGCTCATGCGTGTGTCCGTGCTCTCCTCCGTGGTCATGAACCACACCACCCCTTTCGTGAGAATGCGAAAGTGAAGACTGAGCTCCACCGGTAGCACTCATATTGTTAATGAACTGGATACTCATAGTCAAGCGTTGAAGTGGTGGTTACGGACAGAGATAAGGCAGTGGTCGGCGATAAGATCATCTTGGAGTCACACGACCAAGCTGGACTGCGATATCTACTCAGAAAGGATTGCGACGAAGGCGACGAGTAAATGAAGCGCGCGTCCGCCAGCCTTGTCTCATACTCCAGCTCAAGCTCAGACGAATCAGAGCCGAATTCTGGACCCGTTCGTAGTCGTTCTTGCAAGTCAGAGCCTCCGGCAGAATTGGCCGTAGGTAATCCACCTGGCCCCTCTACTAAGAGGCGGTAGGTGTTTCGTTCTCTTCCTTTGAACTCGACTGACAGCACGCAGTAAACTTCCACCACTTGCGGCCTCTCTTGCACCCTCAGTCCCGGCGGATGACCCCACTAAGCACCAAGGCCGCATTCGCAGCTTTCCACACGTGGAGGGTCAGTATGCCACATACGTGTATGTCCCACTTATTCTGGGTCCTGGCGAAGCGCTGTACGACCTCGTGATCGACGTGGTATCCAAAGCGAAGGAGGAGGTGGGAGGATTGTGGGGAGTCGGGGAAGCGGAAAGGGAAGATTTGCAGGGGCAACGGCAAAGACGTGAACGCGAGGACAGGCATAAGAATAAGAACATGGGTAGGAGTAAGAGGAGGAATGCCGAACTCGAACTCCACATTTCGCTTTCCCGTCCAATCTTTCTCCGTGCTCACCAACGGGACGACTTCAAGAGGGCGGTGAAAAGGATCGCGGAGTCGGTTTCGCCGTAAGTGCGTTTCCGTCACCGCTCTCTACTCTATCTCTTGCACTCCTTATGGTTGGAGTAGGGCCTGATGATCATTTCAGGTTTAGTGCATCGTTCTCAACCTTCTCAGAGCTCACGAATGACGAGCATACGCGAACGTTTCTGTCGATGGAGGTTGGCGCTGGGCACATCGAAGTGCGTTATCTATTCAACTGTTTGTCTATCTTTCTTCCCTGCTTTCGGAGTTCCCGTCCGCATTCTCCACTCTTTGTTTCACTGCCCTCCCGCTGACGAAGGTATTACAATACTCCATATAGTTTTGCCACATACTCAAGCTTCTCGCCCCTACGCTCCGGTCTCTCCGCCAGAAAGAGTTTTACGCAGACCCAAAGTTTCATGCATCGATCGCCTGGGCTCTCCTGGACTCCTCGGGCACTGTGACATCTCCACCGTCCACATCGGCCGCGTCAGTTACTACACGGCCTCGAGATTCCTCGGTGCCACTACAAGCGTTGCAGTCGCTGCGAGACTCGCAAGAGTGTCCCTCTCCAGAGATAGCAACGAGTGCTTGTGGATCACCTTCTAGCACCTCGACTCCTACCGACTCGATGTCTACACTCGATCTAGACCACTTCCCCCGCATCCCACACCTTCCGCCTACGTTGATATCTACGCTAAATGCTAGCTACGCTCCCAGGCTCTCAGCAGCTCGTACGGGGGGATTCTTGGTGGACAAAATTGCTGTCAGGATTGGAAAGGAAATTGTGATGTGGTGTTTGAGTGGAATCGAGCAAGTAGTTTAAGAACCTTCCTGGGGCTCGACATGATGGTCTAGGGAGAAGTACACATCCTTCTGTTTCGTGTGTCTCAAGTCTAGGAACGCCTTGGTCTAGTAGGTATTGGTGCGTTTCCTAAGTCACACCGCCATTGCAAGCGCATCGCGTGTCAGATGTACTCTGGCGAGTAGTATTCTCTGCAAGTATGTAGGCAAAGCAAATGTATTGCAATAGCGCTTCCTTTGAATGTCGGTATCGAAAGGTAGCTTCTGTTTGCGTTTCGGCCGCGTTTGAGTCTTCGGTAAAGCATCTAGAGGCACGTGTAATTTAAACCGTTAAGCAGGGCTCACGACGAGTGCGACATTTCGCCCACTCCCGGTGACCTGGTCGAATAGGTTGACCATCTCGACTACCATCTGCCCGTTCTGCGATTTTTCCCTCCCTTCCTCAATCACTTGAGGTTTCCCTTTGACAGCTCCCAACACCCCCCGTAACCACTCGCACCTATCTAACAGGATCAAGCTCTCGATCAGCGGTCCAAGTATGCACCTCAACACGTGTACGACCTCCAAGCGACCCTCCATCCTTAGTCGTTCAAAGACGCCTTCCTCGCGCTCACTGTCGTTACCATGATTTAGAATCCAAGGTGGCAGCTGGTCTCCCAGTGCCGCCCCCTCCGAATGTCGACGAGTGAGATCGCGGATGTCAATGCCAAGCTTGGTTGTCGCGCTGACGAGAAAAGTACTCCAGTCTGCATATGAAGCATCATTTAGTTTGCCCAATCTCCTGTTTTCGGGTGTTTCTCCAAGGCCCAGTCGCGCCGTCAACCCTTGGACGCTGTCGCGGTTCATGATCTCCTGGTTATCAGTCGGTTCCTTCCTGTACTGAGCGGCAAGCTGTATTACGGGTTGCAACAGCGCCCTATACACGACTTTCCGGACAGCAAGACAAGCACCCATACCTGCCCTCTCTGTCCTGAACCAGTGAGCGGGCACCTGAGTTGCTAAGTGCAGCGCTGCGATCGGGAGAGTTGGACGCGGAGATAGTGCCAGTAGGGGTTCCGACAAGGGAAAGTCTGCACGTCAGACGCGTGAGTACGGCGACGTAGAGAATGAAAAGGCCGCATGCCAGAGAGGGATATGAGGTTGTAGCAGCAACCCACGACTACCAACGAGTGTGGCTCCCACCGACGTCCACTTCCGGGCTTGCTATGATGCGATAAGAAGGTACGAAGTACGTCGACAGTGAGAGACCCGCATGCGTGCAGAGCGACAAACATGATCGGGGTGGGGTCTCGGGACGAAGTAATTGTATCGGGCACATCGGCCAGGAGCCAATCTTCTATCACTGCTTCTAGGGCTGTCGGTTGGATGTGGACGGTCCGGTGAGTAAGCGATCCATTACTATGAGAACTTGGAGTTCTCTGTGAGGGGCATGTCTGGTCATCCTGCGTGTTGTTGCGACGCTGCTCGTGAGCTTTTCGGAGAGCATCTTTGATTTTCCAATTATTAGCACCAGAGGTTTGATTTTCGTTGTTGTCCAGAGCAAGAACGTGCAGACCCTGTTCCTGCAGGGCCCTTGAAAGATATCCCTTATGTGAATGCAGACAACGGTTGCACTCGGGTGATATCCCCATATATGAGGAAACAGCGTACCTGGCCTGATCCTACATCAACAACATGCTGGGTGTTTCGACGATGGACATCATGGTTGAGGATGTTGTGAATGAATGTCGCCATGCGGGTGACCTCGTGCTCCTTCTTGGGCGACATTCCAAACGACGAGGGTGAGCGTCCTCTGGCTTTGGATGCTATACGGGGAGAATGAGGGGCTGGTCAGGAACAAGGAGCGGGTTATCACATGGCGACTACTCGTAGACGGAAACGAACCTGGAACAGGGGCACAAGCAGATTCCCGGGAAAGTTGTAGATTGCGTACCGTATCGATTAGGAGACGAAGTTCTGCAGGAATCTGGCAGGGACGATCGTTGGTATGATGCTAGGAAGACCGGTTTGGAATGGACGAGTCACCGATTCCGAAATTTCTAGGCTCGCACTCTCAGTCGGGCTTTCAGTGGGGCGACAATAGTACGACAACAGCTGCTGCCACTTTGGAAGTTCTTGATCGTACCCGGCTGCCCAGCCCAGCCATGAAGACCACAGATCTGGTGTGCGACCGTCCAAGGTCACTTGGTTTGGATGCGTCGTCAGTAGCGACATGGCCAGAGGCGACGCGATTCTGTCGTAAATCTCCAACATACGCGTTGTGCTGGACGCCATGTGCGACGAGGGGTAAGCAATCTGTTGCCAGGTGCGACCTTATTAATGCCCGAGACCACCGAGCGTGGAGCGGGCTGGCACGGTGATCGTAGGCACTCGAAATGTCCTCCGTCATCGCAAAGACCACCATTTAACACCCGTCTTCTTATGAAAACACCCGCTTGTCGTTTCGCTGCCCTCCCAACTAGCCCATGCTTTACCTCGACGCTCGCTTTCTAGCATGTCTGGCTGTCGGCATCCTTGTCGTCGCGTATGTCCTCAGAGACCTCATCGTGCTTCTCGCAACGCAGTATTTCTCCCCTCTCAAAGCATTGCGCTCTCCACCTTCGCAATCTTTCTTGTTCGGGAATCTACGCGAAATGTACCAGCAAGAAAACACTGGCCTCCTGTTTGATTGGGAAGACACCTATGGCCACACATACGCCTACAGGGGATTCCTCGGTGGCTATCGTCTCATCACAACCGATCTTGCAGCTATAACACACATCCTCGCCCACTCAGAGCGTTTCCAAAAGCCAGATTTCGTCAGGGAAAATCTAGCGACTATGGGTGCTGGTTCAGAAAGTGTTCTCACCACAGAGAGCGACGTCCATACCAGGCAGGTGGGTTCCATCCCACCTATTAGCGTCCTGGCACTTCTCATCTCCCAATCGCTGTAGCGCAGGATACTTGTAAGTCTAGCTTTTTATCTGACCCCACCATCCGCACAGTAGTGTAATTTGACTGTGGCGTCGTCCGCACGTGTGCGGTTCTGTGTTTTGCTACGTGCTAGTCACTGCGTCCAATCTTTCCTTCTGAGGTGTTGTTATGTCGCATTCCTTCCTCACGTTGCCCTCTATCAGGCACCTGCGTTTACAGCGGCACACATCAGGACACTCCACCCCATTTTTTGGGACAAGGCTGCGGAGGTAGGTTCCGCTCTCACGTGTACAAATTAATATATATTCAAGGTTCGATTATTCCACGCTTTGGATGTGATCGCGCCCAGCTGCTTGAACGATGGACGCATCTCGCCAACGATCAGAAGGGACTATATCTATCGGTGGACGTCCTCCCGTGGTTGTCTAAGGCTACGCTCGATGCCATTGGGCTTGCTGGTGCGTTTGTTTTGTACTTGTCGAGAAGTTGCGCAATTTGGGTTAGCTAACGTTAGGCTCAATAATTAGGATTTGGTTATCAATTTAACGCGCTAGCTGGCAAGAATGACGAGCTCGCCGACGCGTATCATCTAATATTTTCCACTGCGAGGAAACTTGCACTGCGCACTATCCTTGAGACGTGGATACCATTGTTGCGCAGATTTGTAAGTGGTACCTTTCTGACGCTCGTTCCCACCAATTAAATAGACGAAACAGCGACCGCAGTCTGAAGCGATGGACCGGGCGCGAGCCCATCTCACTCGCATTGGCGTTGAGCTGATTGAGGAGCGCAAATTGATAATGGCTGTTGAAATGGGTAAGGACGGGCCGTACCAAAACCTACCAGAATACCCTAGGCAGACTCGACCCCGGGACTTGCTTAGCGTTCTTGGTGAGTAGTGTCTAGCTGCGAGAAGGTCAAAGCCGACCCTCTGCAATTTGTTCTACATCGATAATGATGGAAAGCAGTGCAATCCAACATGGCTTCGTTCGCCTCGCAACGCATGACAACCCCAGAGGTCCTTTGTCAAATCTCAACGTTCCTGATTGCAGGTTATGAAACGACGGCTTCCGCACTCACATGGTGCCTCTATGCTTTAGCGCACGATCATGCCGCCCAGCACCGCCTGCGTGCTGCACTTCAGGCAATTCCAGGAGATTCTCCCACCCTCGACGACGATATCGCGAAACTCGAGCACCTCGACTGGGTCGTACGTGAAGCCCTTAGGCTCCATGCACCTGTGACTTGGACCATGAGGGTAGCGATGGAAGTGGATGACGTGCCCGTCGACAACCCGTTCACGGATCGGTGGGGTGCTGTATGCAATAGCGTGAGGGTGAATAAAGGAGATATCATAACAGTCCCGATTCAGGCGATCAATAAGAGCAAAAGGATCTGGGGAGAGGACGCTCACTCGTTTAGGTGCGTACTTCCGTTCCTTGTCTTGTCGTTGACTGGATCGATGGCGATCGAGGACAGGCCGGAGAGGTGGCGGAATCCCCCAGAGAGTATCAAGAGCGGGCTCTGGTCCAACATGTTAACCTTCCTGGGCGGCAGCCGTGGGTGTATCGGGTATCGATTTGCTCTCGCAGAGTAAGCTGTTGTTCTTGCATACTCTCCCACTTTCTTCGCGCATTCCCAGGAGGCCTGAGGACTGGTGTTATTTTGGTTTGCAATAGCGCAGCACACATTCCTTCTGCCGCTGGTTGTATTTGCCTCCTTCCGTAGCTCCATCGGACCATCCGCAAACCCTCTTCCTGCCTCGTAGTGCTTCTTCACCAATTAGTAATAGAAGAAGGGCATGCGTTGGTCAGGAGGGGAGCGGTAAATGCAACGTTCTGGGGGCTATGTTGCATTCGCACGATGTGCTAACGTTCCGGGGAGTACTAATTCCAGAGCTCCTTGGGTGCTGTGCGGTTATGCTCGTTTGGATGCATGCCGTTTTTGTTTATGCAAGTGGTCGTACAGAAAAATTATTTCTAGCGCTGGCGTGGCCACCGCACCGTGCGATGAGGACGCCTCCTTTGTGATTTTCGCATGTTGCGTTGTTATCGATGATGTCCCTGGCAGCATTAGGACATGCGGACTCACTTCTTTTGCTTCTGTGCGCTTCTGTGGTCTTCCCTTGACACTCGTGATACTTTCCCCATTTGACATGTGGCCATAGTGATGATTAGCAGCTCTCACGTTCACCCGATACTTACTGGAGTTTGCTAGGATGAAGATTTTTCTGTACACTCTCGTGCGCAACTTCGAGTTTGCGACCGAGAAAGGAGTGGTTATCGAGAAGGTGTTCAAGTGAGTACGTGGTTCTTTTGCTGTTCTGGCGCCACATGCGCTATCTTTTTTTAAGCACTTCCCTTTCGAAGTTCCTGCATAACCCGTGTTCGGTGTTTTTCTCTGTTTTGATTCATCATGGAGAAACCAGAGTTTTTTGAGTTCCAGTTCCGGATGCGTGTGGACGGGGATTGGGGGCAGGTTCTGTGGACGCCTGATATCGTGATATAACACTCAACTGACATGCACATCGATCCCATCCCTTTACCCATCTTAACGTGATTCTAGCATTGTTGCAAGACCAATTGTCAAGCCAGCCATTCCAACTGCCGCCACACCCACCAACACTAGGCCGACTACGACGTCCGCCCCATCTTCTAATATGATGCCTCTTCTTATCCGACCCGTTGAGGCATTCAGCGATATCGGAAATGCTGCGGATTCCCCGGATGGTAATTACGGAGAGATGCGGTTCGTCTGACGCCTATCCATTCCTTCGCCAGCCACCCATCGCTTCCAGTCACGCGTGCACGGCGACCTCGAATTGCCTCGGTCTTGAACAGACTTATTCGGCAGGGGTTCAAAGAAAGGGGCGACCGGTTAGTGACCGCAGGAGGTAACTCATTGGGTTGAATATCAGGCCTCCAGTCCGTTTGAGCATTGCTTTTGTCGGTGGAGCGGTACAAGATACTAGTCGACAAAGAGGGCGGCGGCGCCTTGTTTATCCCCGACCCATGCATCTATGGTTTCACTTGGCTGTTGATACGGAGGTGCCACATACGCGGACGACTATCTTGTCTCAACCCTGAACTCACAAATACAGACTGTATTCTAGGAACGCTCCTTTACACCCTTAAATGGGCAAGTTATTTAATCATAAGCCTGGCCTCCCCTAGTACACATTGTTAACGAGAAGTAGCTCCTTGTGTTCATAGTCTGATTTAGCAAGTTGCGTACCTGTGACACACACTTAGGTCATTCATAATTGTTACGTGCGGCGGCCTTCACGTAGTCATAACCCTTAACTTGGTCATAATATACTATGAGGAGGTGCTTATACGGCTTACTGTAACATGGAGTAGGTACCAACCTACCAAGGTGGGTAAGCCGCGCAGCTTAGAATTGCTAGGATTGGAGTCATGTTTGCAAACGCTTGGCGATTTTGGCGATGCCACTAAACCTTCTCCGTAAATTCCCCCCAAAAGGGGCGATTGATGATGGGATGCTGAGGAACGTTGAGGGTGCAACTGCGGTCTGGGATGAAAAGAACCCGTGCATGGCTCCGAAGCGCAAGTACTCGCTTACGGTATTTCCCCGTGACTCCGTAATCTAGGGAAAGAAAAATCCACAGCATCACAACCCACCAGCAGGGAGCTGAGGCTGCGAGCGATCACGCGGTACATATAATCAAGATTTTGCCACTTACAAGACCCTGACGGTATATGATAGCTGGGTGGGTGGTGGCAAGTATGTTATCATTAACGATAGAAGGGTCGCACAGCTACCCAAGAAAGGACCAATAGGATATACCTACATAAAGTAGTGGAAGTAAGTTCGCTGTACGCGCCGTATAATGGAAAGGGAGACCCCGGAGCAAAGAATGCGAAATGCGCTAACCAAGTAGCAAATGAGCGCAATGCCAATGCTTCTTGGTGAGCCGACTCTTGCCAGTCTGTCATTTGGACAATATATGTCCGTGCACCTCAAGCCACTGCACCGAAGAAATACTCGAGGCTCGACCACTTGCTAACATGGGAGCGACGCGCCACCCGTGGGCAGTTAGGGGCGGGATTAAGCTGGGAGCGCGTGGTGTGCTTTTTCATGTGGGTAAGCACCTAGTGGCGCCCGATGTACAGTCCTTTCCTCATCTGGGAAGCCTGCCAATGATAATTTGGGCGCCTCCAGAATCTTGGCGAACTCTAGGGATGTAGAGAAGCACACCGGACGATGTCGAACCTTACATTCTGAACGCCCACTACTACTGATACTCTTTCTGGAGATCAAACTCGGGACCAGGTGTGTCAGTTTATTCCGGATGAGCTGTTAGTGCCTATTACCATATTGCAGGGCAACGCTCTGCCAAAGGCCGTCATGCGACCTTGCTATTGGTCAACCAGGAGAAAGTGACATTTGGGAACTCTTGATCGTGAAGGCTCAGACTTACCATGGTCGGTAGGTAGGATCCCTACAAGGGGCCCGCCAAGTTCGTCATGGCAGACCTGTTGCGACCGTAATCCTGGCATCCAACATCGTACTGCACGCATCAAGAAAGGGGCACTACACCATATATGTGTTGCTGATAGACAGCCATAGTGATAGGGATCCGTCACCTGAGACACGCAGGGCCCAGGTAGCCATCGCAACGATACTGCAGCCGCGGTTACGACGTACCTCGAATTTCACGTACTAAAAACACACACTTGACTGTGAACTTTGCTGGACAAGTCCATGGCATAGGGCGTGCTAAGCCAATATCAGAAAGTTGCCTGAGAATTGGGATGTGGTAAGAGGATATGCCAATGCACAAGGTTGCACGAGGGACGGTTTCCAGATCTACCTGCAGTGCACGTGGCTCGAATCAGCTTTCAAATTCTCGCTGGGCATACACCAGCGGGGACAAGTTCAAGGTACCACGAGTCTTGTGGCGTATCGTCCCGCGGTCCGCGGTCCCTGGCTGCCTCAGGAAGACACTAGCACTAATACGTGCATGGTCCACTCCGATACCGGCGTTGCACCTAACGACGTCGGCTGTTCCACAGTTGAGAGGGGGAGGCTGACTTACATATTACAGAACAAGAATGTTCGGGTCAAATGCACGAGTCTCATCGCATGCTTACTCCACGATGCTGCCGGTGCAATGCCGGTGCAAAGTGAAAAATGGGACAGAGCTGCGGAAGAACTTCCCACCGCCACACAAAAGGCCCCCATTTGCTACTCCGACAGGTTGTAACTCCGACTGCATCAACGGAACTCGGACGGGATCGGGTTCTCGGCACGTCTCATGTTTTCTGGCTTGCCGAACGAACAAATCGTACTCCGCCCGAATAAACTGACTTATATTTGACTCTCAAACACGTGCAAAGACGCTGAGAGTGAATGCAAAAGGGGCAGAATTTCTCCTGACAAATTGATAACTTGTTCCGATAGTCTGGAAAACAACGGACCGATGCCATTTCCAACTTATTTATTGACGTTCCATGCAGGGAATTCTGCGTGCAATGATTTCGGTAACGTCGCCGCCGTGCGGCTGGTCCGTGCCTTCTAATATGTAAGCCGACGCCTTAAAAGAAGATAATTCAGCAGCATATATGAGTTGCGGGCGGGGCGGTTGTGTCACAGGACCTAGAAATTTATTATATGACATACTTATACTTCAAGTTATTACCTCCGGAATTAGCAATATAAACCTAAGTATAGTGTCTATATCCATGCACCGCTGGAACTTTTTTTTTTGGTTGTCCCGCAGGAGAAGGCTTCGTCTACTTCTTGAAAAAACCTAGTCCTGATGTTTCTCAAAATTTGCATTAAATTTGGCCCGTCAAATGTTATGTCGTGGGAACGATCGCAAAAGGTGTGTTTTTAGACTTCATTTGGTGTGCTATGTCCAAATCCGACCTCAGCTTTGTCAAAAAAAGTTCTCTTGAAAATGGCGGACTCTACCTGTGCAGGCAGTAGGCTGGAGGGAAAGAAGCCGGTGTGAGGCTATGGACTTTCTGCATGCCACATCGCCCAACAGCGATCGGATATCGCCAGTAACTTGGGGGCTATTCTCAGGTTGCCTCACCCTGCATGCTATGGTCTTCGGCTCCAAGGCTTCGCCTTTGTACTTAATCATTGACATCACTTCTAAATTCCCGGATCCGAGCCCGCCTCAAATAATTGAAAGCGAAATGAGGGTTTTAGTGTCATGTATGTACCCCTTTCCTGGCCGAATCGCACATAACAGGCGGAACGCGCATCATAATCATGTATTTTGTGATTGCACCAATCAATATGTGTGCGCGGGTGGGGCCCTTCTAACTGCAAGAACTAGCCGCATTTTGTCGTTGCTGTAGATTCCACGCCATCAGTAAAAGTCCCTGAGGCGAAACGTTTCCAGCTATGCACCGGGCACCACAGAAAAGCACATATGTAAGTGCCCGAAATTATGACAATCGGGATTGGCCCGCATCGGGCGATCGATCTGAGGAGCGGGCCAATCATGAGGAGGGTATCTTAATATGGAAGTATCAAGTCACGCGAAGAGTTTGCCAAACGAACCGAGGTCATCCGAATCACCGAAGCACGTGAGCAGCGCAACACAACACCACCAACATCGCGGCATCGCACCATCGTGGCAACCTCACAGGCGCCACTACAGAACAATTCGACCAGGACGGGTATTTCATGCCAACAACAATATCAACGACTCTCTGTGCTGAAAGAGACGGCCTCGCGCGGCAAGATGAAAATGGTCTGGTTCGTAAATTTGATAAGTCGCCAACGAGACATTGCCAAATCGTAGAACACGGTCGCGGCGTCAATAAGCCATTTTCGTAGGTAAGAATTTTAAGGACCACATACAGCACCCAAGCTTCAGGGCTCCTCAGGGCCGCCCCGCATATCGGAGTCAAGATGACCCCACCAACAAGTATTCAGAAAAGGTTAAAGAGGATTGTCGTTGGCCGAATTAATCATCAGGGGTCCAGTCAATTTTTTTTCTTGGGATCAGACAGCCTCACATCAGAATCAGAAAATGCTGACCGAAGAATGTTCTAATCCGTTCTGATGGGCTTGGTGACATTAGCACCCGACTCCCCGTGGTTTTGTGTAAAGGAAAAGGTAAATCAGGTCCGACATCCCTGTCCAATCCCACGGCCTTATGAAGAGCGGTAGTGGTGCACGGCGACGCGCTAGCCAGGGATTTTGTAGCGACAGACATCGCGATGCGGTCCGCACCCGGCTAACCAGGAGATCACGGTGATTTAAATATCACCAAGTAGTTCACTCAGTGGGCGGTCTCGAACGGCACGTTATTAGCCTAGGTGCAGGCCGAAGAGTAAGTTTAAAACGAGGTTGCTGTGACCCTAGGCACAATACCCACACTCACGGTAAGTACCTCTGCAACCAAGCAGGGGACTGAACCTACTAGTGGAACGTTTCGCGTCCACGTGCTACGCGTGGCCAAGCCCCTCAACCAGAGAGGAACAGACAGTTATCCATACACAGCATTGTTGGCTAGGTCGTCCGCGGTTGCCCCTCGCCGGCCGAAACAATAGGTGGCATCTGGTGAATATCGGTATTTTTAAGACTGAGACCGGTGACTTAACTCGGAGGGAGATGGCCAAGTACTATCGGTAAGCTGCAGAGTGTGACATGGGTGCCACAGGCTGGGCACTCGACGGCGAAGGGCACACTGTTAATGCTATACCTCGGAATTGGCGACAGTGACTGGGCGGACCGATCGATCGAGAGGCCCGCGATCTCACTCATATCAAAATTGACCATAAAAAAGGGGACTAAAAAATCTGATTTGAACATGATCGAGTAGTAGGCCTATTCAAGTCGCTCAGTCTTTTCAGATCAAGAACAGCCAAGTGTTGGCTGTAGCCGCTGCCAAGAAAGGGGGAGGGGGGGCAATAACAAAAAAAAACAAAGAGGGGGACCAAGGAACGTGCTTAGTCTAAGCTCCAATCGTTAGCCCTCACCTGCGACAATTCGAATCGCCGATAGTAACCGCCTTCGTGCGCCAGGGGGGCGCGGTCATCCCCCGTTTGGGAAATGATGGCGCACTGTAGTGTCGGCGTCTGCTGAGCATGACAGCGCCCTCCCCCCTTGCATCCTTGCAGATATCCCACACTGTGATACGGTTCCATCTCAACTGAGCCGTTGGAACGTATGTGATATAGCTCAGCGCACACTACATGTAGCATCATTATTGCGCACTTTCACACAAAGGAATGGTCACCATCGTCGGATCATCGATCAGAGATGAAGAAAAGCCGAAAAATGCATTCCGTATTAGTTGTACACGATCCAAACGAGTAGTGCTAGAAGAACGAACGAAGAAGGGTCAAGCTAATAAAAAAAGTATAATAACTAACATCGTAAATAGACTACACTGGGTCGCACACACTTTTTTTTGGTCGCGCGTTCCCTCGTGTCTCGTGTGGACCGGGGCCGGTGCATTACACATTCATTTCCGCACGGTCCCGTTCGCGTGGAAGTAGACAATACCCTGAGCCCTAGTCCCTACCGCAAAAGTCCGTAGTTGCACAAGTCACCGAAGCGCCTTCGATCCGTTCCCCCCACAACGCGGGCATGGAGCGATCGGGTAAAAAAAGGTCGCCCACGCAAACACTGATAAGGTTCGAGCAACAAGGGAAGAAACAAACTCAAGCGCGAGGACTTAATCGCGACCCGCTCTGCCACCTCGGCTAGCTAAAGCCAGATAATGACCCTTACGTCTCACCATAGTAGCCATGCGTATGATCCCCCGGTGCCAATCGACTGTCTGAAGCGTGGGACGCGTTTTGGAGATAGCCTGGTGGGATTGAGGATGGATGCTGCGCAGTATGATGGGACGCATGTGAAGCATGGTGTAGAGGTGGCGGCGCGTGTGACTGAGATGGCGAATATAGTGATGATCCATGATGGCTTCCGCCACCGCCTGTACCATTCAATGGGTGTGAACCGAACGGGTGATTGCTAGGAGGGAGTGACGCAGGTGCAGACATGGGCACTCCAGATGGAATGTATTGACCACCGCCGCCGCCCCCTTGGCCAGAATGATGGCTGTGCCCACCGCCTCCAGCGTACCCCATTCCAAACCTCGGCCCACTCGTGCCGAAATCCAGTCCGCCCCCTAGCGTCCCAGGACTTCCTCCGCTGTACTGGTGTGAGGTCCGGCTTGGCATAGCCCCCAGGAGATGGCGACTTGATGGCATGTAATCGGCGGTGCTGACTGAAGGTCCCCCGACGCCGGCACCGACGCCTTGCAGAGTCATCGGGTGGTATAAGTGGAGACTGTCTGCTGGCATGGACGACCTCCGCGAAAGTGGATCTAGCGTCGAGCTAGGTGGCACGGTGCGTCCTTGGGGCGGGTAAGGAGCAGAGGTCGTCGGAGCTTGGGCGGCTTTGTGCGCAGGGGCAAGGATACGGCGACGAGCCTGCGCAGATCGCATCAGATACTGTGAGGGGAATCAGTTGAGGACGAAACAACGCACGTTGATCATCCAGTTGGAGACTTGGCTCATACTAAGTCCAGTAGCATGGCAAAGCTGTTTCTTCTCTTCCTCGCTAGGGTAAGGATGGTCCGAGTGACGATGCAACCAGGCTTTCAGATAATCGGTCGTCTCCTTGGGCAACTTGCCCCGTTTCCTCGTTGGTCGGTCGACGAGCGTCGAAGGAGCAGGAGGTTGCTGGGGAGAACGTGTTGGGGACGAGGTTGACGGTTGAACTGGCGTGGCGTTCGCTGCGGCAGGAGGCTGCTGAGTGTTGGGAAGTGAGGCAGATGTAGTATTATAAGGATTGCTTTGGGGCAACACGAAGTCTTGGTGATTAGCAAAGGACCACTCATCTGACTTGGGTGCAGATGACGTGGGGTATACTCTGCGGTCCTGTTGACCAGCTAGGCGGTCAGTATTAGGGTACATTTGGGGCTGCCCATTGAAGGACGGGTGGCGCATGGTATCTTCGTACTTGACGGGGCCACTCATAGGTGGCTGGCCGGGCGTAGAGCTGGGACGAGCGATACCGGGAGGGGAGTTGGACCAACTGTCGCCTTCGATGTAAGATACGGGGCGGAGGTCTGAGGTGAGTGGCGAGCCAAAGGTGGAGGGCGGGATTTGGGAGCTAGATGCGGTGGAGCTGGAGAGAGAGGTGGGGGGGTATGGAGACGTGTCACCATAAGCAGTGGTGAGGTGAGTGTCGAGTCTGGGACGTCCGGATGATTTATCGCCAGCGGCGTCCTGGGTATCCAACGAGGGTGGGAAGTGGTAGGACCCTAGATTAGATTGATTAATAGGTATGTGAGATCTACGAGTGCCGGGGAGGGGATATGGAGAAGGTCTGTAGCGGGTATGTGTGGACGGGTCGCCAGAAAGGCTTGGCAGGGAAGCACGACGGATTTCACTTCGAAAGGGGTCCTGAAACGTGGTGAAAATAGAAGGCAACTGAACCTTGCTAGTATCGAGGGTGGGGTCTGAAGCGGATTTATCGTCTGCCTGCGGACCAGAAGCAGCGAAGCTCCAGGACTGAGGTTGTTCCGAGGAGATGGCTGCAGTAGGTGGCTGTGGAGAGGATGACTGGGAAGGGGTCTTGTGGGGGCGGGAGGCGATGCTGGACTCTGTGTCTGGCACGGAGGCTGTGGAGGCTGACATTCGTCTTTGGAGGTGGTCGACGTCTGTGTCGGAGGCACTGTAAAGAAGAGGAAAAGCAGAGAAGACAGAGAAAAAAATGGAGGGCAAAGAAACTATTAACGGGGTCGCGGAGTTGCTAAGGCACGGGAGACCCACACAATAGCCGGGGAGGCGCAATTTGACAAGTCGTCGGGGACGGCAGGAAGCTGTTCAGACTTTGGATCGATGCTGGGTGGGGAACAGAATGGACGTGAGTGAACCGCGGTTTACGGGAGAAGAAAGAGGGGATATGAGATGAACGGGTGATGCAAAGGGAAGGGGGGGGTGAGTGGTAGGGAGACTTGAGGGAATGAAGTACGTGACATGAACTGAGATCTTGACACGACATGACAGCGGCTTATGAAATCGGATCGATTGGCTCGATTGGATGCACGGTGCGGGGGGGATGATGGACTACAAGGAAAGGGTGGTGGGATATGGATACTCACAGTGAGAAGTGGAATTGGGCGACTTCGAAGGGATGGATGGGCAGTAAGGAGGAGCCTTGCTCGATCATTTGAGCGGGCGGGGGGCAGGCAAAGTGGGAGCGAGGTGGGAGCAGGATGCGAGGCCAGGAAGGGCGAAGAGGGAGCCGGGCGTGAGTCCGATGGGGGACTTTTATGCACGCAAGCCGAGGCGTCCTTTCGGTGCAAGGCACAACCGACAATTATTATGATTCCTGGGAAGCTTTAACGTTTATGGCCGGACATATCATGTCTGTCTGTCTGTCTGTCCTGTCTCCCAAGGATTACCGGTCGCGAACAATGCATCATCATGCATCACGACCCTCCCCCTTCAGGCCTTCCCGAATCACCGAAAATCACAAATATAATAATTATAATATTATCATCGGAGTATGCAAATATTTGTATTTTCTGATATTTATCGGCCCATCGTCCAATCAGATCTCTCGCCTTCCGGTTCGGTCCCGTTCCGTCATGCGAGGCACGACGAGCGACGCCGACGACGACCCACAAAAAACATTTCTCACCTTCCCTGTCGGTGCTTTCCCTTTGACTTTCTCGACTCAGATCCATCCCATAGCAATCAGATATTCCCAGTGTCCTCGCCCCCACCACCATCGCAACCGCACGGGTACTGTTATCATCATCACAAGGAACGCTCCTTGACGAGATCTCGCCCTCGAATTGGGCATATTACTCGCACATTCGCGTACAGGGCCGAGCTCGAGGTCATCAATATTAGATGTCTCCCTTTGGCGCCACTTGCCATCTTCATACATATACCCAACTCAGGCACACTCCACGAACCGACTTTCACTCCTCAGATGCTAGCGCCCTTGTTACAATAAACCATTTCCTCAGTACGAAGCCGAGCCTACATACATACTAGTCTCTACATCGATTGTCACATCTATCATTTCGCGTGTGTATGTGCGTGTATGCATCACTGAGAACACTCCGAAGATCACGAGATCCAGATTGCCCTGAACCAAAAACACCATTCCGATGCCGAATTCCTTTCCGTTGCTTCTTGCGGGATCGTTTCAATTCCCCATCAATTTCGTACGTAAGCCTTCTCACGGCCACTTCCATTAGAAAACAACGCCCAGCTAGCAAAAAGAAAGAAAAAAAAAATAGAAATAGAAACCCCGTCTGGAGACGTCGACGCCCTACAAGTCCGAGTCTGTAGATCAAAGCTGACTTGCGATATCACATCTCCCAAGAGTCTGTCGTCATGCAACGTATGATGCCGAGACATCGTTAGGACCCTCCGCCATCCGCACTATTCCCTGTCGACCCTGACTTGCACTTCAAGCCTTTGATTGTCTTCTGTTGCTTGCTCAGAATGCCCTGCAACAGATGATTAGCCTTTGTCCGCTCCTTCTCCGTCACCTCCACCCCGTCTAACATCCGCATTCGAGGACACGCCCGCATCACAAGTCCCCTGTACGCCAGCCGTCCAACGTACACTTCGTCCGGCAGGTCTCGACGGAACTTGACATCCAGCTCTTGCCACCCATATCCACGGTCCCCTCCCCGCCCTCCTTGTTGTCGCAGCCCTGGTCCGTGCTCCCCACTTTCGGACGGTTGGAGCGCGCCAGGCACGTCCCGCACCAAAAGGGGCAAATACCATCCCAGCGTACAGGGGTTCATCCTGAATGATACCCAAATATGGTCAGTACCCAGTTCATCCCCGAAATGCACATATACAAGGACAAAAACAAAGTTTCGTCGCTGGATCCATCCGTAATGGAGACTCCCGATACATGCATCGAAAAAGGCAGGCCAAAATGTGCCTCCCTTGCCCCCCTTCGTTCCCATCCGCATGCCATCCTGATATTATGATACGGTTGATGAAACCCAAAATTCGGCACGCCACGGAAGAAGGCGTGATGGAACTCCATCAGGAAGTAGCTCACCTCACATCTAGCATTTCCAGTTCGGGCATCCGTTGAAGTACACGGATCAGCGGTTTAGTTCCCTTTAAGCGAGATCCTATCAGGGTTAGCTTGTTCATTCTTGTCAGGCCTTCTAGCCCAGCTACGTCCTCCAAGAAGTTGTAGTTGAGGTTCAGCACTCGCAGGTTGGGCACAAGTCGTCCCAGCCCGTGTGGCAGTTCCCCCAGCCTGCACGCAGCCACCTCGAGATAAATGAGATTGTAGCACGGCTCGTCGATGAAATCACTCTTCAGCTTGTTGCCTAGTGAACAGAAACGGGGCGTTAGTTTCCCACCCACCGCCTTCATAACAAAACTCCGTCTTAGAAACCAGCTCACCAGAGAGATACAGCCTCTTCACGTCCCGAAACTGCCGAGTGGGGAGATGACTGCAGATCGTCATCATTATCGCGGCATATCAAAATCCACACACCCACAGTCCACCATCAAAAAAGGAGGGTTCAGGTACGCATGATGAAAGATCCCGTCAGCATTCACGTTATCCTCTCCCAAATGCCGACAGTATAAAGCGCCCATGCCGGATCGGAAACAGGAGGGTCAACTCACAAGTCACGGCAACTCTGGTTTCGCATGCTAAGGTTCTCCAGCTTTCCCAAGCGTTCCCCCTTCACCAGACCAGGAAGGGAGTTATTGTCCACATATAGCGTGCGTACGCTTCCGAATGGTGCCACGTTCAACATCTGAAGTCGATTATTGCTCGCGCGCAAAATGCGCAGTCTTGGCATCGTTCCTCCTGGTTCGATTTGTTCCAGTGCATTCCCATCTAGTCGGCACGTAAGATGGGGTGTAGCGTGAAACGCCCACAAAAAGAACAATCATCACCATCATTCCAGGTACATTCCTCGTGACCAACACGCACCGACGTTCAAGGCGATCAACGCAGGCAGACTCCCAGCCAATCCGGAAAGCTTGGACAGTCGGTTCTGACTCAGGTCGAGCATCTCCAGTCTGGGCCTGCGGTACACGGGGGATGGTAACACGTTTTGAACCCGATCAGAAACGATGAGAATTCGGAACAGATAAGTGAATTAGAGTCTGATGGAAAAATCTTACCAGCGGTACAAACTGAGGTCAATTTCTCGAATGAGGTTTTCCTGGACGCTCAGCTTCGTCAGCCCATCTAACTTCTGGAGGCCCTCGAGGCTGATGATTTTGTTGCCATCTGCTCGCAGCTCCCTAAGGTGGCGGAGACACTGCAGCTCTTTTTTTGTTTCAAACGAGCAACCCTAAATCAGTTACATCGCTACTCACCCAATTCATTCCTCACTTACGTGTCAATGAATCTATGTCGTTATGACTGATATCCAAGTTCTCGAGATTCAGCAAGTGACTGAATGAAGTGACGGCTGTCAAACTCCGGTGGCATGAGTCCGGAAATATCAGCAATGACGCCCGAAACACCTACAGATTCGATGCGACAGATAGTGTCCGCACGGACCCGGGTATGCCACTCAACCACGACAGCCGATTCGAATTCCTGTCAACCATGCGACAAAGAGCCAGCAGTCAGATTCCCCCCCACGTGTCCAATCTTACCAATACCTACAGTGTCAGTGAGTCCAGCTTAGGCATAAACTCCTTCAGCCTCGCTACACTCTCTAGAGACTTCCGGGAGAGATCGATGCCGTGTAGCTCCTCCCAGTACGGCTCAAAGGGTTGGACGTCCGTGATTACCTGGACAAGTTTATCGTGCGCAAGTCCGAACGAGCACTCAGTCAAGAACGTCGCATTCATTCGACCATCTTGCTCGGTGATGTTGCTCTTCTGAGACATCGAGAACATTCGCCTAGTCGTGCCGCTCGAGTTCACTACGGCCATCTGACTGCTCGGTCGACGATTACCCAACGGCAGTAGCTGATGGCCAGATGACCTGCCAGACACTGAGGACCTCGTAGGGGACCCAGGGCTGTCTTCTGTTCCTCAGTAAGTATCATACCAACCTATCGGCAGAAAACAATGGCTTGCCTGTAATTTCGAGCATATGCATCATTTCCGCGAGTCGTCTCGACCTAGCAGAAGGAGCGCAGTCAGACGAAGATTGACTAGGATCTAGTGATGTCGTTGTGCTTGTCGCCATACTTGTCCCAATATCGTCGTCGCTCTCGTGTGGCTTGGTGCTCAGACCCCTGATAGGTCCATCTCGTTTCCCGTCCGAGAAGCTCACAGATCGCCGATGTCCGATCCTTTGCGCTGGTGTGCGGAACCTATCGCGGTTCGGGTCCTTCATCGCAGATACAGGGGTAACACTTGTACTCCTCATCGCCGGTCGGGAAGGCATGGGGGTTGTCAACGCCGACGACCTACGAGCAGTGACGACGGGTGTCGTCTCGATAGTAGGATTAAACCTCTCCGTTGGCAATGGCTGGGGATTTGGTATGGGCGAATCATGCGATGGTTCATCCTCCGACTCGAACACGGGCGGTGCAACTCGATCCTCTGTGTCTGCCACTTCTTCATCATGGGCATCGGAGTCCGAGTCAGATATATCGTCTTCCACCTCCTCTTCTTCAGAAGTTGCCACACGAATTGCGGCGACCGATGGTCCATCAAATGTGAACGAGGTGAGGTCAACCTCCTCCTGGTCGTTAGCATATTCTTGCCCCACCTCTTCTAACCCACTGATGTCAATTTCTGCCACTTGGTCCTCGTCTTCATCATTTCCATTCCTATCGACATGTCCCTCGGCAGCTCCTTGCTCACTGTGATATGACCCTCCAGAGTCGTCCTCCCGCAGACTTTCAATATCTCGGAAAGGATCCTCACTCTCAGCATCTGTACCAGCCGAGTGGTCTCTATGGTCATCCGCTTCAGACACCGCTCGGATGGAAGCCTTTGTCCACCTCATCTGCTCCTTGTCGTACACCATTTTGCCAATTCTTTCTGGCAAAGATGGCACGTCCAGTGGAGTAATGTGCGTGATGTGGACAGGGCCAGCATGCTTCACGAATGATGGTGCGCTACTGGCTGTGACTATCGTTCCCGATGCAGTGCTTGTAGACACGAATCGGTTTAGGTCCTCGTTGTTTCCCGAGTGCACAGTAGAGGAAGGGTACGAACGATGGAGCTGATTTGCAGGTGGCACTAGGTGCATGGTAGTGGTGGATACAACTGTGGACGTCGTCACCCGGATATCTGGGATGTTATGGACGGGGTTGGACGTGGCCTCTTGTTTGTTCGCGGCAGAAGTGTGGTCTGTCTGCCACGGTACTTCAATCGACATGTTAGATATTTCGTGGACGAAACTTCGATTCTGTTCCGCGGATTCGGAACGCCCAGGTCTCCGCGGACTATGTCTGGAGGACGCAGACGGTCGGCGAGGTGACCCAAGTCTGAGTGATTTCCTTCGGTTGCGGCTCTCTTTGTCGCGCGTAGTCGCTGACCATGTACTGTAGTGGGACTCGTCAGCTACAGACTCCGGAGCATCCTCCGCGTGCGTATCACGAGAGACTTCCGTATCCCCTGAAAACAACCTCTTTGAACCTTTCATATCATTCTTAATTTGCTGCATAAATGCCTCCGCTTGCTGTCGGATTGCGAGAGACGATTGGATACTGCGCACAGTTGTGGACGGTGACGAACCTGCGGTGCGTCCACCGTCCACGGTTGTTGGCGGCGCCAGCATGTCCTTGACATCTGCCTTGTCTAACAGAGAGTTGGATTCGTACAGAGCATTGTGAAGGAACTCACTGTTAGAAGCCATTGAAGACGTCCGTTTCGTCATTGTGTGAGGTTTCTGAGATGGCTGACTTGCCGGCGACTGGGCAGTCACAGTTGTCGAAATGGTAGAGAAATCTCTGGCTTGTCTGATTTGCTGCATGAGCGATTGCGACTCGCCAACATAATCGATTCTAGAGACTTTGGGTCGTGCAATTGTGGCACCTTCCCCGGCACCCTCGCCATAAATGTCTGACGGGGCGCTCAACCGCACGCGTTTGACGCTCCGTACAGGCGTGTCATCGGAGGAGCTTTGCGTATTTTTTAGTATGGCCTGCTGAACAATGCTCGAGGGCGAACCATTTCCATCGGAGTTCCCACCGGAGGGCGTATTCACGGCTATGGAATCTACCATAGCAGATAGGTGTTCGCGAGTGAACGTGTCATACTGTAGCTGGAACAATCGCAATCTCGGATCCGTTGCCGGTGGGTTCGCTATGCTCCTCGCATGACCAGGTGTGCTTTGTGCTTGGGGGTACATGGGACCATGATGGGGGGCGGAAAAGGTGAACTGGTACTCGGTGTCTGACTTGTTTATGCCAAGTTTAGGTGAAGGTGGCGCGAGGAGATTCGAAGATGGCGCCGGTTTGAGGACGTCCGACTCAGGGGGGTTGCCCAACACGGCGGTCTCGGCTTCTGATTGACTGTCATCATGAGTGTATGCTTGTGACAAACGTGAGGGAACCGCGGGAGCAGCGGTGAGGGCAAGTGTAGCTGGCCTAGGCGGAGGTGGCGAGGGCGGCTCGAACATCTTCTCCAATGGGAGGGGCGAAAAAATGTCTTTAATGCCACTGCCTTTCTTGTTCTGTCGACCTGGCGTCTTAGGGAGGGCCGTAACTGGCATGTCATCCCTAATTAAGAATGTACCCCCTGCTACTGGGCTCGAATCCGAATCATCTTTGTCCGAGTCCGGGGTGTGCAGGAAACCTGGCAAAGGAGCAGTGAGTGAAATGGATTGCGTGCCAAACGACGCATCGTCTTCTTCCACCCATTCCTCCTCGAGATCTTCCGTCTGCCATGCTGGTCGTGCTTTTTCGGACAGGTTCTCCATGACCTCCCGACGTGAAGCTTTGGCCAGGAATTCACGTCGCCTGATATTGAGTTTCGTCAAGTATTGTAACTTGGTTCAATTCACACCATGCGCCAGGAATGGACACACGTGACCGCGTAACGTTGTAGGCGTTTATTTGTCTTTGTTTGGTCGATCCAGTTGTTTTAACTCTGCGGGTCGTAGGCTCGTGGCACGGCCAGTACATACTTGTTGGTTCATTCCCGGTCACAACCACCGTTGCGAAGCTGGTAACTCATATATCCTCCAACGCTGAACAAAGTCAGAACCAATTCCTTTGAATCTCCTGTTGCGTGGCGACGAAGCACCGTCACATGTAGATATACATGGCTTAATGCTCTTTCTCATAAACGCATGGGCAGTGCAATATTTAACTTATCTGAAAAGGTTACAGTAAACTGTGGAGCAGATAATGATACACGAAGGCAACGATCGAGTGGAGGTACTGCATTGCCAGAGGTTGGCGCGCTCACGATTGCAGAGTTGCTGAAAATCTTAACCTTACATACATCATCGACCAGTTTCCTTCTGCATCCTTCAAATCCACCGCGCACATCTGGGTAACCTCGTCCATAATCTCCGCAGCATCTTCATCACTCAGAGCCTTCAACCAAGTCCCGCGAGCGAAAAGTTGCAGCCAGTCGCGTAGTCCATCCCCTTCAAGCGATGTTACCCTTGGCACTAAGGCTATGCTGTCCACTCGAAAACCAGCATCTTCCAAGAGCTAGCACAGGATGGTTAGAAATCGTTGGAGGCCGCTGGACGCAAATACACCGACAAACCTTACGGTACTCCTCCACTGAGGGGAAGTACCAAGGATCCATCTTCTCAGGCTCTAAGCCATGTTTTCTTAAGGCATGATACAAGGAGAGGCGGACACCTGGCATTGCTTGAGTTACCTTTGTGAGACGGGATGCCAAGACTTACCAGTACAGTTAAGGTGCCCGCCCATCTCGCAGATGAATCTGCCGCCATCTTTCAATACACGTTTGATGCCATCCAGCACACCGGAGGGATTTTGCTTGCACCAGTGTAAAGCGGCGTTGCTAAATGCTGCATCAAACGATTTCCCCTCGATCAAGTCCGTAGGGGTGTGAAAATCCTGGATATCGCACAGCACCAGGTTCCTCACCCCGTTTTCGGACGCTTTTGCCAACTACACGACACGTTACAAAGGTGGCTAGCATATGCAAGTGAAACTGACCAACCATGTCCTGATTGCAGTCTACGCCGACCACAAAACCTTTGGGACCGACGGCATCTTGGATTTTGACCGTCAGCTCACCGCTCCCACAGCCAACGTCGATAATACGGTCGCCTTCGCTGGGGTTTAGACACCTGAGTATCGGCGATGTGTATTCTTCCGAGTAAACAAATGACGCTGTTTTGTTGTAGTGGTCCGCCCTGTAATCTTCCCTACTGGCTTGACCAGTGACCTGCATAGATGATTCAGTCCTGCGGTTACGGGGAATGCAGTGGAATTGTGAGATATGCAATAAACCCCCGGGATTATATGCGACCACGAACCTGTGGTCCTATCAGCCGCGAAAAGTCGTCGGTCCAAGTGGTCCTCGGCCGGATGCTCTATCTCAATGAAATTCCGTGTTATCTCTGTGTCTTGAATGCATCATAGCGATATATCACTGTACTAGGGGAGCCTGCTGCGCGTCGGCCGATTCAAGAGGACAATCCGACCGAAAAACTCCGCCCCAAGACGGCACCACCGGCAAACCTGCATGTCCGCAGACGAGCTCGGTAGCTGTGAGGTCCTAGCGCTCTGCGTTTGCACCAGGACCAAGGGAATTTCAGTGCTTTGGACACAAGTACGCTACAGGTTTGGGACCACTGCAGTCTTCTTACTTCTTTCCGGATTGGAAAAAAGGCTCTCTGCCGGAGATGGGCTGAATGACCTTTTGTTCTTCATCGCGGACGTGTGGCGTAATCTATCGTCGTTCCAGGAGTGCGCCGGGACCCAAGCGTGGTTTAGTTGGATATGAACATCTCCCATGCGGTCGGTGCAGTGAAATACGCCATAGTGCTATGACGTGTTCTGCCCTCCCGGCGGGGTCGAGGGGGTCGCTGTTTTCACTCTGATGGCGATTGAATTCGAGTCGAAGAGCGCTATGTAGACGTTGCTAATCATGCTATCTTGCAACCTTCCCCGCCAGTTTACACCAAAAGTTCGTGGCGAACGTAGGTCATCTACACGCTGCATTCGCCGCGGACAAAGAAACTACATGTAGTTTTGCATGAGGACGGTCAGTAGACTGGTCTTTCGGCTCACACAACCATTTCCTGATTCCTACCTTACGTTAGTCCGTCACAATGATGAGCTCCTGGCTGGGGAGTGGCATGACGTCATGCGATGGGGTACATAGACGGCATCATCATCACCGCTCCTAGAAATGCAGACCTTTTTGCAGACTAGCTTGGAATAAAAGTTATTCCTCATATGAAGAGAGGTGGGCCTGAACCTGGACTTTAAGGTTGGGGGGAGCTATCAGTTGACGTTGTCACGGTGACAATCATTCATTCGCTCTGATTTGGGACTCATTTGATCTTGGACACTGATCTCCCATGGGGAAGTGACCACAGCTGGGAAAACGACTTGGCAGCTATGTACGGTTCCTAAATCCAGGAATCCACGCCGCACTTGATGAATCAGAAAAGCAGATAACACCGTCGTGCCTGTGACGCACAACATAACGTTATCTGCAGGGGCTTACTTTCCTCGTTCAATTCAGGGGTCTTCAGTATTGTATTGTACACTACCAGGAACCACGAGTCTATTGCATTAATTACGCAGCAGTGGGTGCCGACTGAGTAGTCGGTTCGGATTGCGCGTCCGATCCTTCCGTGCGAGGCGCAGTGGACGAGGTCTCCTGACGCCGTGATTTGTGATGGTCGACGATGCGGCGCGCTTCCTCGTGGATGTCAAAGACCTGCTTGGAAGTGTTCGTGTAGAAGGAAAGAACCTTCTGCCCAACAGGCGTGGCGAGTGCTTTCGAATAATACTAGCGCAAAGGCAAGCAGATGAGAGGAGATCTAATCGCGACTGCAGCAGTCATTACCTCGTGTGCGGTCTTGGATATCCCTTTCTGCTCGTTTATGCTCATGGCGCGCTCGCGGGCCTGGCTGAAAGTAGACTGAACCTTGCCAGATATTGTCTGTTCAGGCCCCAGTGCACGCTGGCCCACTGAAGTATCCAATCCATTGATGTAGGAAAGGAATTTTTTCGAGATTCCTTGCTTATCTGCAGAGATCAGTCATTTTCTGCATGTGTGTATGTCCCAAAGACTTACTGTCAATCTCAATGGCCTGCTGCAGAATACGATCGGAGAGCTGATATCCTTTCGCCAGATACTCTGCCGCAACTACGTACCAACGGCTAAGTGTGAGGCCTTGACGTGGAGAAGAACATAGACATACTCCCAGCCCGGGGCTTATCAGATTGTTCGATGTGATGAACGGGACTTGGGTCTTCCTGTGATCCAGCCTCTTCCGCATGTTCTGCGTCGGAACTGACATGCAGGGTGGCACCATTCAAGTTACTACCGTCAAGCTAAGCAGCATGAATTAGAAAGTGGAAGTAGTCTGGTAATGGCCGAGACACACCATAAGAGCCGTCTTCGCTGCTGAAGGGCGTTCGAACACGATGGTAGCGGATTTATGTTTTTCCTCCTCTTGAAGCTCGATGTCAGTGATCCTGAAGAATATAAGACTACAAAGGTACAGTCCATCATTGCACACTCACTTCCCACAAAAGCTGGAGAAAGTTAAGTGATCAATGCGATCTCAGAGAAACTGAATGACTGCGCACCTGAAGAAGTCGTGGAGCGTAGACTTCGACGTGTCCCTAGCAATTCCCGTTACCTGCACAGAGCTCAATCAACACTCTGCGATATGAAGGTGTAGAGTCATGTTGAAGATACCTTCACTTTAGACATTAGATGGATGTCGTTTCGATAGTATGCTTGCGATGTCACGACGGAGATGCCATGGGTTGATGACATCATGCAAAGGGGCGTGGGTGACATGCGCCATTATTGGCTTTCCGTCAGGTACAGCTGCGCATATGGCTGTTCGTATGCCAGGATGGCAGTGAGCAACTGTAAATTGTCACGTCGCAACTCAAGCTACTCCCTCAGCGCACGCCTGGATAGTTCTCCTGCGTTCTGGTTCATGGTTGAAATAACACAAGAGAGTAGCTCCAACCATTAACGGATTAACCTGATGTCAAGCTGCCAGTCCCGCGGTGTTGAGCCGCGAGCTCTCCCAAATCCCAGGCGCACAAGCGTGCGGGGACTTCCAGCCATCCCGATACAGAAACATTCAGACGGAAGAGACACCGACTTCTGGATTCCCCAGGTTACTCAGGAGGGACAGGTGCGCTCATGTTCCTTTGCAGTCTTCGGAAAGATAGACGGGTATTTGCACCCAGATATACTACGCAAATACCCTTACAGGACAGCGCTCTCGCGATCTCCCCAAGGAGTTCGATGAAGATACGGCAGATTCTACTGTCATGGGATTAACTACCTCTCAGTCCAGCAAGCGCTCCGGCACTGGTGCTGAGCTCGGTCTCGTCCCGAAATCCGTAACAGCAGTTTCTCCCAGCACTATCACCTCTCATAGCTCCCCTCCAGAAGTAGCGCTCGTCGAGAGTCAAGTATCGTCGTCAACCCCTCCTCCTCCTGACTCTCAAGGCACGTCCGTTACAGCCACACCGGCTCGTCCAGCGGATTCGATTACCCCTCCAGTGCCCACGCGTAGCACAGCCGAAGCAACCACGTCTTGTAATGGACCTTCAAATCGCGTGCCTGGAGTCCTTTTCAACACATGGGCTGCACAATCAAGACAGCGGAGCAACAGTAGTTCTCATCTACTCGCTCGTGCGGAGCGCTCACGAGGCGGGGATAGGGTTTTTCCACTATCGTTTTCGGGTCGAGACAACTCACACATGTTTACTCCGCCCCGTAAGGGCTCCCAACTGAAAGAGACCGCCATTAGAGATGAGTCGGAAAGTCCAGATCCTACATTTGCCCTACCTCCACCGCAGATCGCCTGTCCTGCGTATAGTCTTGAATTCCCCAATTCCCCGGAGTCACTGCCTGAGCTACTTGAGCATGCACGCCATCATATCAACTCCATCATAACACATCTACAACAATTTGGGATCCCTCAGTTACACGGTGATCAGGAGACCATCGACCACCTCATTGAGGCGGCCATCACGTCCATACGGGACCTTCTTTACGTAGCTGGTCCACCATCTCGTCGTCGTCTCGGTGTTCGAAAGGATATCCAAGTCGATCCTAGCCGTGTCGCGCAAACGCACTTGGTCTCCGCACAACGACGGACCATTGCCACTCTCTCCAAATTCATGCTGTCGGCCAGAGCAGCTCTGAACGTCGGACCTCAAAACGGAGGAGACTTTATTTCCCACCTTGGCGCGGATGCTAAAGAGCTTGAGCGAGCTGTCGTTGATTTCGTATCGATGGCCCAGGGCATTTTCCATCAGTTCCACGGCGACAGGGGCCAGAAGCACTTGCGAGGGTATTTGGACATGCCTCGTACAAGTTTAGGAAGGGAGGGGGCTGGGGCTGCAGGGTCATGGAAAGGTTTTGGATGGGTTAATATCGACGACAATGAAGAAGCACCCAGGCGAAGTCTGGACGGTGTGACCTTCAGCCAATTTGAGGTCCATGCGTCACACGTCCAGGAGAAGCTAAAGAACTTTTCAGATGTCTTACAGGCTAGTCGTCCAGGTATCTCCTTACTCCAACCAAGTTTGCCTTTCACAGTTCCTCGAATGCAGAACTCTGTGATAGCGGAAATGGTTATCGAGGCTGGAAAAGGCGTTGTCCACGAGCTATCGTCCCTGTTGATTTTCTTGGGTGATATCCATATTGCTCGTCACGTTGACATTGAGCTTGTTGGTCAAGACAAGTTGGCCGACGGAGCTGAATATTCGCGTACGGTTAGTAGAGCACGCACTCTCGTTCGCGCTTTCGAGGCCGCTTGCCAGGCGCTTTATGACGATTCCGCGGCTCTCCTTACAACAACACAGTGTGTTCGACGAACGGAGTTATGCGAGTCGTGGCGCGGTCGCGACGAATCCTACGACGCGCTTGAAGCCTTGAGCACCTCTGTGGGCCTCAACCTTCAACTGATGTGGCAACATCTGGAGAGTCTTCTCTTTGTTGGACAGGAGCAGACAAGCATCCTCGAGCATTGTCACAGGAGTCCTATGGAGTGGCGGATGTCCCAGAGGAGCTTTGTTGCTGCAATTCTCGCAGATGAGACGCTGAGCGGGGTACCGGATGATCAGTGCCAGCTTCCATACCATGCGACAAGCATGTCTGAGAACATCCTGGGTGCTGACGCAGATCAGTCAGAGGGAGGAGAGCGGTCGCCCACACCTCCCCCTGTGCCCAGCGGCAAGCCTATCCTTACCTTGCGTCGGGACCCGGACGCTTCCGCAGATGACAAGGGTATGCATCAATCTAGTCTGTGATTGTTTTGACGGACTTCTTTGAAATGCAGGCCTAAGATTAATGTGTACCCCTCCGAGACCAGATAAGATCAAGGCGTTCTTTGGCGATGAAGCACCTGCGCAGTATCTCATCCCTCTCTCTGCAGAGACGAAGCCGTGGTATCTGCGACCTAATCATGATCCTGCAGAAGTCCTCATTGACCCCGATGGGACTGTGCGGGGTGGCACAGTTTCCGCCCTTGTTGAAAGGCTTACAGCACATGAGTATGCAGGTGGGTAAAGGTCTGTCAGTGGAAGAAAAGAGACATTAAATTGGTGGCATAGACCCGAAGTTTAACAGAGCTTTCTTGATGACGTTCAGGTCGTTCACGACCTTGGATGAACTCCTGAAGTTACTCGTCGACCGGTTCTGGATTCAACCACCACCTAACTTGGACACAGAAGAGTTGGGTCATTGGAGAAGGTTCAAGCAGTACATTGTTCGCATGCGGTATGCCTAGACTGTCTACATCAGACAAAGTTCGCTGATGATTTCGCAGGGTCATCAATACATTAAAGTCTATGATTCAAGACGGCGACGTGCTAGAGAAAGAAGAACTGGGTATTCTCGACCATATGGCTGAGTTCGCCGCTCAGGTCGACGTTTTTGACATCCCAGCCGCGAAGCAACTTTTGAACTCCATAAAGCGCGCTGTGCGTGGACATCCTTAACTCTTGTAAAGGTGCATGACAGTTGATCACAAGCAAATCAATAGAGGCGCGGAATTGACCATAGGAAAATAACGGTGAATACATCGATGGATCCACCACCCGCACCCATTGTTCCGAAACGTATAGAGCTGCTGGAAATCGAAGCCCTGGAGCTTGCAAGACAATTAACTATTACCGAGAGTCAGCTCTATCAAAAGATCCGCCCTTCCGAGTGTATGCAACGATCACACCAGTCCAAGCAAGGGAGGACCGACCCTCGAGATGGCGTTGCCAATTTCATTCGCAGGAGCAACAAGGTACGGGATGCATACCGTATGAGGCTATACGTTTGCTGAAGTATCTGACTTGGCAGATTGCACACTGGGTTGCTTTTTCCATTCTTTCCAAAGACGAGGCTCGTCGGAGAGCCTCAGTGATAAAACAGTTCATTCTTGTTGCAGACGTAAGGGCAAGACTTCATAACGCGTTCCACTTTTCTCACGTTTCTGGGCAGCGATGTCGGGTTCTTCAAAACTTTTCGACTATGGGTGCTATCGTTTCAGGGTTGAACTCTGCTCCGATTCATCGACTAAAGCGGTCCTGGGAGCAAGTGAGCTCGAGGTATATGTCTCAACTGCAGACCTGTGAGGCCACCATCAATTCGTACCGAAATTACAACAAAGTACGGACTACGTTGGCTACAGTCTCCCCTCCATGCGTCCCATTTGTCGGTGAGTATCCAACTGAATAGATCGCCAGCCGTACTGAAGTCCTTCCAAAGGAGTATTCCTGACTGCGCTTACACATATTCAAGATGGGAGTAAAGACTATTTGCCTGGAAACCTCGTCAACTTCCGAAAACGTCAGAAGGTTTCAGAAGTGATTCAAGACTTACAACGCTGGCAAACCCACCCGCATAACTTCCACCCTTTACCTTCCGTTCTTGTCTACATCGACGAATCACTCCAACCATTCGGAGAACAAGACGTCAGTGACGTGTTCTGGAAGCTAAGTTTGGAGCGTGAACCACGAGAGAGAGAGGAAGAGAAACTCGTGAGAATATTGCATGAAAGCGGGTTCTTTTAGGTTTGCGGTTACGACGTGCGCCATGGATAGGCGGCCTGGGGATTCTCTGTGACTGTCTTCCTCATTTTTTAATGGAATGTAGCAAGTAATTTATACCATAACTTGTCATTAACAGCACTGCTTACTGCACGTTCTTCGATGGTGGGTGCTAACCTGGAGGAGAACCCCTCGTTAGAACATGCCGGCCGGATGTCCAGATGATTGCTTATAACTGTTCTCTGCTTTTCATAAACAGCTCCGCCTGTCAGCGCAGAGAGAGCTGCTGCACATCGCGTAGCGAAGAACTTATTCCTTTCAAAGTTCAACGTTCAGGCTTGTCCTGGCATGCATTGCTCAGCTCAGATATTGAGATTGTATAGGTCAAACACGCAAGTGTCATGTGCCTTGGAGGTTCCACCCGCATGCGACTATTGGGGGGTACGTGCCCAAGGCTTAGCAGCGCCTTTACTGTCGGGGGGCTGGCTTCGTCCCGCAGCTATACTTAGCGCTCTGCAAACCATAGGTCACTAGAACTAGCAAGTGGTTAGACATACGATGCTGTAAGCCTAATGACAGAGTACATCACTGGGAAAAAGCACCAGAGGCCCACTTACCCTGATCGCCAAGTGGCTCCCAATATCGTACTTTCAGCAAGTGGCGCTGCAGAAAGGTCGCATGATAAAAGGACGCAATGGAAATCGGTAAACACAAGTCGTTCATCTCCATCGCATGTACTAATGACAGTGTGACGAGGGAATGCCTGAGAACAAAAAATGGTATACAACGTTATCAGGTTAGTTGAGAGGCTATAGGCAGACTAAAGAAGAGAGTGCATTGCATGTGACGGCCATAAGCACCATGTTCATCGGCAGCATTGCAGATCCTCCAATGCGATAGGTATGACCACGAGGGCGTCCTGCCCTAGCTGCCCATTTCTGCCACTCCGTGGCGATCCCTGGACAAAAAGCCAGCTCGTAAGTGCGTGCGATGACCGTGACGTCAATGTGCAGTGAGTGACGAAGGATCTGGGACTGTGCTACTCCAAGTACCCCACAGTATCTTCTCCGCACCGAGGGAATGTCTATGATCCCTTGGACTCGGATAGAAGAATACCCATGACCACACTCACGAGCGCCGCCAGGGCAACGGATATCAAGGTAATCGTGTTACGCGCAACAGGGAAGCGGCCACGTAGCATTGCAGCCTGGACAGTGAAGTAGCGAGTTAGACCTGTGCACGAGGATCGTCAGAGTGTCATGACCTAGTCATCACTGGAACCCACCAAGAATGAGCACACCGATCCCTAGCACAACGACAGTAACACCCAGAGGGCGGGCAAATTTCTGTGTATTCGTGGTTCCTTGCGAACTAGCAGTTGAGGATGAAGAACTGGATAATGCGAACAGTTGTACCAGAGCTTTGTACCACCGACAATACCATACCGTTAGAGACGAAGTCGCAGAGTGTAGGTTAGACCACCAACCAACACCAGCGCTCGCGCAAGCCAAGCTTGTGCGGACGTATGCCAGGTACGTTCTCTCGGACGCTAAGTGATCGCGCGCGACGTTACCCTTATTCTCCAGAACAAGACTCAACTTGAAGGGTGCCGCAGCATTGGTGAACCCCCTCCATCTTCCTCCTTGTGGTCCCGGAGACAGTGAATGGTTGGACGGGTGAAGTGACGGCTGGGCAAAATTGTCTGGCCAAGTACAAGGCACCGAGTGTACTTCGCTATGAAGCTCGCTGAGAGGCTCCAGATCTGGCATCCGGTCTGGGCAGTCATCCCGTGTGATACTTGCACCACTCATTGCACGGCGAGGAAGAGGGGAAGGTGAACGCTCCGATTCTCCCTCCAACTTTTCTTGGTCGGTCATATTAGGTAAGCGACTCTCTTCCCTCGGCACCCTCAGCAATGCAGGTCGATATTGGTCGATTTCCGGTGGGTGGATGGCGCGAGCGAGTGTCCTATCAGGCAGTACTGAAAGCCTTCATGGAGTACGAGCAAAAATGCGATCGGAACAAGGAAAGCGTGACGTAGTGATCATGACATAACAGGAAGTGTTTCATTTGTTTTAGTACTATAGCCTGAGGCGCTCCGTCACCTATCTGTTTTCGCCTGAGAACTCAATTTTGTCCCGGAAAAAATGGCGGGATAGAATCTGACGAACGCTGGGAGGCTTTGCATGTCTAGTAACACTACAGTTGGTATTGTAAAAGATAGGTCATCCGGTTGGGACTTGATTAGAGCGCCACAAAGCCCCAAAAGTCAGAGTGATGAAGTGGATCGAGACGTATAGACGTATAGACTTTCACCAAGGGAAAGTCTATACGTCTCGATCCACTTCATCACTCTAGACTTACGCACCCTTGATATCAGATTACCGAACACCAGCAGACTTCCGTTTTTCCTTATCAATGCTAGCGTCGCGCCACTGCTTTCCTCTGTAGATGACCAGTAGAATTACCAACTCGGCAAATAGCATCAATCCCGCCCAAATGGTGTAGAGTCCCCCATCACCGATTGCGTCCTATGCTATATTCGAACACGGAGCGCTTTACTGTAAAAAGAGGATAAGCGCACCTGCAAGGGTACGGCAACTTCAGCCGCAACAAACGCAGAGGCGCCACGAATAGAGCTATTTGCTACAACGGCACTCGATGAACTTCCGGTATTGGCGTCCACGACGTACGCCAAGGTACTGGAATATATCCATCTAATATTAACAACGGCTTTGAGTCGCAACTATAGCTGGAGTGACAGAACACTCACATGGAGAAAAAGCCACTCAAGAATAGCATAATACACATCGCAGCGACGTGGACGCGCTCTTGACATACCCATGCATAACCAATCACCGCAGGCGGTAGTCCCAACATAGCAATCTTTGTACTCTCCAACCGCATCTACAGCTCCGAGGGAGAAATCATTAGCCAACCTTCACCCCGCCAGAGCCCTGCCTCACCTCCGGGAAACTCACTCCGCCATTCGCTGCCTTTAGCCGTGCAAGAGTCCTATCTGACCACCGGCCACCCAGTATACTACCCAACATGGATCCTAATGACGGACAGAAGTATAAGCCAAAGCATGAGGAACATGGTATCCTTGCAATACAAACCAATTCCAAAAGACAGTAGCACCAGCCCTGTCTTCAATGCATCGTAATTGTAGTAGAGCGAGAGGGTTCGTGCGCAGGTATATGTGATACTGAAGCCGAATGCAAACAAGAGTCCTGCGAAACATGGTGCATAAAACGTGACCAAGCCATGAGATAGGCGATCAACTAACCGGATGGTATCAAGATCACGACATTGTTTTTTCGACGGAGAATGTTAAAAAATGGTGGGAACGGATTCACATCTGCAAAGGACAGGGTAATGTCTTTCCCATCTTCTACAGTCGCAATGGGCGGTTGGGCTTCAATATCCTTGGAGGGCTTTTCACTGACCCTCTTCCTGCCGTTGGTCCTCCTCCTCAGGACGTTTTGGTATGTCAGACTCCGCTCCTTTCGGAAGGTGTCCTTGAACAAAGCCAAAAATGCGAAGAATATGACTCCCCCCCAGATCACCAGAAACCAAAATACAGCACGCCAACTGAATGCTTGTGTAAGTACTCCACCTATAATCGGCCCTAGGGACGGGCCAAGAAGGGGTGCACAGTAGTAGACCCCCACCTTAGCCCCCCGTTGATGAGGCTCATATATGTCCGCTAGCGTGGCAGCACCGATTGAAAGGACAGCGCTCGACCTACGGAAATCTGTCAGATGGATAAGTACGCACCAATGTAAAACAATGGCATACCCGATTGCTTGTAGGATGCGCATGCCAATGAGAACTCCTATACTCTTGGAGACAGCAACGATAGCTGAACCTAGGGTGAAGAGTGAAACCGAGGCAAGGTAGACAAGCTGAAGAAAAAAAATCTGGTCACCGGAGGTTACAGAAAGCAACGTTTACTAACCTTTCTTCCCTTAATCTCACTAACCGCACTCCACAGTACCGGGAAGTTGCCTTGTACAAGGATAAACAAAGATAGGCTCAAGCTTATTTGTCCGCTCGACGCATGCAGTTGTTGCTCGATCTGTGCATTTGCAGCTGGATTGCGGTTAATGCAGGTACCTTGCAGTTAAAATACAACGTACGATTCTGGATATTGGCACATAGCCCTCCGATCACAGACGCTCCGGAGATGATGAATAATATTGCCGTCTGAAACAAGTTGATACCCATCTTGAGTGTGCGATAAGTAACCAACGGTGCATACCTTTCTGGTATCGGACCATGATCGGGGATCATCTTCTACCGAGGCATGCTCTATGTCAGGCTTGGATTTATCTAGTTCCTTCGTTACGACAGGTGGCACCTGGAGAGGTGCTCCGCCAGTATCCGTCTCGGCTTCGGTGGGTACCACAGTCAAAGCCGGGGCGTCTGCATTGCGTATCGCTAATGGCGTGGTTGGCAAAGGGGGGCGATCGGTCCAAGAGGCAGCGTGTACGTCAGGCTTGCATTTGACTGGTTCCTTTGTTGCGACAGGTAAGTCATTAGTACCTATCTCGGTTTCGGTGGGTACGACAGTCATGACCGGGGTGTCTGCAACATGCATCGCCAGTTGAGTGTTAGGCAGAGGGAATTAAAGGTGCGATCGATCCAAGGAACAGCGTGTTTCCCGCATGCTCTGCTAGTACCCGCGGATTATATTTATTGCAACAAGGTTGTGAGTGATGACAAACTGCAACATTTGCCGCACGAGCCGTGGGTGGAATTCTTCCGAGTCTGTATGCGCTGTGACACCGGGAACCTTCAGGGGTTCGGGTCTCGGGTGTCACGGCCGAAACATGGGAACGTCGGCCGGCACCTTCATACGATGCATGAGCCCATGTAGCCTGAAGTCAAAGAAGTATTATTCGTACTGTAATGAGTGTAAGCATTCCGTCATGCAATGCTTCCTTGTCAGACAGCTCATAGGTAGCACGACGGCCATGTATGGCTTGAACCGCATAGAAGGCGTTGATTTACTTACCTCTGTTTGGCCACGGGAAACTCAATGTAGTCATATCGTCATATACATATTCCACCCGTTCTTCCCCGATAGTCGTAATAGGTCGTGGGGGAGGTCTTGTGGTCTTGACTCGATGCTGCGATATGAGCAGGCGTTGACGACATCGATACCGAGTGCAGTACGGCAATGTACGGCAATGAAAAGAAAGAGTGAAGCGTGATACAATAACGTGGGGCCGTTGAATACACACATATAGTTTGCTGGCAAAGCGAACGCCTTGGATATTCTGTAAACAGTGTCGCCACGCTGTCTGCGTGCTCCCTCCTTGATTTGCAGCGCTCGGATGATTTGTACTCGAGTTGGTCGCCATCGTCCAACGAAATTGATGACTATGATCAAACCATAATGTCAGCAAGTCTTTTTAACCATAATCGGATCAACTTACAAAGAGCATCTTTCAATTGCAAGTCTACCGTCACACTATCGTACATACAACGCGCGCATTGTGTATTCTAAATCCCTGTTTCGCAGACATTCGACGTCCTCATCATCATCCACCGGCAGGACGTTATTTCTCCGTCTTGTCACTAGTCTCCCGCCACCGCTTACCCTTGTAGAGCACCAGTAAAATCATCAATTCAGCCAACAGCAACATTCCAGCCCATGCGGTGTATAAACCTCCATCACCAATAGCGTCCTGGTCATGTTTAACACAGTATGAGTGACACAAACGGGTAGGGCATACCTGCAATGGTATGGCTATTTCTGCTGCGACGAACCCGGAGGCACCACGGAACAGACTGTTCATCGCAACTGCACTTGATGATCTTCCGGGATTGGAGTCTACAATATATGCCAAAGTACTTGAGTATATCCACCTTAGGTCCATATACCCAACATATGTCAGATACCCCGGATGCACACGAACAAACTCACACCGAGAAGAAGCCACTGAAGAATAGCATTACGCATATCGCAGTAATGTGAATGTGCTCTTGACACACCCATGCGTAGCCAATCACTGCAGGAGGTAGCCACCACATAGCTACCTTCGTACTTTCCAGTCGCATCTACTTGGACCGAATATCATGAGGGAGTTGGATCAGAAACCCGTGATACTTATGCCTGGTCTTACCTCTGGGAAACTCATTCCATCATTGGCTGTTCGCAACCTCGCTAGAGTCCTATCAGACCATCGACCACCAAGTACGCTCCCAAAGAGAGATCCTAAAGACGAATGACGGAAGGTTAGCTGGTTCGCAGGCTGCGCACGTGTGATGCATACCAATGCCAAAGGAAAGTAGGACCAATCCTGTGCTCAGGGCATCATAACTGTAGTAGAGAGACAGGGTTCGTGCACATGTATATGAAATGCTGTAAGTGAAAGCGAACAATAACCCTGGGAAGATGATGTACATTAGACAGGTCAGCTCGTATCACTGGCTGCCAACCACCTACACACCTGAGGGAATCAAAATCATGGGGTTGTGTTTACGGCCAAGAATCTTAGCATAAGACGGGAACGGATTGATATCCGCGAAGGAGAGGGTGATGTTCTTTGCTACCACCGAGTTTACTGGCGTCGGCTGTACTTCGACATCTTTTCGGATTTGTACACCATTTTGACCGTCTTCCCTCTTTTCCCTAGTAGGTGAGTTGGCTTCCGAGGAGTGACATTTCAGTTTGTGCATCCTCTTTCTCAAGGCAGACTGGTATGTTAGGCTGCGCTCTCTCCGGAACGTGTCCCTAAATAAGAAACAGAATGCGAAAAACACAATCCCACCCCAAATCACCAAAAACCAGAACGCGGCGCGCCAGGTAAGTGCTTGAGTGAGCGCTCCGCCCATAATTGGCCCTAGGGATGGACCCAGAAGAGGTGCACAATAGTAGATGCCCACCACAGTACCCCGTTCATGGGGCTCATATATATCTGCTAATGTAGCGGCACCGATCGTCAAGACAGCACTTGCCCTGCAGGTCTCTGTCAGGTTGAAAACCACACTGGCGTGAAAAATCAACACCTACCCGATTGCTTGGACAATCCGCATGCCAATAAGTAGACCTATACTCTTCGAGACAGCAACAGTAGCTGAGCCCAGTATGAAGAGCACAACAGAGACAAGATAGACAAGCTAATAGTGGAAAACATTTCTTAAATGGGGAGAAACGATGACGTCATTACCAACCTTTCTTCCCTTGATCTCGCTCACAGCACTCCAAACAACGGGAAAACCACCTTGCGCAAGGATAGGAAGCGACATGCTAAGACTGATCTGTTGACTTGTCGCATGCAGCTGCTGTTCTATCTGTGCATTGGAAGCTGAACTCAGTGGTAAGAAGAACGCCCCACATCGAACACGACGTCGCATAGCAATTAACGTACGATTTTGTATGACCATGCAGAGCCCTGCGATCATAGATGCGCCGGAGACAATGGATAACGTCGAAGTCTGAGATAGATTGTAATTCTGGGAGTTCGCCACGAATGAAAATATTAAGAATACGCACTTTCCTGGCCTTCGACCATGCTCGAGGATCATCGTCCACCGGAGTATGCTCGACATCAGGTGGACGAGCTTGTACCAAAGTCACGGCCAAATTGTCTGTGGCCGACATTGGGTAAACAGTATGGAGCTCTCGCAAGCGTCACGAAACACGAGCACCCATTGCAACACAAGCAACGATAAACCCCTTGCAAACTCCCCTTGCAAACTCAAATCTTGCCGCAAGCGCCGTAGAATCCAACTCGTCCATGACCACGAGATGAAAGCACACCTCAGTTAATGTTATTAGGTCAAAAACGCCTCGGCCGAACGATACAATATATTTGATTTGATCGGGTGAATCGGAACCGAAGTCATTTTATTGAGGTGTCGGTGTGGTGTTCGTCATGTAGTTTGTCCAGATATGTGTCGGTCACTTGCCGTGCTAACTATCATGTTCCGTCAGCGGGCTCGGTTTGGGAAAACCGGTCCCTCAGATAACACTTACGTGATGGCTGACTGAGGCGTTCGATGGTGAGAACTGACTTGGAGTAATTGCTTAAGAATCCGTTCAGTCCTGGTTCCAATTGATTTGCCTGAGGTCTGGTGACCGTCATAGACACCTTTAAAGTAAGAGGAGATTTCAGCCTTTGAGAACTGAAAACTATTCTCTGGCGCTTGAAAGTCTCACTTAGAACCAGGCCTCGGAACGCTAAACATACATCAGTGATTTGTCGGCAGGACACGGGTGCAGAGTACGACAATCGGGTTATGGAGCCCAGTGGAGTTACGCATACAGGCCCCGACTTCCGGTACTTGACTGAGGCGTGGCTGAGTTGAGTCTTGGGGAAATCCATGCCCACTGGGCGTTATTCCAACTTGCAGTTCGGGTGTATTACATCACGATCGTCCATATGGAGAGCCAGTTGTCAAGTGGTGAAACGACGAAACTACGAGGACTTACTCACCGAATTCACCAAAGCTCGCTGGGTGTGACGGTAAGTGAACAGGTGTTTTTTGTATCACCTTTAACAGGGAGCATGAAAAAGTAGTACTCCGCTTCTTGTGTGCTTGTCGTCACGAGCAGGCCTCCCTGAATAATCGCTCGCTCATTTACGACTTCGAACTGTACTCTTGGTGGCTGAGCAATGCAACAACGAACACGGTGAGCGCCGCTGCATGGCGGGTGAGCAACCTGTGTCTTGTCCTGGGTAAACGTTCGACATCCAGCGTACCGGGTATGTACATACTACACAATGTCGCACGATGTGATTTGACCCGTTGCAAAAGCGTCTACAGAGGGCGTTGCTGGATACCCGTCACCATGGTTGGTACGAGACGGGAATGTCCGGCAAGGAGTCGCGCACACTGTTACGCTCACAATGGATGGGTAGACCTACCAAGTACTTATATTTTTGAACCAGCGGATGAATGCGTGGCGAGCGCGTGACACGGACATAACGACGCTCGTCAACGGGTCTAAACTGCCTACTAATTTAATTCTTTGCCAATACTGGCTCCGGCAGCGCATAGTCAATCGTTAGGGAGATTTTGTACATGTTCACTCTACCTTAGTGCGTGCATAGGTCGAATTGATCATCGGGCCCGGGGGCTGGTGCGTGACAGCGCCGGTTGTAATATCACGCGGACTTCCCACTGTGTCCGAGAAGTGGCTACCATCATCAGTTTTCCGCAATGAGGCCTTCCGCCGTGCGACTGCTTAACATCCTCGTCCCCGTCAAACGGTGAGTCTTGGAAAAATCAGTAGGCTCTAGCTCATGGAAGAATCTTTGTTACAGGGCCGTGGACTTCGCAGTCAAGATCCGCGTGAACCCAGAGCAGACCGGTATAGACCTTAATGTGAAGCATTCTATGGTGCGTTTCATCCGGTTCTCTTCATGGGTCTCGCTCAAGTATCTATGTACAGAACCCTTTCGATGAAATTGGTGCGTTCCCTCTGTTCAGGATCGCGCCTCGGGCACCAATTGTCACAAATTCTTCCAGCCGTCGAAGAGGCCGTCCGACTCCGAGAACGCCTCAAGGACGCTGTGAAGTCTATCAAAGTCGTCACCATTGGACCTCCCAAAGCTGTGGAGACTCTTCGCACTGCACTTGCAATGGGTGCCGACTCCGCTATCCACGTCGAGATTCCCGAAGGTGCTCCTTCTCCCGAACCTCTCGCGGTTGCCAAGACCCTCCGCGAACTTGTAGCACGCCAGAAAGAGGGCGTCGACTTGGTAATCATGGGGAAGCAGGCTATTGACGACGACGCGGGTCAAACGGGTCAGATGCTTGCGGGGCTTATGGATTGGGCGCAAGCAACGTTTGCGAGCAAGGTTGACGTAGATGCGTTGGCGAAAGTGGCCGACGTGACCAGAGAGATCGACGGGGGATTGGAACAATTGAAATGTCAATTACCTGCTGTCGTCACGACAGACCTCCGGTAAGCCTTTAGACGTTGTTCTATCGCCGTTTTCTGATCGCACGACTTTTCCTTGCACAGACTTAATGGTAAGTATTCGGCAATAGAATCGCCGGATTAGACTAAAATGCATGTTACACAGAACCCAGATACGCATCCCTACCCAACATCATGAAGGCAAAGAAGAAACCGATTGAAAAACTCACGCCCGCGGACCTCGGTGTTGATCTCGCTCCTCGATTACAAACTCTCAAAGTCACAGAACCCCCAAAACGCATTGGTGGGGGCAAGGTGAATATATTCGAGTATTTACATTTCCCAACTCACAAACTGGTGTCATGAAAGGTAGCTAACGTTGACGAGCTGCTGGCGAAGCTCAAGGAAGCCGGGATTACTCCTAAGCGGGCATGAGAACATCCCGTACCATTGTTACCGAAAAAATCTCTACCCTCATTCTGGAAACACTCATTGATGACATTCACTCTCGGACCACCAAGTCCTCAACGACAAACACAATATTACAATACAAGAAATGGAAGGGTGACCGAAAAATGTGGGACCCGTGTTGACCACCGGTTGATTGGAGATTAGCTTTTTCTTTCCTTTTTCCTCTTTTTTTCCCTGCTTTCTATGGTTAATACTTTTTTTTTTTGCTTTCTGATGTTGCGTGAAGCCACTAATGAGTAAATATACGAATGAGGCTTTGCTAAGAGAACGAAGGGAAATACGAAGACAGCAGCTACATAGGGAGATGATAGGCACGATACGGAGAGACGTGCTGGAGCGTGTGATAAAAAGGAATGGGATGGGTGGGTGACAGCTCACTCGTAATGTTGTCAACTTGATTTATTATGAAGTCGATCTCGAAGTTGCAGCGGAAGTCTCTGGGGCTGTTGACGACTCGCTGCCCGTGTTCTCAACGCCCTTGTCCTCCATGAGCATATTGAACAGATTTGAAAAATATGTTAGTGTGCAAACCTTGGAACGGCACGCCGGACAATTGTTCCTGCCAGTTTCGAGCCATCTATCTACACAAGGTTGGTGAAACGCATGTTTACAAGTCAACACACGAATGTGTTCTTCAGGAGCGTAGTCCTCTAGACATATCAGACACTGCGCCAGGTAGTCAGTTCGGTAATTCATCCAGAAAATAAGGAACTAAGTTCCCCCATACCCTTTCGATACAATTGCTGGCAATGCGGTCTGTTTTTTCGTATTCCTCCAAGGATGATGACTGGATCACTTCCAAGCCAGACCTCTCGATGTCCTCTCTAGAGGCTGTGGGTGGCTTTACTTGACCTAGGAACTCTGCCAGTTCCCTAACGTGGACCAGTAATGAGTAAAAAGAATGAGTCCGGTGTATCGGCATTACGTACCATAGGCCTTCGAAAGAGTCCAAGTTGCCACCCATGATTACATGGTGATCGTTCGAAGAAAACCCTGCAAGGCAAAGGCGCAGAGTTGCATTAACTCTTGTTCCTCCTTACTCGTCGTAAGAAAAAAGGGATAGACGGACCGCCGATCACGTAAATGAGAAGAGTTTGGGAGGTAAGTGTTTCTCCTGTCATAGCATTTGTTGATGCTACACCGCTCTGCCTAGCGCGCATCAAGTTTCTGAACAAGTCAAAGGTGCGATTTTGCCACGTGCGTGGCTGAGGCGACTGCTGTGCTTGAGCTGCAAGGAACCTATCTTGCGGAGAGTTTACTTGTGAAGACGAAGACAGATTCCGCTGGTCTGCAGGAGGTGCAGGAGGGAAGTTATCACCTAGGGCAGACGAGTGACGCCTTGGGACATTGAAGGCATTAGGGAACCCATCAATTTCCAGTATGTCGTCCTCGTCATCTATTGACCGGATGCGCCCATGATAATGCTGATGGTGGTTGTGAAGTGGATCATGAAAGTGTGAGGGGTGGGGTGACTCCCAGCCTGCGGTGGGATGCTGTAAACCAATGACAAGTATAGGTATGATCAGGTTAGATCGAGCTCCTGTTCCTGCACCCGCCGGCGGAGAGGGCGGGAGAGGATCGCCTTCCGTAGGAGGATGTGGTACAGCATCGACCGGGATAGATGGAGCGGAATTGTGGGTCTGAGACATACCTGGTGCATGGGTTGCAGATGAAAGAGGTGGAGAAGGGTCTTGGGCGAACCCAGCGCCAAGGACACGCTGCCCATCGCCACGAGGTGCCCCACCATGGTTCCCGTTGTCACCATCACAGGCAACTTGCGAGGAGGAAGTGGCATTGGGTGTCAGCTCCTGCAGCGGGTCAGCACGTGAGTGGGATATTGAGTAAGAAGACGACGGCGAGGACGTTGTCACTTGGGCATGAGTGTGTGGCTGCGATTGTCCGGATGATGAAGATACGGGTTCGTGGGCGTCTGCTGACGTTGCGGCCACTGAAGATCGAGACCTTTGCCACCACCTTCCACTGCTTCTCGGCGTACGTTCCCTCCGAGTAGAGGAGCCTAGCGGGAATGGGAGGCGGAAGGGCATTACTGCAACTGTTGCGACACGACTGGGAGTGTCCGAGTTGATGAGAACGTGCGCTGTAAATGTACTGGAATATCTGGTATCGACCACTCTTGTGCGAGGACAGTACGCAGTGGACCTGGTCAGCGACGTCCACAGCGACGACGACAGTTGAAAGAAGTTGGCAGCAGAGAAACGCTGGACACGGCCACGACCATTGGACAGCCAGGGAAGTGTCCATTTTAGGTAATCCCACGTAGCTACGCCCAGTGACTCCGTGATTCATAATCTTATTACTGATTCGATGGCGATGGCTCCAAAAGTTCTCCTGGTAGTCAGTCACTACATCACAGTGGTGCTCAGTGGGCATAACCGAATCCTCTGTTCCTAGAATGACGACGGTCCACCCGGGCCAGAATCACCATACATATATGGTTTATACAAGCACCTGATCAAAGATCTCGGTGAGCGGCGTTGGCAGTAGCTTGCAGGTTTGCTTGATTGGCGAGACCGTTCTGACAGGTTGGGAAGTCAAGGTAGTCATCCCTAGTTCACAAACGTCATGGATCGGTACGAGCAGGCCCTCAGATTGACAGGTGCTCCCCATTCATTGCAGCGACAGGCAAGTCATACCACATCACTGAAATTACACGGGGCAGATACTTCTATCCGAGAGAACCAGGTAAAGAAGATCGCGACTACAGCAGGCTTTTGTATCTTACGCGTACCGTCACAGATGGCTTACAGGGCGAAACGTCCCCAGTTCCTAGAGAGAGAACCGACGGCACAGATGAATGGATTCTTCTAGACAGTGTGAATCCATGTCCGTTGCCGCGCGTGTATCAGCGTTCACCCTGCATGCTCTCCAGACCCCTGCGTCGTGCACTAATATATCCTTGCACAATCTATATCCGGGCGAAATAGATCTTGTAGTAAGTTGCCGTTTTCGTTGAAGTGGTGTGGTCGGTCTGGCTCACCTGCATAGATCTCTGGACCAAACTTCGGCAGGAACACATCTGGTCAGTTTCAAGACCTGAAATAACAATAACTTTCCTTGACTTCATTCTACAGCCGCCTTTTCACTCCCATCGGGCACTATTGGGGGAGCCATGTGTGGGGCACTCTCGCGAACCCGTGCCATAGCAATATCATATGGAAGTGTTCATCGCATTACTCCAACAGAGTGGATCGAGCACGCGCACCTTCTATCCATGCGCATCATCAAACACCTGTGGGAGAACTGGGGAAGAGACGCCCGAAACGGCAAAGTCGATCTCTACACTGTGAATGTACCGATGATACCTCGACTTGCTACTCCTGATGGGCTAGACATATATTGGGCATTCATTTGGCGGAACTCGTATGATCGGCTATTCAGGGCTCTGGAGGAGAGCCAAGCGACGACGGGAGTTTTGTCCTTTGAATGGGGCCCGGATGTCGGGCCCCTGGTGTCCCCCGACGTATCTACACTTCCCATTGGAAGTGATGGATGGGCATTCAGCATGGGCCATGCTACCGTCACACCTCTGATGGCTTGCTTCGCTGAGGCAGAGAGTGGTGAAGAGACGGACTCTTCTAGAAAACCAAGACTGTTCAAATTGTAAGGAGTCGAGGCAGCAGCACAAGCGAATCCCGAGTTTACCTAACCATTACTAGACAGCTTAGCACCACATGTCGAGCAGGCGGTACTATACGACGGTAATGCATAGTCTTCACAAGATTCGGAATAGCTGCAGGCAGATGGTACCCCACTCGATGCTTGTTGTGATGCGTCGCCAACTATCAATGTATCAATTTTGGAGCAGTCCCGCCGCCTCTCTAAGTATTGACGTCCGTTCACACACATAAGCGAAAGTGGACTTGACAGCCGAAGCTTGTTATTGCAGGGCATTCTGGAGGTCGTCTGATGTCATCTTCCACTTTTTGTTGGGGGCTGGTAGTAGGAAGGCTGAGAGATGACGCCTTCTATCTTGTCCTCACAACATCTAGGAATTCACTTGTACTGCCGTAGAGAGCAATAGCCCGTAAGCCAACAAAACGTGGCTTCGGTGGCATACATTGGCGTGGCTGTGAGTGGCCAACCGCGCGTAGCATGGATAGTGCGGAGTGGATCAACGCGAGTACACACAGCAGAATATAAGGCGATAGGATGGGACGCCCTTTGTGGGGTGGTAAAGCTCCGCTACGACGGCGCGTGCTCGCCAACGACTCCAGCCCTGTAAATCCAGCCTGAGGAGTTTGGCGTACGTAGACACCGAGCCAAGCATCCTGCTTGGGCCCTCTGACGAGGACTTTGAGAGTTGGTGTAGTCGCATTCATCCTGTCTTGCTTTCTGTAGATTGGAGCGAGAGCCTGAGCTCCGGGGGATGGCGGCAACAAATGAAGGACTTTTAGGATCTCCTAAGCTACCTAAACTCCACCACTAACCAAAAGTGAGGCCCAGTCAGAGCCGGGATCGTCAAAGATGCGGGGGCCCCTCCAAAACATGCTCCACACCACAGCACAACAACTGTCGGAATAGTACTGTAGGGCGAGTGCGAAGATGTCAGACCGAGGTTCACGAACACAGAGGAAGGACAATGGAAAAACCCAATATATAGCCCGTACGCTGTCACACTCGAGGGTACAGGTAGACTCACCTGATACAACCAACACCTTCCGGAGACACTAATTTCAATATGCCTTCCACTGGGTCCACCCAACCTTGTCGAACGTCTCCGCATCCGAATAGTACCACAAACAACTTCGTGGTGACTAACCTGGAGAGAGGTTCAGCTCCGAACTACTGTTGTCACTTAGATGCGACTTTTGAGGTGACGGCGACTTCGCGAGGGTAGCTGACATGCCATAGAACCCGACGCAAGGCTAGGAGGTGGCGCTGTATAAGTCGGTTTAGCTAATGGGTCCCAGTCTGCTAATGCGTAAGATCAGGCGGCACACAGAGATACAAGGAGAGAATCTTGGAGCTCGGTGCTGTAATTCGGAATGCCGTTATGAAGCTATCCAACTTGTTGTCCTTCAACGGAACGAGTCGAACAGCATCTTACTAAAGTCCTTGCCCACAGCTGAGTTTGAAACCCATTGCCATTTCCCGTACTTCGCATTGAATACAGTAACTCGCAAACCTCGTAGAGTCATATGAAGTAGTATGTACTCATTTCTTGATGTTGCATTGGCCAGAAAGCAGCCAACGAAACGTCCCTGCAGAACTGCGAGGACTTCCACCTCTTCCCTGCTCCCGGCGCGTAATTCAGTTCTTCCAAGTGATGGTAGTTATCGACTTGGGATAAGTTACTTGCAGTTGCAGGCTCCTGCTGGGGATCTTGCCTCCGATTCTCAAACATGGGCAATGATCTAAAAGAATGATGTAATGCTGCATTTGCCAAATATAAGGTTCTGTTTATGGTCTCGCCTCCAACTCTCAGACATTGGGGAATGCCTCTGAGCAATCAATTGCCAGTCTGGCTGAGGATGTACATGACCTAAGTCATCCCGCCATTGTATGACTTTGATTACTCTCACCTGACAGAGTCCAGGACCTTCTGCAGAACCAGACTTGGACACTGTATTGATTGGAACACATGTCATGTATAGGCCAGGTGACCGTCGACTATGTGGCAAAGGCTAATACTGCTGTCCCAGACATTCAAAGTCCAAGTGATGCATATTTCCATCCTTTCAAAATCTTTACATAAAGGTAGTTCTGGGAGAAAATATGATTAAGAATGTTGATGATATGTACCCTTGCAAAGATTGTGTGAGTGATAAGTGATGCTGCATGGTTTGTCACAAACTACATATACCAAGATGAAGAGCTTCTGTAGGACTTATCATATGTGTCTGGTTTCAAAGTGCTGAACAAGCCAAGCACCCAGGGAAAAGATGATACAAAAACAAGTCTCCAAAATGTAGTTGGTTTTGATGGCTACATGAGTGATGAAACTATTACCAGTTACTATCACTTACATGTGATTGTTGTTCTAAGAATAGTACATTCCATACTATTCTATGGTGTTCTCTTATACTGGTGTCATGCACCAAAGGTGTTTGGTGATGTGAGCATGGAGTCTTGCTGAATAAGGGAGATTGAGGAACATGGCCTAATGCAAAAGATGACTGGTACATCTAGCAGTCATCCTTTGCACAAGAACAATCCTTAATGCTAGGGAAGAAACTGTTCAAGTTTTGGACTGAAAATACTGGCCAGACCAGGGATCAAACCTGGGTCTTCCCACTAGCACTGGGGTGCCTTACCACTAGGCCACCCAGCCATCCCTTACTAGCCTAGAGTGTGGATTCACATTCCAACATCAAGCACCAATCAAACCTTTTTAGCACTCACATATGGCATTCCAGTTTTTTGAATATCTTGGGCATTTCTAAAGATATCAACATCATTCCCATGCTCACCGGTAGCCCTTGATCACACCATCCTTCCTTCCAAATTTGGTAACAATCCTCACCCTCCATGATTTTCTACAGCATTTCTGCCAACAGATGCCCATTTTGCTAAATCCCATCACAATGGCTGCCTCATTGACAATCTCTTCGCTCATGTCCTGTGCTAGGGAGCATAACTACTTATATCTCCCAGGACTTCCCACTAGCTTCTGCCCTGAAGCATCCTGGTTCATCCCTTCCTCATCCACTTCCTCCCAAGCCATCTCTTTGGGACAGCATGTTCTCCTTGTCAGTATGACATCCAGGAGGACATTCTTTGGTTGTCTCGAGTCTGTTGTCAGACTTGAAAGGTCTTATGTGGTTGTATCAGTCTCTCCAGTTGAAGAAGCATATGGATCCTTCACTCCCAACCCTGCAATGTCTACTTCTCACTCTCATCATTTGTTCTTCCAAGGTTGTGACAGATTCAGTACCAGTTACTGTCATCTAGGCTATCTGATTGCATTCATGATGATTTTGAGGCACTTCTCCCTGCTCTCATGGGAGAGGATGGTCCCCCATCTTCCTCAGACCCTGCTGAAGACTAGCTGTCAATGTAGCACCCTTTTTCAGAGGAGGAAGAGGGGGAAAAATGCAAAATCCAATGCCCTGACACCTGTGGAGACCCCCAACATTCAGCCCCTGGCAGGATCCCCCACCATTCTTCATTTGGAATCACTGTGCCTTGACCTGTCACATTGAGATCTGCTCAGTCATACCCCTTACTCAGCTGTGACCAATACCCTGACTCATCCTCTTGGCATGTTAATCATCTATTCCTTCCATGACTCATACTTATTTGACATTGCTTACTGACATTCTTTGTCATGCTTACCACTTTGTTACCAATCACTTACTGTCCTTACCAAGCCTTACTGATCATCACCAATCCCTTACCAACCCCTTTACCAATCGCTGACAGAGTGTTGCTTCACATTTGTTGGAGGCTACACTCTGGTCTTGTATATAAACCCTGTAGTTCCAGATATCAGTGGAGATAGCCCAGAGAATATATGTCACTCTCATACTTACTTCCAGGAGACCATTCTCCTGCAATATATCTTCATCTCCCATTGCTTTTGAAGCCCCTCCATCATCATCTTCAGTCTTCCAGTGGTTGAGGCTCCCTTAAGGGTCTATCCACTGATCTTCCTTTGCTCCCAGTCATCCTCAGGCTCACAGGAGCCTATTATCTTCATCTCCCTTCATCTCCCAGCTTCCTCCCTGTCCAGACTGTCCCCCTCCCTCTACACTAGCTGCACAGAACCCCTCCCCTTTCAATTTTACAGGTCTTTCAAGCAGGATACCACTTAGGAAAACCACCACTCACATTTTTGTCTTTGTGTTGGGTTTTTGGTTGTTTTTGCCATTGATCCCAACATCAACTCACAGTGTTGCACTACAGAGAGCCCCTGTTTGCCTGTTGCAAACAGTATTGTGTCTAGAGTCACTGTGACTTGATGTGCTGAGTCTCCCTGTTTGTAAGCCCTTCTTGTTTGTCCTTGCATATATAGGCATAAGTACGTTACTCATCCTATTGGCCTGTGGGGTATATAAACCCCTCAGATGTGGATAGGATTCCCTCATATTTTTGCTACCAAGCTACCTACCTAGCAAGTAGGACTCTGCTCCTATAAATCTCTTGCTTCCCCCATAACACTAGGAGTGCTGCTCTACTGCTGTGGTGGTCTCTGGCTAGAACTGGTAATCACTTAAATCTCAGTGTGACTTATCCTCCAGCCTACAAGGTAGTAGTCAAGGGTGTCTGTTGAAACAATTACCGGTTACTATCACTTACATGTGATTGTTGTTCTAAGAATAGTTGTTCCATACTATTCTATCATGTTCTATTATACCAGATTACCAGATAACACGTTCCTAGTAGAAAGACAGAGTAGCACCCATATGGAAGGTCCTCTTATTTACAGATATGGTAGTTCTTATCGTAGGTGTTGACACACCTGGTCCGTGCACACCATAGATGTATATATACCCTGTTGGATACACCACAGGGAGAATAACGAAGCTCGTTCTCTCTCTCTACATCGTTCTCACTCAGAACTACTCTCTTACCCTACCAAGACCAACACCAACTGAATCCACAAAGGCAAGTGCTCTGCCTGTCTTGCCCCATTGACCCCAAATCCTCTGCACAATAGGTTATGAGCCCCGAGTAAATGGGTGCTTATCGTCTAACGGACACTAGATCATTGAGGAAGATGTTTGTCATTGACTATGCCGTTGAATGGACCTGAAGCGCTAGGTTGGGCGTTGGCCACCTTGATGCTTTTGTTCATCTTAGGCGTATGTCAGGTGGTTTATGTTGTAAATGCGGTTGGAGGTCCTTTTAATCTTGCACTGGTATTATCTACTGTTATGTGGGGAACTTTTTTAGGCATCCCTACATGGCATGGCATCTACTCCTCTTATCAGGAGTATCATATTCTCTTGGGGCGCTATCGTCAACTGCGCATTTGTGTCGGTGTCCTTGTTGAGGCCAGAGATCTGGAACCTCCTCAGATATCTCCACCTTCTTATGAAGCACACGAATTCCAGGATTTGGATTACCAACCCGACCTAGACCCCATTCCTCGATATCCTTTATCTCCTCCACCTTATTTGCTTGATCTTCCTGTTAATCAAAGGGAATACAGTAAATGTCCATCAACATTATGTGGACTGACCCCAATGTCTAATTGGGCCAAGTGCTTTTTATGAAAATCCGGTTGCTCCTGATTTACTCGGAGGTCGTCCCAACGATCTCCTTGAGTTACTCCCTTCGACTCCTGATGGGGATGATGAGGATCTGAACCAGTTATCCGAGTTCGATCTCTTGTAGTCGTGTCCTTCCATCATCTCCTCTCAAGTTCATTCGCTGATGCACATTCTGGTATCCAGATGTCCGCTGTCATAATCAACCGGAATGCACTTATTACCAAGCCAGTGTTGCCTTCCCAACCTTTCCCTATTGTGGTTGAGCGTGAGACTGCCATCACCTTAGAGAAAGTGAGTACGACAGAAGAGTATTCACACGCTAGGTATATCAAGCATATTATTGGATATATCGAAGAACTATACCACGAAAAAGCCAACCATTGGAAAAGGGTAGCCTATGGAGATCACGAAAGAGCCTTTTTCCTACGAACCCCATCGCAAAACTCCTGTAGTCCCTGCAATCGCCATGGAATATTCCTGGTCAATTTTAAAACGTCCTGACGACTTCGACTTCTCGTCACCTTTCTATGATCCATGCATGCATGTGTCTTTCCATTCTTATCTTGTCAACTGCCTTCCAAAACTATCTCCTGCGTCAACTCCACACGCCATAGCTAACTTTAATGGAGTAGATATTCCATTGTTTACCTATGAAGATCCGTCCATCCATACCATACCCACTTTCACCCTTACCAATGACATTTTCTTCTATTTCAAAGGAAGAGTCCATCCGTCCTACAACTTCCAGGAATTTGCCGGATTCATCCCCTCTCTTTGGGTTTGGAACTGCCATCTGGAATGCACTTTCCGAGGATCTTGGAATTCCAATAAAACAACCCTCGAGTGCACTCCCAGATATCTCTGGAGTAGGATGAAAACAGGTGAACAGCAAAGAGATCCTAAGGTCATATTATCCCTGCAAGATCTCAAAAGCAGTATTGATTTGGAGCGAAGGACATGGTATGATGAAGAATCCCAACGTCTCAATTGGAGATCTTATGGCAGAGTTATGCGCTGGGTCCT